>CM050221.1:9852500-10302500 GCA_027475355.1 Coilia nasus | reverse complement strand
TTATTTCAAGAGGGAAAAGAAGAGAAGACATTCTTCAGGCTTAGGTCTCTCAACAGAGGGGGAAGAAAATTACCCATGGAAGAAAATACAGTTCAAACCGCAAGCTCACAAAATTCCTCCCAAAAGAACAAAAGCTTAGCTCAGGTGAAAAGACTTCAGGCTCTCCTCGAGTGGGAGGTGTTGCCTTGGTCCATTTAGCTGATAACAAAGTGAGGCCTCTTCAATTGAGGAATATTAAATGGAAAAATTGGACCAGTCACGCTTCCTCTGACAGTCTCTAGAGCAGCACACAGGCCACTGCTCTTGCTTCCATGGCCTGAGCCTGACAGTTCAGCCCTGCTGATGAGAGGGAATAACTAATGCCCTCTATTATTATTCCTGCTCAGAGCGAGCATGGCTGCTCCACGGGCTTTGCTGCAGCTTCGCTGCTCACATCGCCTGCCCGTTTACTGTGCTGCGGGGACTGCAGTGTGTTCAGATACTGGAGTTTGTGATTTGATTCAGAAAGAAAGCTCTTTTGGAGAGCCAACTAAAGAGGCGAAGACTGGGTTTTATAAGCTTTAGATACAAAATGGATCACATACTGTACAAGGCCCGTCCAGGCAAGTTCTTTATTGAATGGGCCCAAAAATGGGTCATGGGGCATATCCATCAAAACTGCATGAGGGTGATACAGTCTGTGGATTGTCTGGCAGGGTCATGTAGAAAACAGTTCTCTTTAGAGAGCGGAATTAAACAAAGCCTGTTCATGTGTGCTCTCAGTGAGCTTTCGTCAAAGGTCGAGCTCAAGCACACTGCCAATCTCTCCCTAAGGATGCACTGAGAAGCACTCAATCACACAGTCACTTTTCAGAGCATAGATTCTCTCTGCAGTGCTGCATTGTTCATACACAAAACTAGACAAATGGGCACGTATGCACATACTTGGCAGACAACTCTGTGCCCAGCTATGACTTTGGGCATAAAAACAGGAAAGAGATCCAAAATGCACAATGACCACCAGGCAGCAAGCTGCAAATAATAATAATAATAATAATAATAATAATAATAATAATAATAATAATAATAATAATAATAATAATAATAATAATAATAATAATAATAATAATAATAAAGTTCTACTATAAAGGTTGTACATAAACCAACATATTTTACTATGGCCTATGTATGGGGATAGAGTGGGAGAAAACATGGATAGGGTCAGTGTAGCAAAAGATGTTCTTATCACTAATTCCCTTTATAGTGGTCTGGGGAGCAGTGGTTGGAATTCCAAGTCAGTGAGAGGAAGAGGAAAGATAGGAAAGAGTGACTTGGGGGGGGGGGGGGGGGGGGGGACAACTGTCAGGATGACATGCAGTTTTTAAAGATGTTATCATCCTCGGCAGAAGAAAAGGTAGTTTCAGGGTCAGAGAGATACTCACCAAAGACGCCTGAAGATTACAAAAAATGGAAAGAAAGGAAAAAAAACACACACAGAGAAAAGAAAAAGAACAGAAAATTATAGCTTTTAGCTGTGCTAGTCAGATGGAAGTGGAGGTTATGTCTTGCCACTTTTTGATGGTTTCCTTGATGTTATATTGTTTAATATCTATAGAGCCATGGAGATATAAGTGAATGAAATATTAGTACACACAAACTTGCTATTGTTAGGTAAAGCAAAGTACTTGAGTAGATGAAAGTCAAAAATGAATGTGTAAAAAGATATACAAGTCTTTGCAGAAAATAAAACCATAAAGAATCCATCCTATGGTCATAAATGTTTACAGCAACAAAGCTCTTTCTCTTTCTGGACTTACAACAGCTCTACAATATATGGATGGTGAATAACAAAGGAAAAGGAAATTTAAAGTTCATCACCAGCCCTTTCCAAATAATTCATACCAGTAAATTAGTAAACATTACTCCTCTCTGCAGCATCCATTTGTCACCTGTTTCCCAGTTTGCCAACACATGCAGAATTAGAATCATTATATGAAAAACATACATTACATGTAAAGCATGAAAGGAAAATACATTGCAACAGCCATAAATGTTGGCAGATGCTGCTCACCTGATCGCAACAGTTTGATGCGCCCGCTGCTGGCGCTGGGCTCCACAGGCAGGAAGTCCTTAAACCAGGAGATGACAGGGTCTGGAACGCCGCTGGCTGCACATAGCATGGTGGCTGTGCGTGTGCGCTCCACCACCTTGAGCTGAGGGCCCATGTCTATGGAGGGGAAGCCCTGGGGAAGCATGTCCTCTGCGGAGACAGAAAGGTGGTTCACGTAAGTATAAAATGCTACGGCATGCATGATGAGCCAATCCAATCAAAGTACAGAGATGTGGTTTTAATGAGGTGGTGCATGTCCAGAGCACAGGGTTCATTAAGTCCTACTGCATTTATCTGTGTGGTTAATGCATATGTGATATTAATGTTCTGTTTGAGCATTTATCAGAGATTAATAAATGTGTCAGTAACCACACATTACATGTCCTTCCTACTGATATGTTCTATATTACATAAAGTTCCTCTAGACAATTTAATTTCAAGGCATGTTTTTGTGGTGCCAGATATAAAGAATGCTCCTCATGATGAGAGCGCACTTCTGGGAATAGTTTTTTGACATTTCAGTTATGACCAGGACTGCAACAATCATAACAAGACAACAGTTCAACACTGTGTTCTTTTTGTTGAATCTATTTAGTCACTTTGGTTTGCAACACTTGGACAGGTTCAGAAATTCAATTAAACTTTCACCACAACCATGTACCTTATTTTACCTACAGCTGTCTGGATTACACTGATGGCTCAGACTTGACCAGACAAAATCATTGATTTTAGAGACTATGAACTCAGGCGAATGATATCTCTCCTTCCGTCCACTACATATTTAATGTTCTGCTAGGATACACACAGGCTGGACAGAACGGATTCTGATTTTTAATCTGTAGTGTAGATACAAGCCTCTGTGTGTAAATGCTTCTGTTTCTTAATCTGTAGTGTAGAGACAAGCCTCTGTGTGGGAATGTTTCTGATCCTTTATGAAGATGGAAAACACAAACATCATGCCGAATATGGAGGGCTTATGGGCAGTTGTCACCAAATAGCAAAGTCAATAGTTTGGTCCTTAAGAGAGATGCAAAGAGATGCTGAGCCTTTTTTTTTTTTTTCAAAATAAAAAATAATTGTATACAGGTCCTTCAGCAGTATATATTTTAATGCCAGACAATTCTGAAGTATTTCAACACCATTACCAAAACCACCAAAGCTTTCATCACAACAGAAAGATGGACACTGACACACACACCTTTTGCCAAGAACACAAAAAAACACATTTCTAAGAGTAGCACAAGCTTCCAGCAAGCATAGCTGACAACATCGAAAAGCAGCAAGAGCTAAGCTCAAGCTATTGCTTAGTATAGATCCACAGCCCAAAACAGCACCACTCTTTATTCCACATTGTGATAATCTAGCACCTGCAATGTCCATGAAAAACAGCCGCACGCTGTTCCCCTGGTGAGCTGCCAACTTTAGTCTCATCACGTCATCAATTTGCTCGAAACCCATGATTATGAACTACTTGCCCATGCTTTTCAGAAATGATTTAGTTATTGTTTTGGTCTTAAGCACTTCTAATGTTTAAGCTTTGTTCGACAAGAGGTCTCCTACGGTGCTCCAACGACATTTCCCGAGGCTGAGTAAGACAGCAGGCAGTCGTCCCTAACATTAGAGGTGTCAGGCGTAAATTGCAGGAGGAAGAAAGCTGCACTCCTCCAAGGCTTAGCTGAGTGCTGTAATTACACCTCTTCATAATCACTATGCCTGAATTCACCTCGGTAGCGGCAATGTCAATTACATGCATTACGAATAAAGTTGAGGGGGAGGTGCACCCTCCAAGTAATGATTATTTGCTAGCATTAATTGAAAATGTACACAAACAATAGAGCTGTGAGTGAGTGGGTGGGTAGGGGAAGGGGAGCTCGCTTGGGAGGGGCATTGTGTTTAAGGGTATGTGATGTGTGTAAAGAAACCACACAAAGCACATGCATTAAAGAGGAAAAAGGATGACTGTGCAGTCAAAGATATGACCGTGTGTAATTGTGTGTGCGTGTGTGTGTGTGTGCATGCATGCACGCGTGTGTGTGTGTGTGTGTGTGTATGTCTGTGTCTGTGTGTGTGTTTAACAAGCCTTTAAAATGAGTATGAATTGTGCCCAAAGAAACCAGCTTCACGCCAAATCTCCCTAACGCAGCCTGAGGAGGGACTGCCTCAGCCTCTCCTGCGGATATCTCCGGCTGCTGATGAGAGAGGCTCTGCCTCATTTGGATTTCATTTAAGCTTCATTTGGTCAGTCTGGTGCATGCCCACGAGAGCATGCGGCGATTTAATTCTGAGAGGAAAGACGAGCGAGCTGTTCGGCGAATGGGAATGAAGCACAAAGCCACTCCTCACAGAGTATGCATTTCTTAAAAGCCATTGCAGCGGTGAGATGAATATCTTAAAGTCACAAATGCTACGAGAATAAGACCTTTCTTTCTGCAATGACATGTTCTGCTATGTAGTCATCACAAAGAAAGGAGGGAAATGGAAAAAGGGAGAGTGTGAGGGACTGACAGGGCAGGTCTGCATCTCCAAGGATGTGCAAAACTTCTGATCACACATATATAAAACGGCTCTGAAAAGGAGGCCTCATTAAGGCAAATGTATTCCCTATCAGTCAGAACTACGCTTGCAACTGAGTGGAGGACGAGATATCTACAGATGGGCAAAACAGGCCTTGGTTTCAGCAGAGGACAGACCATCAAGGAGCATGCTGATGAATGCGTGTGTGTGTGTGTGTGTGTATGTGTGTGTGGTGTGAGTGTGTACATGGAGTATGCATGTGTCACCCTGACAAATGCTAATTAAAGACTTGTCCTCATGCAGGTGAATCAGCACTAGAGAGATTATGTGAAAGACAGAAAATGAGAAAGAAAAAAGAAGAGTATGGATGTAGGGGGAGAAAGTCAATGGCTACATTCCCCAGAGTTTCATCCCCAGCATATACACAGAACAGAGAACTAGCACTGCAAAACAGCATTTCCAACTCCATCTAGTCTTTTAAACTCCACAGAAATATTCATAACTACTGTACACACACATTCAGACAACTATGCACACACACAGGACAAATCCCTTGAGTGCTGCTCTATCTGTTGTATCATACTATTCAGACAAAACATTTGCCTCACAACAACCCCCCCCCCCCCCCTTTTTTTTTCTTACAACTTTCAGCATCAGTAACCGACTAACATGGGTATCATTTTCAGGAGCAGTTTCCTTTTTTAACTCGTGCTTCACTGGTTACAGGTCAGCATTTCAGAAGGTCAGCAGGTTGAAGAGGAAAGCTGGTATTTATGACAGAACATTATTTAATGGTTGCTTGGGGAAGCCTGACCAGCAAAGCTCCCTTAGGCACTTTCTCTCGTCTGCAGGCTGAATCCAACCCCACTTCTGTTTACATGCGGGGAATTAGGCTTTGTACAGGCGCCAGAGCACTGAGCCAGCAGCTGAGAGTCAAATGCCCACTCTTTGTTCTGACAGAGATGCAGCCACATTACGGACACACAAATGAATAACATTAGGCATGTAGACAAATTGATATGTGGTTTATGAGAACCATTACATGAACAGCCATGCGAAGGCACTTACAGATACACACACATACATACACACACAAACACATGCACGCACGCGCACGCACACACACACACACATGCACAACATATAAAAACATACACAGACCATGAGAGTGTTTGCAAGAGAACATATGAAGGGGGAGGGGGCAAGTCGAGAGATAAAAAAGGAAAGGATGTGAACACTAAAAGCCATATGTCCCGCAGTCAGACTGTAGCTCACTGATCTGAGCCTGAGCCATGCCTCCAACATGAGTAGCTGCAGAGCATGCTGGTACTTTGCTGCCTCCTTTATTTCCTGGTCCCACAGAAAGAGTCAGAGGAAGGTGGTGATCAGCAATCAGCCGTGCTCTACCCACCTCAGCTATTCACATGCACAGAGGGCTTTTAGGATGCAGTGCCTTAGAAACACCCTATTACCTCGAGGCAAGACAGTTCTTGTGTGTGTGAATGTGTGCATGTGTGCGTGTGTGTGTATGCCTGTGTGAGTGTGCGTGTTTGTGTGTGTGTGTGTGTGCACGTGTGTGCGTATGCGTGTGTGTGCGTGTGTGGAAGGAAGAGAGGAAAGGGATGCACACTGTGTGCACATGCAACAAGGGAAAGAAAAATGCGATGAGGACCAACAAAAGACTCATTTCACCAGAAGGATTGGACAGCCGCTGGATGTGATGGCCCAGCAACCATTTACCATGGACATAGGCAAAGCTGGCTCCTCAAGTGTGTGTGTGAGTGTTTGTGTGTGGGGCAGAATTTTTTTTCAGGACTGCTTTCCTTTACAAAACGCTACAACTCCACACAATCCTCCAGCCCTTCTCTCTCTGCAGTAGTGATCTCCAGGGCGGGGAGAGATAAGGGGCCGAGTCACTGACCGCTGAGTGAATGGTACTCTGTTCAGACCTACTATGTCCTGCTCTCTCTTTAAATACAAATACATGACTCGATTTGTGAAATAGCTCTCACACAGCTTTAGCCTGAAACACAAGGTCGAAGCTAGGAAAATAATTTCCTGGCTTGACTGGAAGCAATGCATTTATGAGGAAGTGGGTGCAAATCTATATGCGCCTACGTGTCTAAATTACGCAAAAGAAAATTTCTGAAAATGATGGGAATAAGCAGCAGAACAAGCCAAACCAGGACACAAGTTATGATAATAAATTGAGAAAGGAAGCACACACAGAGGGAGTATGATGGAGTGGGTTAATAAGGATGTGAAATTGTTTTTATGTAAGACTGAGAGATGTGTGACCAAGTGACCAGGCCTGGAGCCGGCACAAGAGTAAAGAGAGTGTGTGTGTGTGAGTGTATTTGAGTGTGTGTGTGTGTGTGTGTGCGTGTGTGTGTGAGAGAGAGAGAGTGTGTGTGTGTGTGTGAGAGAGAGAGAGTGTGTGTATGGTGTGTGTGTGTGGTGGTGGTGGTGGTACAGGAGGGTGGGGGGTGGGGCAGTATGTACGTGGGGACAGCAACTGTTCAGGGAGATGGTGATGCATGAATGCAGATACAGACTGACAAAGCGAGGAGGGCAAAGAGGAAGGCAGAAGCACAAGGGAGGTGATGCAACACGAAGATCAAAAGGTACTCAGATGGAAAATAAAAGAATAAATCATACTAAAAAAAAAAGAAGTAAAAATAAGAAAAAACAGATAAAAGAAAACTTAGGAGAAGGATCTTGAGGGAAAGAGAAGGTAACACAGCAACTGTAGCCATGCAAACAGCAGCCGGTGGCATTCTGTTGACAAATCAAGGTGCAGTATGATTCTTTCTGTGACACCTCAGAGAGACACTATTTTTACCCTGCTGAAGCAAACATGTAATAGGCTCCTATCTGCAGTGAGGGGGTCTTTTGCCGGCTCTGTGACCAACCGTCATCTTTACCTTGTGCCAGAACTTTAGCTTAGGTTGCCAACCGGAAGGGAATATAACTGACCATCTTTTTCTGGACATCAGTGTACATGTGAACTGGAACACACGCGTGCACACAGATACACAAACAGACACACACACACACACACACACACACATCTTTACGCACCACCCCACTCTCACACACTCAAGAGAGTGATAAAGGGGGTGGGAGTTGTTTGTGCCGCAGCAATGACAAGTAGCGAGCAGATGGGCAGGAGGCTATTCCCCAGGCTCCAGCCCTTCTGCTGCCTCATGAGCCCTGCCAAAGTATACACACACACACACACACACACACACACACACACACACACACTAACAGGCGCACACACAAACACACACACATGCACGCACGCGCGCATGCACACATACACGCACACACGTACGCACGGAAGCGCGCACAAACACACACATCCAAGTCTTGCCTAATCCCTTAGTTCCTCATGTAGAAACCAGTGTCCTATGGTAACTGTCCCTTACTGAGTCTGGAAGTGTTTGTGCATAGGAGGCAGCCATTACATGGCAGAGCAAAATGCTGCTAGGTCTATGCATATTTTCAGGATGGAGCTACCTCATTACCAGTAGTGTGTGACAGTGAATATATACATATAAATATATCAATACACAAATGCCTATATAAATGTAAACACTGATGCACTGATAGCCTCATTTGAGGCCGACACTGTAAATACACAGTCTGTGATATGCTAAAACTAAAATACAATATACCTTTTTACAATACAATTAACAATTTTATAAAAACAATACATGTGAATATGCACTTGAGTAAAATAACACAAATGAAATTACAGTACGAGCTACATCTGAAAATATACCTCAGAACTAGCTGTAGGTGCTATAAAGCTTATGTAAGGTCCTGAATATGGGGACAACCTAAGATGCAGTAGCAAGATATATTAAATTGGACTTTCACTAACGTTACAAAGGGACAGATCGTATCATTTATGTAAGTAATCTACACTATGAAAATATCCAGGACACTGTGTATGAAAGGAGCATCTGTCAGAAACTTGTGCAAGGTACAGAGACTATTTACCATGAGATTAAGCAGAAAGGTCTGCCCCCTGACTGCCAATCAGATTACCAGACCCCCTGTGTCTGGGCTTAAATTCTAGAGAGGTTTCAAAGAGGCCTAGCTAGAGGAGCTCAGTCACAGCATTGGCATCAGACTCTGTCTCTGCGGCTGGAGCAGACTGTGAGTCACAGCGCCTGAGCAGCATGCGGCTGAACTTGTTGAGAAAGTCCAATTTTCATCCCTGTTATGTACTCACAGGAGCATCAACGTTACTATGGCAACACGCTTGCTCCCATTTTGCATCTGATCTCATTACCACCAATATGAAGACCACAGGGCTGACCGTGTAATAATGGCTTCTATTTATAATTTATTTGCAAAGCGATACTGAAGAAGAGGTTCATGACTCACATGCTTTCACAAATGCGCTGTATTGGGCCTTGATGGCTGAACATTCTTTAAATTAGCTGTATAACAAAACACTTTTTGTTTGCTTGCTTGCTTATTTCTCCGTAATTAGGGTATTATAACCACTTACCCCTAAGGATTGTGAGTTTGGAGGTGACGGATATTTCTCCTTGTCTGTTGCGGGCCACGCACTCATAGATGTTCTCATCCCGTGGTGCTCTCAGAGGCTGGATCCTCAACACAGCTCCCGCACCCTCATCAAACTCTATGGTCTAAACGAATACATACAGGGCACAGTGAGGACAACAAGCCAAAATAGTCTGACTTCGCCAAAAATCTGCTCCTGATTAAGGACCAGGTATGCAATTCCTGGGGAGTTCATAATGGTTACAATACAACATTTCTGCTGAAATGTTCATGCATTGTTAAAGTCAGCATGCGGGTACTGTGTGTGTGTGTGTGTGTGTGTGTGTGTGTGTGTGTGTGTGTGTGTGTGTGTGTGTGTGTGTGTGTGTGTGTGTGTGTGTGTGTGTGTGTGTGTGTGTGTGTGTGTGTGTGTGTGTGTGTGTGTGTGTGTGTGTCTGTGTGTCTGTGTGTCTGTGTTTGTGTCTGTGTATGTGTCTGTGTATGTGTGTGCACATATGTGTGTGTGTGCATGCATGTGTTACCAAGGGGGGAATAACTGGTATTGGACATGGGTGGGTGACTTACCTCAATGCGCTGAGAACTGACTTTCTTCCCTTTTTTGTTCCACACAACCTGTGGCCTGGGGTCGCCTGTGGCCTGACACACAAATGAGACGGCTCCCCCTGACACGCCTATCTGGTCAGTAGGAAGTTTGATGAATCTTGGGGGGGCTGCAAGAGAGGAGGTGAAAAGAAGACCTTTTAGGCCCGGAAATGTTGTCAATCACAGGAAAAAAGAGTGACAGGACCACTAAGATGTGAGACAGTCAGGGGATCGCTGACAGCACTGGGCCATCTCAGTGACATTCTGGTGACAGAAGGCAATAACACACAGCAATATTTCTGTCCCCCCAATTCAATAAGCCATTACCAGATCCATCCCCGACCATCCCGGAATAGAAATAGGATCAAATTCAGTCCAGACAGACGGCCCCACCACCTGAGATTGGCACCTGTTTAGTCCCAAGGTGCTCAGAGGCCTGTCGTCATAGATACAAAAACCTTCCAAGCACAGGAGCCTGGCCTCTGTGCGCTGTTGCTATGGCAGCACGTCAAATGGGGCAAGCTTAAACTCCTCCCTCACAGGAGTTGAATCAGACTCATCTATCAGATCACAGCTAGAGCTGACCTCTCACCATGGTAACCACCCTTTCCCCTCCCCCACTTTCCTCACTCCCTCTCTCTGTCTTGCTATCTCTCTCACGCTCACTTGCTTCATCTCCTTCTCCTCATCCTCTTTCGTCTTCCTTCACAGGTGAGTCTCCTCTATGTGGAGACTACTGGAGTGGAACAAGCTCACAAACCTCCTCCTTCTCCAACTGCACACACCGTCATTCTGATTTAACCGCTCACTTACTCACGCATGTCAGGGGCTTTTGTATTTGCAGCTATCAAGTTATTCCCAGAGGAAGGGGAGAGAGAGATGGGTGAAAGAAAGATAAAAAAGGGAAAGAGACAGAGCAAACAACTAAGGCAGCCAATATCATCATGGTTTCGCACCTCTTGTAGGCATAACATTGGTGCTGGGCGTGTTTTTGTTTACTCTGGAATTCTGGGCGAATTCTAGAAGCAGGCTGTAAGTCTCCAGGGAGAGCTCCGTTCCCATGTTAGCGGAACGGTGCTGGTGCAATAATGAACCTTTCTTATGCTATGCCAAATAACTTGCTCAAAGCAGAACACAGAACAATAAACAACACCCATGACAACTATCAAAATCTAAAAGATTCCAGCAAATTAGCACTCTTACATTTTGGCATCTGATACCTCAATTGTTGTCCAGAAACGAACAACCCATAAACAATCATGCCTAAACAACCCAGATCAGGTCATTTATATGCTTCTTATGTTTACATGGTCTCAGCTATCTTGGCAAACAGCAAACCTCTTTGGCTCTGCAGCTTTACTTTAACAACAGCTGCCTCATTTCTGTGAACACCATACTACGACACAGGGATGGAGATGCCATAATGTGGCATCACGCACTGCACATAGGGCAACAAGTGCAGGGGGGGGCACCGAACAAATAAGATAAGATAAGCAATCAGTGCTTAATACTAGCAATTCTTCCTACTTCAGACTCATAGATACTACATCTTACCAAGCATAGTGTGCGTCTTGCCATTGCTTTCAGACATCAGAGGTCATCAAAAAAGCATAAGCAAGGTTTACTTATGATTTTAAATGTCAGAGTATTTATTCGCAATCATAGTGAGACAAATCCACTATTATGTATTGAGGACAATAACAGAAGAATAATGGGAGAAATCTTAGCTTATATCTGACTGACAGTCTGACAAACAATGACAATTAGGATACAGCTAGATACATAGACATTCACTTCAGAGATCAACAATAAGTGAAATATTCTTTAGCTTGCCAATAGCACTAGTTTGCCAATAGCACTAGTTTGCCGAGGTTAGTCCATTGACTCTGTGGTGAATGCTGCAGTTTATGGCTCATTCTATGGACTAGGCGAGCTGAGATAGATCCATGTGCCACACTGTGATGGATGGTGTATAGGCCCTGCATGATTTACAGCACCCTAGATAAGCAATCTACATTTAACATGCAGCATTTCTCCTCTCAACAGCCTAGCCTGTCGACCTGTTACACGCTATCTTCAACAGAGCGACATGACACACGACTGGCTTTGTCAGCGGTGGGGAATGTGGCCATGTCAGACACGCAGGAGGCGCGCTGTAATGGGCGGACACGTGGGCTGTACCTAAGGCATCGGAGAGGTTGTGCAGAGGCAGCAGGAGCAGGCTGAGGAGGAGCAGCACGGAGGGGGCTGGTCTGGAGCTCAGCTTGGCCGGAGCCGAAAGGCCTCTTCCTGTCTGGAGAGCCATGACCCCTCAGTGGGGAGGGGGCGGAGATGGATGCTTTACTTACGATGGCCAGGCACTCTGCAAGACAGGTGGACATCATTAGACCAACAGCAAGACAGACAGAGAGACAGAGACAGACAGGCATGCAGATATTTATACAGATACATGCCAACATCAATTGTTGGTTCAGATACTAAATTTAGATACTAAATAAATAAAATGTATGTGATAAAATACAAGACAGGCAGGTGACAGGAAATATATGATTACTTCTCCTACATAGTACAAAGACAAGGAAAGACAAGGAATATTTAATCACAGCGTGCATTTTATATACAAGCAATTCAGTAAGCAATAAATGCCTGAAGATTAAGATTTTTTAATGTATGTAAAACATTTATTATGCATTTAAAATGAACTACAACCAGCAGAGCACTGCAGCCCATGACACATAATGTGCAATGACAGGCAGAGGGTTAAGAGGCCCCCATATGTGGATTAGAAAAAAAAGAGTGGATTGGATTTTCATGGCATAACCATCTGTTTATGCTATGTAGAGAGACTGCCAATGTGGTCCCCTACTCTACACTCCCAGCTGACACATGAAAAATAAACATTGCAACACACAGCATATAGGCACATCAAACGTAAGCGCTATGCACTTCGAAGCATGTGGATATTACTCTAAAAAAAGATTGTTTTTCAAGTGTCTTTTAGAACATTAACAGGTATAACAAATTTTCCTTTACTCTGTGCAGTCTTCTCAGTTGTTCAGTCAAACCCATTCAGCTTGCAATCCTTCACGCAAATACACACTGGCCTCAGTAAGTGCCTCAGTGGTGATCACATGTATTTGACATATGTCTCCTATTGACAGCACTAATGCAAGACACGGCCCAGCTCTAAGACAGGACTGGAAATGGATTGTCATGGGCTCCATTAATAATTAAGCAACTTCCTGGGCTTGGTGCCCTTCCCGTCCACAGTCTCACATTAAAACCCAGGGCGCATGAACATGCTCTCAGACTAAGGGCATTTTTCACCATTGGCAGAAGTGCATCAATTCAGCCGAGGTCTGCAAAAGCTCCCTGGTCAAAAGTCGATAATCCACGAGTCCAATCGATTTTCTTCCCTCTCTTTACCATGCCTGGGTGCATGCAGGTGTGAAGCCAAATGAGATGGGTTCTGATATTAAGTTTTTTTAAGTCTCTCTCACTGTCTTCTGCTTTTCATATAACAACATTGCAACATTCTCTGTTTTGTCACTGAATATGAAAGACACGTGCATAGTAAAAGAGGTTGCAAGGACTCATTAGGTAGGGACCTGAGACAAAACAAAGTGTGCATTGATGCAGTTTTATATAAAGCTCCTCTCTATCTCTTTCTATCTGCCTTGATCACTCTCTTTTTCCGTTCTGTTTCTCTTACAAATATAAACAGATAAATATAAACAGATAAATATAAACCTTTTCCAATCACCATGCAAACTGGGGCTTTTTTTAAGCCTATGAATTCCACCTCTTCCTCCTTCCTGTATTTAAGCTTCCCTCCAAACAGTGGCAGATTTTATCCCTGAAATGACCCCATCCAGATGTTGCTGTTCTATGTGATCTACTAACACAGTTTAGCAAAAAGAGCCTGCGGTAAAGGATAGTCTTTTGCTGACTGAGCATGCATGAGCAGAGCTGTTTGGGGCAAGACAATTCATCACTCGGACTGGTGCTCTGATCTTCCTTAATGTTTTGCCTTTGTCACATTTTGCAATGAAACACATTCATGACCAAATTGCCTGCACAAAGAACTGCTGAACTCCACAGAAGCCTGGTTTTGGCTGGAAATTGGAGAGCCACAAAGACAGAAGCACTCAGTACAGCAAAGCAAGGGGATATCCTTACCTCTTTGTCTTTTTAAAACCTATTTAGCTTCATGTCCTCATTTTAGTAATCCCCTGCAGCCAAAGCCAGTATACCTAAAACCAGAGATAGGGGATAAAAGATTACACATCTTATGGAACAGACAGTTGTGGAACATACTTCACTAAGAGTGAGAGAAAAATGCACCAAACTTCCTTGCTAAAACGGGCATTTGTAAAAGGGCCAAGACATGGCCTTACTTTAGTTACACACAAATATTCCACTACCAGGTGGGTCTATGGACACACATATGCACAGTGAAATATATATTTAATTTATAGGAGTATGGGTTGGATCCAGATCACACACTAAGTAAGTTTTATTATGACAGAAAATGGAACCGCACATACAGAGGTTTCCCTCCGAACTTTTGGTTGCCTTTGTTTTCTAATTAAACGAGTAGTTCTCTTTTTTCAGCAGTTTATTGTGGAACATACAACAGACTTTTGCTTTGAGAACTAAAAAACAATGTAAGGAAATACACTCATATACTGTACATACACACAAGAATTGACATGACATACATGCAGTTTATTGTCACAAATATCTTTTCAAGAAGTGATGACAATATGGTGTGGGCAAGAATTTATTATATTATAGTCAAGATGTTTACGCTTGGTAAACCAAAAGTGCCCATGACCTACTCCGTGATGTCGGACTGGACTGGAACAGCTGGGTTGATGTTTTATGTTGGCTTCATAGCTTTTTCTCCACACCAAATGGTGGCTTTGCACATGCATAACTAGAGATATTTCACTACTACCGTGCACATGTTTGATTTTACATGGAAAATTTCTGACACTAGTACGAATAGAAATAATATAACAATGAAATAAATGTTTAGGTGTTTAAGTGTCTCAAAGTTACATAATTGCATATGAAAAAATAAACCTACTTCAAATTCACTATATTTAGTTTTGTTGGGTTTTTTTCAAAGCATTGTATTTTGGTACTTAATGAATCTGAGGTCATTTAAGTGTTCTACCACACGTCTTTCTTTCTCTTCCTTCCCTTTGAGCTGCATCCTGCGTTTGCTACCTCCATCCATCTGTGAGATCTGCCAACAGCATCCAAAACCTCCAGGGAGTCTGTCTCCACGACTACCACGCAGTGAGCTTCTCTCCAGCTCAGCTTACACTATCCAAATAACAGCTGCCCCTCGTGAGGTCTGCAGGAAAGGATTATATGAGCCTCAGGTCTGGGTCTCACACAGGAGCCCTCCGTTGATCTTGGAGTCCCTTCAAAGGAAGAGGTCCTCACCATGGGTCAATTACTGTAAGAGCCCTCCATTCTGTGGCATTCATGTTGGTGGTGCACTACGTTGAACAGGAACGTAATAGCCTAGCTTGGGTTTTAGCAAAAAGGCCTGCTCCTCAGTGGAAAGACAGAGGAAGCCATTTTCCTGAGGTGGTGGAAGGGTTGGCTTCTAAAAACCCTAGAATGCCATCAGCAGCCATAATGGCTAGACTGCCACTATCAGCCGCCCTCGGCTGTTTTTAGCTAATGCACTGGGGCTAAGCTGCTTTGCCCAGGGTCATCACAAGAGTTTAGAGATGTAAGCCATGCCTAGGATATGCAGAGTGTAGTGGCCAGCTTAGGGGCAGCACTCTCATTACCAGATGTTCAGGGTTGCGGTCAGCAGTGAATGGCCATCCCTTGAGGTTGTGGGTGTGGAAATGGTACGCTTAGGGTGAGCGCTTTCACTAGACTAAGTAGATGGAGCTTTTTGCTGGCAAAAAATTAAATAGACTTTAAAAATAAAATACCAAATATCCCTTTTAAGGTTTATCAAAGGTAACATGAAATCACTTTGCAAACACTCTATTTATCTGTCTTTTTGATCTATTTCTTCAGCAGACCACAAATTCCTTTAAATAGGCACGCAGCGTTTAAAAGCAGCTGATTTTCTACAGAATATACCAGCCTAGATATAACCTTGTTTGTTACATCTTATAGCCCAAATACCAAAGATGTGTTAAAAAGTTACAACTAAACTAGACTAGTGGTATAAATTAACCCCCAAAACCTACTGAGAGTCATAGAAGTTGGGTTGAAGGTGATGGCTTCCAACAATGCCTGGATGATCACGGTAATTTCCTTATTAAGCCCATTTGATTATGTGTAAGCTCAATAAAACATTGTCCAATAATGTACCACAACCACAATTCTGTGGAACACTGTGTGTGTGTGTGTGTGTGTGTGTGTGTGTGTGTGTGTGTGTGTGTGTGTGTGTGTGTGTGTGTGTGTGTGTGTGTGTGTGTGTGTGTGTGTGTGTGTGTGTGTGTGGCCTACATTGCAGGAGTCTCTTTGAGCAGCCATTAAAAACTCTTTGAGCAGCTAACGTTTTGAAAAAAGCATGAATGATGATGATGAGGCCCTGTTAATCAATCCTTCAAAGGAAAATAAATGCTCTACTCAAGCAGAGAATAGTATGGTTTTATATGTTTCACAAAAATGTGCTTGATCGAGAGATACTGTCAAAGACACCAAGTCTCACCTGTGATCCTCAAAATAATTCAGATATTTTCTGAGATGGAATATGTAATAATAAGTTCCCTGTCTAAGTTCCCTACATGGATCAAAAACTCATATTAATTTCCATTCAGTGTGTTGACTGCCCCTTTTTCAGTCTATCTTTCTGTAATTTGTGAATGTTGACATAGAGCCCAGAGCCAGAGGTCATGGCAAGGAGTTGCTGCATCAGACATTAGCATTACACCCTGTCTGAGCTCACAGAGATATACATTCATTGAAATATGAGAAAATGTATAAAAAAAGCCACCATAGCAGGGTCCATTTAAAGGTTTGGAGAAAGACTAGATGAAAGATGAAGGTTGTTTGCGGTTTACTTTTTTATCACAGGAAACTGAGATAGAGGTAATTTCCTCTTTGGAACTGACACCAGAGCACTAAGCCCACTTTTTTCCTCAAAGCTGAAACAAAATGATTGTGACAGTGACAACTAAACAAAAGTTTATGCAATGAGAAGACTGCACAATTTGAATCTGCACTGACAATGTTTAAATATAACTGTAATTATTAGTTACACAATATTTTTATGACCTAATAAACCAGGTAAGGTTCATGTTTGTTTACTCAGGTACTTTTCAAAAACAGTTCCATGTCACAAAAAATGTTAGAAAATTCTATCTCTGACTTTCATAACGACAGGTCTCATTTACTGCATTTAGTTAATGTACACATGTAGTCATTGAATCATTAAGGATATTTTTTTCCAATGCAATAATGTTTTAGCACTGATTATGTAAGGATACAACCATGTCTGAATCTTCAGATTGTATTATTTAAGACATGCACAACACTTTCATGTCTTTGTTTTCCATGATTTCCGTGTTGGCAGTGGCATTCTAAACAGTGACTGCATTCCTCCCCACTCCTGAACGGCAAGAGAACGGTTGGTTGGCGTTGTAGGAGCGGCAGGTTCCCTCTGTGACCCTCCAGCCTGTTGGTGGAATGTGCGTGCCGTGCCAAAGGCAGATGGCTCCGCATCGCGGCGCTCTGCACACAGGTGCCTGCCAGAACGGTGATGAAGCAGCACATGGAGAAGCTGAACTGCTGCAGGGGGGAGAGTGACAAACTGGGCCCACTTTCAGCAGGTACGCCATCTATCCACTGCCAGATGGTGGGAGGCTTCGTGATATTTTGCCATAAAGGCTGGTTTACATCTGTGACTGATAGGCCAGCTCAGAAACCTTTACAGTGCTTGCCTACACAGTTTAACACAGGGGCAATCCTACTGTCCTGATGCCTGCTCTTAAAGTCAAAAACAGAAGACACTGGGCAATGACTCAATTACTGCTACAGTGCCATTCTCACATTTTTCACCCTTTATGTATCACTACACACCTAAAGAGCTACATGTACACGTAACATAATACCCAACATTTATCTACATTTATGTAGCAAAACCACCATATATGGCAATGTGACTCAATAGAAAACCCTCTTGAATCAGCAATCCACACAGCCAATCAGAGGGATGCATCTGTGTATCTAAAAGCATGGACCAGAATACCAGGCAGGTATCTGGCCTAAAGTACACACTGGCTTATAGTTCCCAAGAGCCACGCATGAACAGGAGACTGCTAATAAGCCAGAGTGCTCTGCATGCTTAATGTCAGGGGGGTACAAGCAGTCTTAATATTTCTCTGCATGCTGAAAAAAGAATTCAATAAATCCACGCTTTATGAGCTGAGCTGATATAGAACAGCACTGGGTGGTGAGGGTTGGGTGGGTGGAAGGGAGGGGTGCGGTGCAAACGCAAAGACTGAGCTGTGTTGGTGGTGATAGCGAGTCCTCTGATCACATCCCCAGGGTTCTGTGAAGCGCGGACAAGTGCTGAGAGGCTTAGAGGCTGAATGTGTTCAATCCTCCCACTTTGGGCTGGAACATTTCTTTTTTCTTTGCTCCCGCAGACTTGTCTCATCTACCGCAACCGGTTGTACAGAACATTCCAGATACATCACCAGTCTGCTTTCCTACGATAAGTCACGCCAGGCCCAATGTGCTAGCCAGGTCCCAACAATCTAAATAGAAAATCACGGTACATGGCAAAGATTATCTGTAAATCTGCAAACACTTAATGCCTCAGTAGCAGCAATGTGTGCAGGCAAGACCACTCAAGAGTAATAGAACACTGGCAGGAATAACAATGTGACCATGATTGCATTTAAGGTATAAAGTTAAGAGCCTCTAAAGTGAAATTAGATTTTTAAAGGACACCATTCTAGTACAGGAAGCAATACTTCAAAGTCCCATCGATCCAAGAAGCTTTAACAGGCCAGTCGTCTCTCTGACTTTCAATAAAATGTATGTTAAATGTAGTAGTTTTTTTTAACTAGTTTTAATCATGGCTGTGTGTTTAGCCAGTTCCAGTTAGACCCATGGCTCCAAACAGATCAGTCATTTTATAGTGAGATTCTGAATACTAGTACTTTGAAATGCCATTGCATGAAGTCTATGTTTATATATTAATATCAAGACTGAAATGTCTACGCTTCAGTGCAACATGTTGAAGCTGCTTACACTGCCCTTGTAACATATTTATGGAAACCATTTGAAATATCATAGCATGCAACATAGTGCCGGAGAAATGAAAGCTTACTTTATTTTTACCTCTCTCAACCCGGAAACAGGCTTTCCAAAGCCCAGATCATCCTCTTTAATCTACTGTCATTACAGATGAGCTGCATGATAGTGCATTATCACACAACTACTCCCATTGTAGACAGCAGCTTTCACGGCAACTTGAATGAGATAGCTTCAGATAAGTGCTGGTCTAGTCACTAAGTAGGAAATGGTACACAAGCTGTTCTGAGTGCGGTATGACCATGGGTGTGGCAATGGCCGTGTAGATCCACAAATCTTATTAGCTAGTTATGTACACATTATACACATTCCCATTCATATCATTTACAACTCTCTCTCTCTCTCGCTCTCTCTCTCTCTCACACACACACACACACAAACTGAATCCATGGGGAAAAAATCATTGGATTTTAAATTTTCCTATGTAATAATTTTACACCAGATTCGATGGCTGAACAGCACAGATCTCAATGCAGATTATGGCAGCTCTGGCAATTGGCAAATTCTGGGTTGATTAAAATTGTGTGTCAGAGCCAACCATATACATATATTTGCTCTGCATAAAGACATCCACACCCATGATAGTCCAGGGCAAGCTGTCTCTGTCAACAGAGGTGAGAGCTTAGCAATAAATGTTAAAATGATCTTCGAAGCATTTTGTGGACCTATTTCAGATTGTTTCTCTATACCTAATTCACTATAAAAGACTCCTTGGTTTAGGTGTCCCTTGGTCCTTCTTACATGAGACATAATCTTCTCACCACAACTGTCAGGAGACCTGGAATACACATACACACTTAAGTGCCCACATACAGACATTTACACGGAGAGGGGGGAGAGAAGAGAAGAGAAGAGAAGAGAAGAGAAGAGAAGAGAAGAGAAGAGAAGAGAAGAGAAGAGAAGAGAAGAGAAGAGAAGAGAAGAGAAGAGAAGAGAAGAGAAGAGAAGAGAAGAGAATCTACCATCTACCAAGATGCAAACAGAACACAAGCAAAGCTGAAATATAATATACATGTTGGTCCAGCAGATAGATAGAGATGACAGCAACTTCAATTATATCTGTATTTCTTTAATGACAAGAGCATTAACATGCATGCCATTCATGTATTTACAGGTTGTGAATGGCATTAAGAGATGGTTTTATTCCATTCAGATAAACTCCTTGTGTAGTTCTCTGATATTATTTTATCTTTTTTTTTAAATATGTGATAAATAATAGCCACACAGCTTTATCTCCTGCAACCCATTATTCCAGTGCTAAATTAAAAATTTAAACCCATCCAGCAAGGTAGAGGGTGTAACCTGAGCCGTTGCCAGGAGACAGCATATCCAATCAGACGAGCATCTCGGGAACTCTATGAAAAATGGCAGCACCTTGTCAACTGAAGCACCACCACAGTCTGTTTTATTTTTAGCTCTCCACCACTTCCCCCGTTCTCTTGGCACCCTTTAAAATACAACTGTCCCCTCACTAACATTAAATCTACCAGGATTTCTACGCGCCCTTTTGACATTTTACCTAGCACAAGAAGATGACTCCATTAAAAAACACACCAAAACTCTCGATTCACTTTTTAACAGGTAAATCAACATTTTTTCTCTTCTATTTCCCCAGGTAATGGATGACAAATTATTCCTGATACAGCAGGTAATTCCTACAAGCTGCTGCAGTGGCAACCTTTATATCACTGACAACCCATCCTGGTAACCGGTGAGAAATTCCTTTATTGATCGAACCGAAAGGGGTGAAGAGAGCATCTAAAATTCTTATGTGAAGAAAATCAATGGAAGCAGCAAAAGGGCTGACAATAAGCATGATGACGGGACACCTGCTACGAAAACTCAACACCAATCCTTCGCTCATTAAGCCTGACCTGCAGCAATCAGGGTGAAATGCAAAATGGATCCATCCATACCAGCGGCACCCACTTGGTCTGTCCAGACCAGAGATGAGCACGAGAGGTCAAGGGTCAACGTGTCTAGGCTGTGTGAACCAGTCATCATGTCACAGCGGGAGTGTTATTACCATGACATCAGGCAACACAATTTTACCAACTGTAAAAAGAGGCACAGACATAAAACTTTGTGACGCCATTGTGAGACATAACATTCTGAAATGGTGAATGAGGTAATTCACAGCCATACCTTACGGAGAAAGAACCAAACTAAACAACCAAACTGTTTGGAAATATGACCTTACAGTTGGTTAAATTAACATTTTGGTTTTTTTTTCTGTACACTCACATCCAGCAGTCATCTTGTCACTATCTTACCACCCATCTACATCAACCAGTCATCTACACAGCTGTGAACATTAGCTGGTTTTTGCATGTGGATGAACCACAGATGAACTGATTTCAATTTGTAAAATGGCCATAGTAAAGCATCTACAAATATTCAGCTGTGAAATGAGATGTGGTTTCCTAAATGCTCAGTTGTTGTGTCACCCAAATCATCCCTGGTCACAGGGCAGTCAGGATACAAAGCATGGCCTTAAATTCTCCTTTCCGATGCAAATGTCTATGACTCAAACTACATAAATCAAAGGTACACATTCACACGCACGCTCACACACACACACACACACACACACACACACACACACACACACACACACACACACACACACACTGTAGGGTATTTAAATAAAAACTGAAGGGGGTTAATGAGAACACGGCAGAGAAAAATACTGTCAGTCTGCCTTTCCAGATGAGGCTTGCCTCTGAATTGTCCACAACAGATAAATCTGTCAGTTTTATTTATCGCTTGAACGGCATATCAGGGGGTGATTCACTAAAGCCTCAGATGACAGACACTGCTGCTGTCTCTCTGTTCTAGTGAGCAAATCTCAGCTATGCTGATTTTGGACGGCTCCGCACCTTTGACACTAAGCAAACATTTCTTGAGGATACAGACAAAAGATACAGACAACCTTTGTCTGACCCGCATTTTAGAGGGACAGGTGGGGCATCTCCACGTGCAAACATTTGTCCTTTTCAATAACATGCAGTTCGAGCAGTTGAAGTGCCCACTAATGACCATCAAAGCTTTTTTTTTGTTGTTTACAGTAATGTGTCCCTCAGAACATTTATGAAAATCGTATCATCTAAAAAAGAGTGGTATAAGAATTCTAATACATTAAATAAACTCAACCTGCATTCGTTTTGCCTATTTTTGCCTTTTCATGGGTACACAGCAAAAACAGAAGCACAGAATGCACAGCAGACCATGGTATGCTTTTAGACATTAGAAGCAGGTAACTTTTTCCTAAACAAACTGTTAACAATTGATAATTACATTTGGGACCTATCAGCGTCCACATTTGATTTTACTGGCAACGCCTGTAATTAAACTTCAGTGTTTCTCTTGATGGGAGAGTGGAAGGATCGGTTCAGTGAACCTTGTTCTCTCTGGATCTAATTAACTTGAATATGCAAGCTGTGGAGATAGATGAGATCACATTTAACCCTGACATGTCTCTGACAGCTGGCCAAAATTATGAGCGTGAGGCAGTGGCAGAACTTCAACTGCTTTGTACTTTACCCCAGAATTTTGGGGGGGGAATTTTTGCTCTTTCACAACACACCCTGACTTTGGCCAAGTCAAAAAATATTTGCACTCAATTTGGATGGGTCATGATAAACACAGGATACAGCTGGTAATCCTTAGTGCAGATGCAACGATACACACACACACACACTCTCACACACACATAAAATTGCATCGGAGAATGGAGTGCACTAGGTACTAACTTCAGACAAGGATTAATGAGAGAAATACTTTAAATGAACAAATATAGTATTTTAACCACCTAATATAACATGACACTTAACAATGATTGTACCTAAACATTATTTCACTAAGAAAGTGGTGTTTGTTTTTTGTTTCTTCAATACACCTGGACAACATTATTGTATTGCTCTCGAGGTGTTACAAAACATTGCACTTTCTTAGTCTTGATTAAATGAATACGTGCTTTCACACTAACAATCAAAGTAGCGTATAAAATCTTAATTCACCAAACGCCTTGAAAGACTGAAACAATCATATGCAACTACCTAATCTGGTATAGCTTGATTTTTTTCTCATCTACCAATCCACTAAACCTATTAGCTTCCATTGAGTTGCAATTACATTGCATACGCTCCGGAAAACTGGCACCGGTCACTTTGTCGGTAGCGAGCAAGACATAGCGTAATTTAACTAAACAGAAGTGTGTTTGTGCGGAATCCTAACGATGTTTGGAAGGTCTTTGACAGAAAACAGCCGTGTCTCAAACGCGTCCATTATACAAAACAAAAGAGGAGAACAAAGGAATAAAACGTCGTCCTTCATGATTGAAAGGGGTCCCCGGTGTATTCTTAAACGAACAATAAGACTGGGATACAGCTGGGTGGCACGAGCATCGGATGCCAATGACAACCTGCACCAGCCGCATAGGCAAAACCATATAATATTCAATGCAAAACCCTGCATGGTCTTATTTAGCGCTGTTTTTCTGCTATTTTTTGCAATTATTGGCTTTATGTGGCTTTATGACATTCCAGTCGAACGGAATGGGGGATTCTCTCGAGCACCAACAGACACATCCAAATTTGCACCCGTCGAGGTGAGCATAAATAACAGAGTTGAGTGCAGGGGTTGTCTAGGCTCTTGGTATATTTTCGTTTAACATCGTATACCATAGATAAACGAAACTCCGATATTAAATGCCTATTTATTAATTGTCACTCACCTCAAAAACGTCCCGTTTTATTGTTGGTCAAATTCATGAGGCCATCCACATAGGGGTATTGTAAGGAGCGGGACGTGAGGGGAGGCTATAATCCGATACCTCCGCGTTTTCTTCCAAAATGATTAGATGGTCTTGGATGCCTCGCGAAAAATAAGACTGAAAAGCCTGTTATCAGTAAAGCTGTGCTATCTCACTGGGCCGCTATCTTTCTGTCCCCATTTCGAGAAGCCTCCGTCAGGCTGTGCAGTGTAGGAGAATGGTGGTTGATGTCATCGATACTCTCAGCCCTCCTCCTTGGTACCCTCCCTCTTCACACACACCCTGCTCGCGGTGATGTGATGAAGGCCCTTGCCAATGGCAGTCTGTAGGTGTGTGTAGGCTTCATGATATGGATGGAAAGCGCTTGAGGTCAGCCTGAGCATAATGGATTTCATTTTGAAATTAGCAAGGACTGTTTAAAATTTTAACTTGTGCCATTATAATTACATCTAGATGCTTCCACCTAAATAATAAAAAACGTTCTCTTCCATAGCATAATTTACAGTTTTGTTTCTTTAAAGCCATTAGAGGGGCTGTAGTGATGTTTTAATAACACCGTCTTCTGTGACCCCTTCACCTTCTTTTCCCCTTGTTGTAATCCAGCAGTTCATCTGCAGCATACAGCATTGGGGCCAGCCAAGTCAGCAGAAAGCTTTGCCAACTGACACAGTTTCCACTTCTGTACAAGAGAGGCTACTCTCCAGTTTGAGCACACATTTGAGCTCCACTTTCTTTTCCACAGATGTGTTTGCCTAAATTTAAATTTAGGCTATAGTATTCAGCCTACTCCAGAACCGTGGGCTCTAATTTTATAGAGCCCCCCTTGCTAAATAAAATGCACAGTGCTCGTGAAGCTGGGAAAAGGTCTACCTCACCAATTAAATAGCCTGCGTTGGAGACGTAAATGACGAGGTTCAGCAGGGTGTATTCTAAAGCGACTTGATACAAGTAGCCTATTAGAAGATGATGACTTGCAAGGTTGGTTTGAAACAGCTTAGATTTTCATAGCACCGTGAACCTTACGTTATTAAACACAACAAAAGGTTTTTTACAATAAATGTGTTTCTGTTGCTTTTATTGTGTATTTCGACCATTGCATTTTCTGAAAATTATCACCACTACAATGCATTAGAGTTTTCAGTTACGGTTGTTTAGCTACAAATTACAGGTACAGAGAGCCTGTCCTTTAATTTCTTTGCGATAGTGAAAGAGCACCTACAACAAGAATTGGTTTAAATAAGGCGGCAATGAAAGGGTCTTTGTTGTCGCCAAATGATATCGAGGGCTAGGCTCTTCAAATACAAAATGCCAGCTTTAGATACATGATTTTGTATGTACTGCCACCCTGTGGCATTTCTAGAGTCGTGCTGACTGTGATTTGGGCTGGCTAAAGTCTATGGAACATTTAATGTATGTGGTGGCAACACGTGTATTAAAAATTCCAAAAACATGCAGACCTATGTTCAGTGGACAGACCCTTTGGTTTTAAACGTAGAGACAGCAGCTATAATAGTCATGATAATACATTGTCTTATGGGGAAAAATGCTCTACAACAGAGGTGGACAGTAACTAAGTAAATTTACTCAAGTACTGTACTGAAGTACAATTTTGAAGTGTCTGTACTTTACTTGAGTATTAAACATTTTGGCAACTTGTGACTTTAACTTCACTACATTCTTAACACAAATATTGTACTTTTTACTCCACTACATTTGAAATGTGCATGAAGTACTCATTACATTGATGTTTTTTAACTCCTGTTAAAAAAGTATGATCAGTACAGTGTCTAGGTTCCAGTACAAGTTAAAAAAGACAATCACTTGACGTTCAGCACACATCTTTACAACTAAACATTACCACTCCAATTGAGTTACTGTGTTTGTGATCAGGTGTTTCAGATTTGTTAGTAGAGAAAGAGTAACAATAGTGATTCCATTGATGGTTTTAAACATGCTAGGAAATACACTCTCCCAAAGATTTTTTTAAACTTCAGAGCTCCCCCAACTACATTGTTTTGTAATTTACACCATTATCTTAAATTCCTGCAACTATACATGGCCTTACTTACAAGACAAAGGATAAAAACCAGCAATGATCATTTTCAATGAGCTAGGCTATATTGACTGCAAGTATCCTTATTGGAAGTTCATTTGCATCTAAATTATATTAGGGTAAAAGGTAAAAACATTGTATAGTTAAACAAATTGTCAGGTAGGCCAAAAAATATGAAAATAGTGTTTTTAATGTTTTGTATAAATAACTTAAGGTCAGGTCAAGTTCTAGTGACCTGTCTGTAGCCCCACATTATCAAAAAAGAAAGAAAAAAGATATTTGTACTTTTAATGCTCAAGTATTGTTAAAAACAATTACTTTTGTACTTGTACTTGAGTAGAAAATTGGCATAGCAACTTTCACTTGTAGTGGAGTAATATTTGACTAGGAGTATCTGTACTTTGACTTAAGTAAAGGAATTGTGTACTTTGTCCACCTCTGCTCTACAGTCATGTAAAGCTTGGTACTAGGTGTGGACTAAAGCACCCCACTCACATCACACACGCATCAGCAGAAGAACACCAGCCATGTGGTTTAGCAGAGTATGAAAACACTCCAAAGGAGTGTCTGATGTTTTTACATTACTGCCAAATTCCTTTAAACTCAATAATCATATCAATGCTATTACGCAATTATTAGCACATTGGACATTGAATAATTAATGTAGAGAAAAGATTGTGTAATATGAAGTAAATATAAAAGAACACGTTTTTGTTTGTAATGCCTATAATGAAATATAGTACCATAGACACACGTTTTTTATAAAAATGTAAAAAAAAAATATATTTCCCACCACATGATGTCAGGATTATGCTCAAAAGCATTTTAGTAGTCATGAAGGCTTAAATCTTGTCTCCTAAAGATACTCTTACTATGTGCACAAGTAGGCCTACCTAGTGTTTTCTCTAAGCTAAATAAAAAAAATCCACATAGCACCAAGTATGAAATAATCCCATTTCAAATAATTTAATTCTATTTAGTTTCCTATTTAAAAACAGAAGACTGAAATTTTGACATTTTGACCATTTTGACATCTCCCCGAAAGTGTTAGATTACATTCAAGTGTTAGATTAGGTCCTTAGTGCTTATTAAGTGTTCCTTAATGATACCTGTTTCACTCTCCTCAGCATTCCCTTAACTCTACTCCAGTACCAGTAAGTACTTCCCCAAAGATGATGCTACACCATGCCCCACAGCTGGGATGTTATTGGCAGGTAATAAACAGTGCCTGGTTTCCTCCTGACATTCCTGGAGTTAAGACCAGTCTGGATGATTAGATTAGATAATCTCATGTCTTGCAGTAGAAAACCCAACTTTAAGCTAACCACACAGGCTTTCCTGTCTTTCCTGTGTTTTACTGAAAGGCCTTTGTGTAGCATTGCTGGTTGTCCTATGGAACCTACTCCAACTAATGGTTCCAACCTTCTTCTACTGAATAACTGTGGATGCGACTATGATACTGGGAAGAGTCAGCATGAAATTGTTTTATAGTTATCCCCTGAGCTGTTATGTCTCTCTGCACAACCCCACCTGTGCAGGCATTACTGACCTCAGTGCTTGGGTCTTGTGCTGATGCATCATCAGCTGAGATGTATACAGACAGGTAGACAGCCTTTCCATTCATGTCCCATTACTTAAAGTTTTAAGTACAAAAATGAATCCACACCTTGGCAATGGCAGTAGTACACAATGGTAGTGTGTATGCTCAGCATCAAATAATTGAAAAACAAAAGGTAGCTCACACTGAGGGTAAAAAGGCTTTACCCATTTTTTAACACAACATCCTTATTGTTCTTCAGATGAAGTGTCTAAATAATTCCAGTCATGTATTTTACAATTATATTAATAACAGCAGAGTTGAATTTCAAATCAAAGGATCTGGTAACGTATGTTATTGTAAGGGACCATGGTCATGTCATCAACAAACTTGATGATGTGGTTTGAGGGGTGCATTGCCGCACAGTCATGGGTGAGGAGTGTGAACAGCAGCGGACTGAGCATGCAGCCTTGGGGTGCTCCTGTTTTCAGTATGGTTGTGCTGTGTCCTTTTTGTCCAGATGTGTGAGAGCCATACAGATGGACGTGTTGATGGCATCATCCGTGGAGCAGTTGGGGCAATACACAAACTGCATTGGGTCCATTGTGACAGGTAGCTGCAACATGATGTGTCTCATGACTAGCCTTTTGAAGCACTTCATTATGGTGGTCAGTGCAACTGGACGGTAGTCATTGAGGCAGGTCACTGTCGATTTATTTGGTACAGGGAGAATGGTAGTGGTCTTGAAACAGGTGGGGACAACAGTAGTGGTCAGAGAGATGTTGACATCAGTTAGAGAGTTGGCCAGTTAATACGTACATTCTGTCAGCACGCAACCTGGTATACCGTCAGGCCCAGCAGCTTCCCATGGGTTGACTCTGAGCAGGGTCTTCCTAACTTTAGAGATGGACAGGCAGAGCACTAGGTTGTTGGGAGGAAGGGTGTCTTTCCTCGCCACAGGGTAATTCTGTTACATAAACCTTGCATAGAACTGGTTTGGTGCCTCAGGAAGGGAGTCATCGCCATCACAGGACAGTGGGGCAGGCCTGTAGTTGGTGATAGCTCTGGTAGCTCTCGGCCCTGCCATAGGTGCCGAAGTGGTTGTGGATTATCTGAGCATAAGTGTGCTTTGTTATGAGCCATACTATGTTAAAATGAATTAATATATATATACATCTCCATCTCTACAACCATCACTACACATCCTAACCAGAAAACATGGATGACTGCAGAGGTGAGGATGCTCCTAAAAGACAAGGATACTGCCTACAGGTCTGGGGATGCAGCAGCTCTGAGAAAATCTCAGCCGACCTGTCCCGGGCCATTAAAGGTCCCATATTATACTCTTTTTCAACAAGTTAGTATATAAGTCCATGGGCTATAAAAAAACATGTTCATCAAGTTCTATTCAGTTTTGTTCTGGACAGTTTTTTTCAATTGTTTTTTTTTTCATGCCCAACTCCA
The DNA here is from genome assembly GCA_027475355.1 of Coilia nasus. NCBI lineage: Eukaryota > Metazoa > Chordata > Actinopteri > Clupeiformes > Engraulidae > Coilia > Coilia nasus. Next base: position 10,273,639 of record CM050221.1, on the reverse strand, counting down.
ACCACTCAATGTTAACAAAGTGTGTTCAGTACACAAGGAAATGGCAGAAAGCAGGGTGCAATACAATCCTATGTGTTCAACCCCGAGTCGGACCCAGGCCAAGAGGAAACAGAGCCACCTGTGCAAACACCACAAATGCAGCAGGCAATTTCTGAATGATTAGTCAACTTTGCTGTTGTAGGTGGCTGCCTAATTGAATATGTCCTAGTCTGTAAAATCTAAACAGTCCTGAAGGCCAGACATTGCTTCCTCAGACCTTCTATCATGTCTTTGTGTAGAGGTGATAGAAGTAAGAAATACACTACAGCCTACTATGGATCTTAATTCATCTGCCAAAGAAACTAGTTTGTGACTTAAATCTTGAAACATTTTTTACTGGGCCACATGCCCCAGTAAAAAAGTGTAGCGACACCCGTGGAATGTTATACGAATATAAAAGTCAGTGTTGTTTTTATCTGTTTAAGTGTGGGCATATTTGCATGTTGTTTTAGCATGTATGTGAAAATGTTGTGAGGTGTAAGTGTGTAAACATAAATGTAAGCAAACAGTGTGGTGAAATAGGTGCTCAAAGAATGATTACGAAGAAATGTAAGAACCAGGAGAGTGTTACTGACCAATAGGTTGCTATTTAATGTTAGGATGTAGCTGTGTCCATCACAGTTATATAGGATGACATTTACTTGTTTTCTTCTTTTCTTTGTATTGATTTGCAGAACAATCTACAACCATACTATGTCTTTATTGGTCATTACTGGTGTTAGGATAGGTAAGGTCACATCGTAGGGAAAGTACTGACTAACAGGAGGGACTTCAGTGATGTCACTACCTGTGGCTAATTAGTTAAGTGCACACTTGTCCTTCAATCAGGACACACTGGATGAAGGTCTGCTGCTGGAGCAGGGCCTTGGTTTTTCCCTCTTGGTTTTACCACTTGTGTGTCATGGCATTTGTGCATTTTTAAACCATTCTTTGTTTGATTACCACCTACAACAAAACATGAACGTAAACCTAAGACTGTGCTTGAGCTGGACAAAGCCAGCAGGAGAACACAGACACTTGTGCTGGTCGAGCGTAAGTTGAGCTGTGAGGTTTCAGACCTTTGTACTTAGTTATGGGCTGCCTGAGTTAAGTGTAACCCCTAGATAACGTCTATGCGTTTGCATGCTGGGCCACAGCCGATTTGTAACAGTGGATATTTAGAGACTATTGACAGATAATGTTCATTTCACTAGCCATACATAGAAGGGCCTTTACTAATACTACTACTACTATTACTGTAGTATTAGTACCAGTAGTAGTCGTAGTAGTGCTACTAAGGGCGTACTCACACTATGCCATCTATACCAAACAAGAGTACGCTTGATCCACAAAGTCAGGTTCGTTTTACCAGTGTGATCACTTCATAACATACCCGGGCACGGTACACTAGCACACTTGGAAGAAGTGGACTCCAGTCCGGTTCAGTTGAACTTGGGCACGGTATGCATGTAGTGTAATCGCAAATACGCCTAAGCACAGGTATGAGTTACATTTAACAATTAAACAGATTGCAAAGAATTCTGTTATGGTGATAAAACATACACTTATGCAAAGATTCTGGAACACAGCAACTGAACTGTTTGATATTATACAGGGTGAATGCAGACCACAGACCAGAGACAACAGTACTTCAGTACAGTATGAGTGAAACATACCTAGTGTGAGTATTCCCTAATAGGAATAATACCTATAATAACCCTATCCATAAGTCATAAAACAGTAACAGAAATCCAATATATCCAATATAACGGTCATAAAAACTCTCAGAAATGTATTTGTCCATAATCCAAAACCATGAGATACACAGAACAATTAAAACTGAGTAAAAAACACGTCTGCATTTATCTGACAAGTACTCATTGCCATCCTCATCAAAACCACTGTACTGACACTAAACACACCGTCTCTTTCTGACACGAGCGCACTTCACTTGGACTACCAGAACCTAAAATAGTGGTAGTGGTGGGTAAAGGGTGAGGGGCAAAAGATACCATCTAAGTCGCCCCCCCCCTCACTGACGTCTGTCACACTCTATTTATATGGTAAGTAGCCATGATGTGGCAAGATCAAGTTTCCAATTGGTTTTTTGTGTGTTGCCCTCGGTCTGTAAACATAGGCTGGGACCTCACAGCGTGCTCCTGAGGAGTGCAGACAAATGACAACAGGGGAAAAATTAGACACCAGCTCTTTGTGAGGAGAGAATGCATGAGATTACACTACACCGAGCCTGCACTTTCCAGTTCCTAAGCAGTGCTGTCTGCTGGAGTCTGACCCAAATATGATTCATTGTCTGGGGAGGTGTGCAAGGGGAAAAACCTTGCTCTTTCCTCTTCTCTCCCTGTCCTGGGAGGGAGCCTATACCAAGCTTGTCTTACGTGCTGTTATAGCAACATGTAGAGCTGCCCCCTAACTACTCTTTTTCAAGGAAGGCTTAGGGCTGAAATGCCAGGATCATTTTAACCTCTATTACTGCCAGCTCAACCTGTCTAGAGGCTTCCGTGGAGTAAAAAAAAAACTCTGTGCTCACAAGTAATCCCAGCTGTTGTGACTTAATCCACATAAACTGAATATAATGAATATAATGTCATGCAATAGTGGAATTGTGGGAAGGCCTGGTGGGTGCATGTGTCTTTGGGCATGTGTGCGCACACATATCCATGTGCAGAAGTTGTGTGCAGGCGTCTGTTCAAACATGCCCAAATATAACATATAATCTGCTCATTGATTGCAAAGTAACGCAATCTCTTTCTGCTGAAACATCTTATTTACTGTGGCTACTGCTGTCATAGCATACATAAATAGGTGCTACCCTGGGAAATACATTTCTGAAGAGCAACACACAGACATTACCACAGTGACAAAGAGAGACCAATAACTTCTAGCCTTAGGGAAAACCTGCAAGAGATATACTCAGTCATGGCATCTACTTCAAATCAGAAGACCCTGTTAGTCAAGATAGCACACTTCAAATAGTAGCCTCCTTAATATTTCTAAGACACGATGACACCAAAATAGGTGGCTTCATGCTCCAAAGCTCAAGTTACCTAACCACCAAGAGCACACTGCGGTGTCTGGTACTACAGCCGAAAGCAGATGGATTGCAAATACAAAAAAGCTCACGGGATACTACATATAGGCTTAAAAACTACAAAAATACAGGTTTTCATTTGAAATACTGAATTTTATTCAGGCATTTCAAAACACATTTTTTGTGTTTTGCAGTAATGGTTTTAAATTAAATGAATCCGTTTGGAGTTGCTCAGAATGTCCCTGGTTTAGAAGAAAGGGATTAGAATTTTGACAAAGTGCTTTCAAACCATGTGGGATTTATACTGAACTCACACACATACACACAGACACACACGGACACGTACACCTGCGCATTCACACACACCGCAGATAATAATGACTCAGTTGACAAACACATAAGTGGGGTAAAATAAGACTAGGGTGCAGATGTAAAGTCGTTACCATACCCTGTAAACCAGGTTGCCAAAACTGTTGTCATTAGTACATACAGCTGATATTACATTTCAACATTATAATGCATAGATTTCCATGTAACTTCAGCAACTGATGATAGATGACTTTATAATGGGTAAAGTGCCAAGTCCTAAAAAATGACATTTTATGGAGTGCAAAACCATCAATCCTATGATGTGACTGGCCATCTTCAAGTGACCAGGTGTGACTTCTCTTTGGTGGACCAACAAGGACACCAGCAGAGCTGTGACAGAGGATAGCATAAAAGAGCTCTCACTTCTCAACATCACAACATAGCACTGCTCATTCAGCATAATATATTAGCTAGAAAAATCACTGTTAACAGGGAACACTACTCAAGAGATGAGGCAAATTGTTTGGCACAGTTTTTCTTTTCAAAACACTCCAATAACTGTAAAACTAAATGAGAGAAACCATTACATTGAGGGGTGAATAAGAGCAAACTGCTTTGCCCTGATAACGTTCATTAAATTCACTAGCATTGGAAGAGAGGCAGAATAAAGCACACAATTCAAGCCACTCAGTTCTTCGTACCCATGCCCATGCAGCCAAATATTGAAACGGATAACTTCTATCATTCTTATTTGAAACAAAAAAGAACCCAGATTCAAAACTGATGCTGAAAGCCATAACTTTAAGAATTAAATACGTAAAACAAAGGATCACTGGCAATGCAAAATTGTTCTCCTGTCACAGCCTATAAGGGAGAAAAACTAATCAATGAGCAGTGTGATGCAAATCAAATTTAAAGGTCTACCCCTCTGCTTGCTGCAAAAAGCACCACAACACATCCAAAGTGTCTTTATCTATGCATTAGCATCCCCAAAAGAAAAATCCAGAGGCAGACAGAGACAGAAAAAAAATCTCAACACACACTGGCGGCAAAGTACAAGTCCGTTCATTATTTTGCAATTAGTGGCCTGGGATTATTGCTTTCATTTGGTCTAAGCCTGAGCGAGGTTTGGGGAGGCTCAGAGGGACAGGGAGGATATGGGGAAGCCAGGTGGGGAGAGGCAAGAGAAGGAGGGAAAGGTGGTCAGGTGGTGAGGTCCTGGTGGAACAGGTAGGAGGGAGATGAGGGCACCTATGCAGGTGAGGTCAGTGCAGCTCAATGAAGGCCTCTAATTCCTGGGTGATCAGTCCCTTGTAGGGCAGTCTGTGCTTTTCAATGACACGTGCAGCCAGGCACTGCAATGTGACATAGCTGAGTGGGTGGAGCGCATGGCGGCCGCTGCTCTGCTCGTCCAGCAGCTCGTAGGCACTCTTGCACTGTGAGTTGGTGGCATCGAAGTGGGCCCCTGCCCGAACCAGCAGTGCCATGATCTCAGGGCAGCCGTTGCTGGCAGCGATGTGGAGGGGCGTATTATTGTCGCAGTCCCGAGAGTCCACGTCAGCTCCACACTCAAGCAGCAACGCAGTCACAGCCATGGAAGGGAAGCGACCTACAGGGTAGCGCCCCACAGACGTAGTGTCCTTATCAACAGCCATGTGCAGGGGGGTGTAGCCGATGCGGCCCCGTGGGTTGAGCTTGAGCAGTCGATAGACGGTCTGGCGCTTGCGGTGCTCCTCCTCTGGGCAGCACTCCACCTTCTCCAGCAGGAACAGCAGGTGCAGGATGATGGACAAAGCTTTGGTAAACTGTGAGGCCTCCGGGGGGTTGTCACGCTGGGCCACTGCCCTCTCCACCTCCCGCACACTCTTGGCCAGAACACCCATCAGGTCTTGAAAGGTGACTCGTGTGGCCAAGGTGCCCTTGGCACGATCCTGTAGGACAAAGGAAAAAAGCTCTGCAAACGACAGAAAACTACTGGCTGTCATCGGACTGAGTGGATCCAGGTTGCTTTGCTGCATGTCCAGTGCATACTTCCACAGGCTAATGCAGCGTTCAAAGTTGCCAGAGTCGGCATAGACAGCTCCTCGGTATCTGATGTAGTAAGATGTGTCTGGGTGTGAGGGTCCAAGGATGCGCTCACGCACCAGCAGTGCTTGCATTCGCATCTCATCAGGGTCAGTAATGAGAGCCTCTAGCTCTTCTGCAGTGCTCACCTCTCGGGCGCAGTCATAAGCAGGCACTGGTGGTCCCGGAGGGGGCTTCGATAGTGAGCTAGTCTTGTCTCCGGGCTGCCGCAATTCCATGGCCCGGCGCCAGTATCGCATGGCTCCCAACAGGTCACGTTTCTTGTCTACAAAGGTTGCGCCGAGCAGTTCGAGGGCATCAATACGCTCCTCCCTTGTGGCTCGAGGCTGGTGGACGAGGTACTCCACAATGTTGGTGTGGCCCGTGACACTAGCGGCAAGGAGAGGGGTCATGCCATAGCCATCCTTCTCCATTCGAGCATTGCACTTAAGCAGCATTTTCATAATTTCTAAGCTGCCAGACTCGGCACAATCGTGTAAGGCGGTATTGCCCTTAACGCTTTTACGATTCACATCTGCCCCCCTCTCCAAAAGGAACTTGGCTATCTCTCGGTGGCCTTTGTAGCATGAGATCATTAGGCAAGTGTGGCCATGGCGGTTAGCTACCTCCATGTCTGCCCGATGTTCGACAAGGTATCGAACGATCTCTAAATGGCCATCGAAACAGGCAGCTCGCAGTGGGGTCGAGTTCGTCAAAGTTGTGCTGTTGACAGAGGCACCGTGCTTCAGAAGAGTTCTAACGACTGGCAGATGACCTGCCGCAGAAGCCGCCCACAGAGGAGGGGCGCCCTCGATCGTTTCGCCGTCAAAGTTCACAGACCCCCCCAATTCAACATTTGCTTTACAATGTTCGACCAAATAGTCAACTACCTCCAAGTGTCCATTTCGAGACGCGATCAACAGTGGGGTGCCTCCTTGGGTCTTCTCTTCGGTAAGCGCTTCTAACTCCTCCGGAGTTTTGTTGCTCAGCAACTTCTGGATAAGTTTCAGTTTACCATCTCTCGCCGCATTAAATACCGCAGTTTTCATGTCCATTTTATCTACGTTCGACTCTCCGTTTATCCATTAAACCCCGGAATATGTAAAACTGCGGGGTAGCGTTTAGGTACTCAATTAAAGAGAGGAAACCTTGGCAGTGCCCCTGTCTCTTTCCTGCATTTTTCTCCCATTTAAAGGCTACTTTCAAAATGGCATCTATGTTGTTTGACAGGTGTTTACCATTTACGCTAAGCATCATGGATATTGTAGTTTTTCATGACCACAAGCCTGTCTAGCTAACTGTATTTTCCATTGGTCAGAAAACAATTTCCCAGCAAGCCTATCGTGTTTTGGTCCGGTTCCAGACGGAAGTCGCTCCTCTGGTATGTTGGTACTTGTAGTTATGCCAGTACCAAAGCAGTTCAACTAAATAACGGAGCCCACATTGAAAACTACACTCCCAGTCTCCTTAGTATAAGGCATGACGTCAAGATCTAATGATGGAATTCGTGACAGGCTTGGCACGTCAATCATCGAAAATCCTTATTTGTAATAGCCTAGATTTGTTCTCTTGTCGATATATGCAAAAGAATATATTGTTGTTTATGTAGTTATATACTACACAATGACAGGCTAGAAGATGTTTGCATTCTGATGTGACTACCCCACTTTTAGTCACCCCCTGCCTCTTCTTTTCCCAAAAGCTGCCTTTCTCCACAAATCTGTCTTGTCTTTCTCCGAAAACGTGTGTGTGTGTGTGTGTGTGTGTGTGTGGGGGGGGGGGGGGGGGGGGGGGGGGGGGGGGGGTTATTTGATAAATGATGGCTTGAAACAATGAAAGCTTTTCCTTGGACTGTTAGAACTGGAATTCGGTCCAATCCACTAACCCTATTTAACTCACAGAACATGTTCCATGCAACATGACAAGTATGTTACAGTTTTATTGTCATTTATAAGTAAGAGCACATCACACAAACACACACATCAGGACATTACTATAATAAAGCTGCATAAAAAGCGTATGAAGTGTGTCCTTTTTTACTAATGAATTCTTACATGGTGGGTTACTCCTAGATTGCTCATACATCCGATGAGCCACTGATTAATCCAGATTTGAAGCGAAGATACTGCAGGCCTGCACCCTGTGCTGAGAGGTAGACTGGGTTTTGTTGTTAGTGGCTATGTTCAGTTTCACAACAAAATCACTAGTCTTCCACCCAGCAGTCAGGTCAATCCCTCTTCAAAATGCCTCCATATTTCTTCATTCAGCTTCCCATTACTCTACGCCTAGAGGAACAATAGAACATATATTTACAATGACTGAAATGCCATTCATGTTAGAACGTGTTCTCTAAATGACCAATCTATCAGTCTGTCTGTCTGCCTGCCTGCCTGTGCATGTAAGAGAGTTTGTCTGTTGTGTCTCTCAACTCATTTCCAGCAGGTCAACAAATCTTTAAGTGCTGATCATTCCCAAACCTTCAGGTTGTGAAAGTCCTCTACATTTGAAGAGGAAATTATACATGAACCAAAAGTAACACGAAGGAAACAAGACTTGATAACATTGCCAGTGTGTAAATGTAATTGTTTATGTTTAGTTCCTCCGATGTAACCTCCCCGTTTGCTACCTAACGACAATTTATTTTTCATTACCTTTTCCTTTTTTCTGCTGTTCATCCTTCCTACACATATTAAACAATTTCACATTACTTCTTCTCTTTCTGTCTTTAAAGCTAAGTCAGCATTGAGTGGGGGAGAGGATGCATAAACTTTGCATAACCCCTGATATAATAATGTATTATAAAACCTTACATGTAAAATACAATACAATACAGATATATGTAGATTCTAGCGGTCTAGCTCTTTGGGGTGACTATTCTATTTCACTTCCATGGTGAAACATAGAACTTACATTCTTTGAATAATGGATGAAAACACTGTACAGGAAATGAGCCTTTCATGGAAGGTGATAATTCCACAATGACCACATTGTCATCAAGTTAAACCGGCATAACCATAACAACTAAAATACAAACATAGCCCAAGTCATCATTCTTTATCTTCAGTGTTGCAAGAGTAGATCTGGTAGCTATGCAACAGAGCTGAGACAGCAGAAGGAGCAGGGGGGTGGAGAGTGTCAATTTAACAAGAAAGAGAAGATGGGGGAAGGGTCTGTGGACAGTCTGTCTTCCATTGTAGAGCAAGGAAACCTACCTGAGATTGAGGGATTTCCTGTATATTGTACATTTCTGACCTGCGCTGTGTGGTGCTATTTACATGTGGGCCCAAAAATCCTGCTTATTGATTTGAGAGTGTGTATAGTTTAGGAACCAAATCAACAAAACCCTTTATCCATCTGGATGATTGTAAAGCCTTATACATAGTGTTTTGTTTATGCATATAACCTTCATGTATCCCAGATAGATAGATAGATAGATAGATAGATAGATAGATAGATAGATAGATAGATAGATAGATAGATAGATAGATAGATAGATAGATAGATAGATAGATCTCTCTTGATATATTACAGACCTTCCACCGACAAGATTTGAGCCTTGGGAGCTGTTCTTTGCCTTAGTGCTGAAAGACGCCCTGCAGCGACTTTGCACGTGACATTCGCCATTCACTCTTCAGACAGAAACAATTTGACACCTGTTGCATGAAAGTTCGGGGCACACAGTGGGCCTCAACAAACAAAACATCACTTTCACAACGACCTGTAGCATTTCAGAACAGTGTGATGAGCAAATAAATATAAACGCCTCTGTAAGAAAGCTTTATTGCTACGCCAGACCATTAATACAACATAATACTCACATACATACAGTTGGTCTAAATTCAAATTGTGACATTGTGCCTATACTGCTAGAAAAAGTAGCCCACTTGTGCATAAATAAAATCCCTACATTTCGAATGACCCAGCCGAACACCGCCCGTAGGCAAATCAGTCAATTATAATGTAGCTAGTGCATCGTCTAAATCCACTAAGCCTGAAGGACATGAAAAGAGATGTCGATCATTCTTAGGTTTCCGAGTTTGTCCATTGTTACTCACCGTATCAAGACAGGATCAACAGGTGACTCTCGGGCCATTTTATTTAAAGCGTGCGAGTCTCACAGCACCGTCTGCATCTGCCATTGAACAAATGTCAATCGTGCCAGATTCCCACCCACTTTCGATCCACGTAGTTATGTCCCTAACAGGAAAAATGAAATTCTGTCTGTTTATATGTCCAAACACGAAAGAGGGATGGATTATGTTAGATGACGATGTCAAGAATCAGCCAATTGAATTTCGGTTATTTTACATGGTTGGGATAATCACCAAGGCAGATGCGTATAGAAGCCAAGCCCTTGCCCATATCACACACAACTTTGAGGAAGAGAAAGCTGGCCTATGGAACAGCCCTTTATTATTTTCTGTAAAACAGCATGTTCACATGAAAAGAAAGATTCCCAGGAGACATTCTGCAGCAAAATAAACATTTTAAAAATGTAACCTGTGCAAAATTTGATGTTCACCTTCTCATATTACAATTTCAATCCCACCCACTTGTAGTATACCTCCTCATATCCATTTTAAATACTATACTGAATAGGTCTATTTGCATTTGAATTAACATTTTGATCCCTACTCTCCCCTAATCTCACTTCATCACCTACAAGTATTGATGTGTTTGTAAGCTTACAGATATAGACATAAATAATTCAGTTGTGTTCACTTTCATTGCTGAAGATGTTTAAGGCCACACACATAAGGCAGTATATAAAATGTCTCCTTTCTAAGCCCAGAGGGGCAGAGGCTTGTAGCACATAGCCATATATTTTCAGCAAATGGAAGGTTATATTGCAGCTTTTGGCACTGAAAGGTGTGAATAAAAACATTGAAGACTTTGACAAAAAGAACAACAACACATGTCTATTAGTTTAAGAAATTACTGTTCACTGTTTCAGGTCTTCCACCATTGTTCACATTTACAGAATGAAAAGAATTCAATTTGACCATGTTTACTTTGGAATTTAAAAATCTGAAGAAAATGACTACTAATATTGCGGTGAAGTCCAGTCCTGTTCAGTGATTTAAAGATGGATTAGCTTTGATGGGCTAGCCAGCCATTCATAGGCTCAAAAGGAACCAGTGGGAGGATTATGCATAGAAATATTAGGCTTCATCTTTGTGTTGTCAGTAAGCCTGGTGTATCTCAATGAGCTTGTTTGTACCTGAACATTACAATAGTCTGTGATTCATGGCAGCTTATTTCCACTGAAGACTGCCTACGTTATCCCATATAAGAAGACAGGTCCATTGTCAGCATCCTCAAAATGTAGCTTTAATCCTAAATTATTTTCTCCACATGACCCCTTCCCCAAATGCAGTAAATGGATGAAAGATTACACTGATGCTTCCAGCTTTTGACAAGATGCTCATAAAATGATCTGTGAGTGTAATAAGGCAAACATTTTAACTTACAGATCACCATAAAACATTACGAGTTGATTACTCACATGAAAAAATGTATAGCAAGTTTTCTGCAATTCTATTTCTGCAATTTTATTTTCTATTCTATTATATGCTAATTAGCCTAATAAGCAAAGAATCTGACCACTGGAAAAAGCCAGGTTAAAAGTTATTTTTTCATTTTGTTTATATAGTAAATCAAAAACATTTACAAAGCATTATTAATATCTTCTTTTGTTACAAAGTAAATCTGAAAATACTGCCAATAGCCTTAAAAAGTGAAATTTCACCTTATTTTATGCATAAAATGTCATATAAATCAGGCCAAGAATGATATATCAACAACTCCGTCTGTAAAAACCTTGAAAATGTAGTTAGGAATAAGACTGTAGAGTTTGGTGTATGTAGGTGCTACAGGAGTGGAAATGATTTGTATGGCAAAATTACACAAACTGCTGTAGGACCCCATGGATTACAGACAACATATTCTTTTAGGTCCAAGTAATATCCATGTGTCACACTGTATAACATCCAAAACCCATCCATTACTGATCATAACATCCAAAACAACACAACATAGTCTTCATCTGAAGATGCTTACATCACATTCCTCGATCAGACCTGACATAACACAAACACTGTCTCTACATATGCTAGCAAGGAATTATACAATATGTTTATGTTTATTTTTATTCATTTAGCTGAGGCTTTTGATATAGTTATGTTTTGGTTTTTGTAGACACTTTTATCCAAAACACTTTACTAATATCTTTGGGACCATATGCTTACAGTAGAGATAGCTTATAAGACTATGAACATCTGTATGGAATAAAATGGTTATGGTTTCTTTAGTAGCCTGAATGCTTATGTCCAAAAGCTTATGTCCAGGACAAAAACAAAACAGGACTGGCCTACTTTGTTGACGGTGTTGTGCATGTGCGTATGTGCCTGTGTGCACTGTGTAAGTACGCAGCTGTTTGTTTGTTTTTTTTTTGCAACCTCACTTTTAAATTTCCTGAGAGTATTTGCTTATGCTGCATTATTTTTATATCCACCTTAGGTTTTACCACCTCAAAGAAAATATGGAGGGTAAAAGTAAAACTGACAGCATTTCAAATATTCTCCTGTTAACTATTTATCTGCTATTGAACTTGCATTTCTATATAAACTTCCTCATAAATACAATACAATATTCTTGATATCAAATAATTTGTTCCGACATGCAGCAACAGACACTGCTCTGTTAACCTTGCTTGCATCTTTTATATTAATGTAAACAAAACAGTGCTCTCCACACTAATACCCTTTGCCCAAATTTACCAGTATTTTTAGCCAGTGTGAAATCACCTCTCCCAGAACAAATACAGCTGTGCCCCTTAAGTGTGACTCATCCCCAGATCAAAACAGTTCTGAATTTTCCAGAATGTAAGTCTTTAAGCACTTATATAGTCTTATCTCCCATCACGATCTCAGTAGTCTCTCCGTCAGAGGTCACTGCCTGAGAATAGACATGTACACAAAGGAGAAGCAAAATAAAGGACATTATAAAGTTCTACAAGGTCTATGGGGAAAACCTATCAGCTGAATATTCAGGCAAATACTGACATGTTTTAGCGGAGATTATACTATCAAAACATTAAGAGCCCCACAGTAATTTGCTCTGCCTCAATGAAAGGCTGAGAGTTGGAAAAACCCTAGTGACCCCCTTTCCTCCTGAATGTGGAACCAACTTTCATTTCATTTAGGATTAAAATCTTGCATTTGTTACTTTTAAAACAATGATCTTGGTCTTTCATTTACAAAATATCATTTTGTCAACTGTTTAACCAATTAAGACTTACACTCATGACAAGGTTTAATGTTTTTACTTTACCAAATCCTAAAGTTGGGAATGATAAATGTGGGAGAAGTAGAGAGAGGGAAACAATGCAATAGAATGAAAATTAAAGAATCCCTAGTTTAACTGAAGCACTGCTATTATAGCAAATGTTGTCTTAAATGTGTTCATAACAATTAATCTGTTATGAGAAGAAATGCTGATGTATACAACTATGTGATACTGTACAGCAAATCACTTGCTTTCTCAGGTCTAGTCATTATAAACAAAGACAGACAAAAAACAATCAAAATTGTGTGGAATTTTACTGTATGTCGTGTGCTATGATTTAGAGAACATTTATCAAGACTGTTGAATTCAGAAGCACTTTAGAATCATAGTGTATAATCAAGGACACCTTAACATTTAAACACTGTAATGCCTCATAGAATGCTTAACTATAATAATCATATAGGCTAATTTAACAATTGCTTTTCTGGCTACACTTTTTCAAGACAGGTTGCAATGTTATAATTAAATTGGAATAACAGCCTTCAAGGTGTGCATTTCCACGGAATGAATCAACTTGCTGTCGCTTCGCATTGGGAACATGAAAGTATTATTACGTTATTTTGTGATATAAACATTACATTATTTTGTGATATAACATGTATTATCATATTATTTAATAGTATGAAATTATGACATTATATAATGTGAAATTATTTTATTTTATGATATGGCCATACTTTCATGTTATTTCTTGATAATATGCCTTTCACACTATAAAATGAAAATATCATATAGCCTAATTAAATAATGTGATAATTTCATATCATGAAAGTCCTTCTAGACAAGTCCCTGCACTCGGTGGGCATATTAGCGACACCTTCCAGCATTCCAGCATTGGGTTAATAGGACCAGGCCCCACCTAAATGAATGGTGAGACATATATGTACTCTTCTATGACTGAGGGACATAAAAATACATGGTAAAAATGCACGATAAAAACTTGGTTGCAATGGCTGGAAATGTTTGCTGGTTTGTATCTGGTGTAAGTTTTAAAAGGCCTTTTCAAAAATGCACAATAAAAACTTGGTTGCATTGGCTGGAAATGTTTGCTGGTTTGTATCTGGTGTAAGTTTTAAAATGCCTTTTCTCATGGGTTATTTTGAACTGTGCATGTGTACAGCAAGTATGGTACACCAGAGCACGATATTGCAACACGATTGGAATGCCATTTGTACAGTGTGGCAGATGATTGGCTCTTGGCAGCAGAACAGGCAGACACTCACCATCTTGGCATTATGAAGTGTCCCCAAGTATTTCTATGGGCAATTTCTACAGTGCTCCAGTCTCCTAAGAAAGTCTCCTTTGCAGGCTATATAGTTTTACTTTTTTACATTTCCTGTTTAATAAAAATTGTTGATCACAAAAAAAGAAAGTCTCTGATGCAGTGGGGATTTGTTTTGATTTCTTGGTGACAGAGAAGCGTGAGTAAAAAATGACACGAACACGTCAGCCGACTCACCAATAAAGACGTTTCTCCCGCTTCTTTAGGCATGATCACTGGTAGCCTGCACAGCTTCTTAAATTCACTGTCTAGATTTAGATCTAGACATTGTTAGGTAAACAAAAAACTGTTCGTTCAAAATAGATAGATTCATAAGGTTGTCAGTCTTCTTCTAAACTTCTAAATTCTAAACTCAATAATACAAGTAGATGTAGGCTAGCCAATGTGTTTATAATGTTGAAAATTGTGTTGATTTGAAGTTGTGTGTAATCACATGAATGAATGAGTCCTCATGCTTCATCTTTTTTCTTGTTAATCTGTGCTCCGTGTTAATCTGTGCTCATTTTTTATCACCGCTTTTCATTTTCAGGCCTCTTTATTCTTTTTTATTTCCTTTTGTTTTGACTTATCATGGCCCCCATTGCCGTTTCAAGTCCACCATTTGATGGATCTGGCCATAGGCCTATTTGAAGAAAGAAGATAAATGTAAATATTACACATGAAAATCAAGCCTTCCTTTAATGTGAAGTTTATTAAAGAACAAACTTGCTGGTGATGATGTCTGTGTAAGGTGTTCCATCATGTGCTCCTTTTGTAGACACCATCAGTACATCTGTGCAGAGAATGCAATGAGTTCAGTGATACTAAGAAGGTTTAGCCTGCACATGTCAGGTCATCTAAATTTTAAAGTGTATTGTGCATGCATATTTTTTGCGAAATGCCAAAAGTCAAAGTCAAAGTCAAAGTGTACTTTATTGTCAATTCACCATACTGTATAACAGGCATTACACAGAGGACTGAAACTGTATTTCACCAGACACCAAATGTGCAATTTGAACTAGAAACACGCACACACGCGCGCATGCTCAAACACACTGCTACACTCATGGACATGAAGTGTATACACACATCCACAATAAATAAACATAAGACATACAGGTAAACATATACGCTTCCAACAAGACGGAAAGTTCGAGGTAGCTCTTCTTGATAGCTGGTGTAGGTGAAAAAAATGAAATGTGCAAGATGTAAGGTGCAATAAGTGAAGATGCAGTTGGTAAAGTGCAAGTGTGAAAGCAGCATGGACATCAGTGTGTGTAAGACTGTTTTTGGATGTATACAATACCTCCACAAAGTTATCTGTGATTTTTTTCAGTAGTTGTAATACATTGTGATATAGCAACATAATTAGAAGGACTACTGTCCAGACTGGTCCTGTTGCCTTGGCCCTGGGTGTTAAATTAGTGGTGCTAGTGATGTTGTACCGAACTTCTATTTCCACTTCATCCTCTATTTCCTCATCCATATTTCTCAGTTCTACCAACTGTTTCAAATCATTAAATCATTAGTGTCTCAGGCCATCTCCTTTTCTTGTTTGTCATGTTCCACAGCTGTGTGCTCCAAATTTTTAATCTTAATCTAATCTTGCTTTTGGCTCACTTGGTAGTAGCCTATGTCTTCCTCCCAATGCAGTTGCTGTAATGTTGCAGTTTCAGCCTGGGACTGGACTCAGCAGGTTGATCTCTAGCACATTTAAAAAAAAAAAAAATTGTTAAGCACCATTTACAAAAAAAAATGTTCTAATGAAGCCACTTGACTTCATAAACTGTCATCTGTGGAGCAAACTGAGGTTTGTACATTTAAAAACAATATTTTTAAAGTTATTTTTTAATACCAGGGGGAGATGGCTAAATAGGCAGGAGAATATGGCAACACCATGCGGCGATACAAATCTATGCGCCTGCTTCAGAGTCTACGCAAGGCAACCGGAAGCTTGTAGTCTTTAGTGTTAGCATCGCAACATTTCCTGGTTCGTAAGTAAAATTCTCAATTATGAAATGAATGGGGTTTTAGAACATCGACTTAAACACGCTAAATTACAATACACCGGACACTGGGAGTCTGTGTGTTGTATTTACTGAGTAAAATGCTAGTTATTTTGCCATATTTTGTAACTAGCTGCAATGTCCCCTCGTAGAAACAATGATGTTGCTACCCATTTGCTAAAGCAGTAAAAAGACATACTACACCGTGTCGCTTGCCTGTAGCAACTTGAAGGATTCAAGGGTCGTACCCATGGTAACATATTTTGTAATTCACTGCATGTGGATTCTGACACTTAACGTTAAACCTTAAAATGTCCGAATTAATATCGGCGTCGAGTTGTCGCTATTTAATACTGCTACACTATAGACTGAACGTGTTACACTCGATCTGTTAATTCCTTAAAGCCTCCTCCTAAAGGCTTCTGTTGTCGTCGTGAAATCAGTGACGAGCAAAGAAAGGGACGCACTAGTCATCGGGCGTTGTAGTCCATTACTTTGTGACGCTGTCTCAGGCATAGCATTATACATACTTTTAGACGTATGATGACTGTAAAGTTTATAAGGAGGTGACACATGCATGTTCTTTATTAATCAGAAGCGAATGCGTGGTCTTTCAGTTAGTTATCTACCTGGCACTGTATTTATTCGGACAATTTTCTATAACCCCGTTCATTCTCTCATAGGGTTTTTTTCTCTCGAACCGGAAAGTGCAAACTGCCTTTCATCCGCATACAAAATGACGGGGGTGGCTGTCGTAGGCCACTCTAGGTTTTTTGGGTGGCTACAAAAAACATCGTTTTCGAATTTCTGTAAGAACAATGTCACGATATTCCCTAGCGTGCTAAGGCTACGGCCGTACATGGTCGCAAACTCATAGACAAATCACATCATTTTGCCTTTGTTCAAACATTTTCCCACCCCTCTGTGACGTATGAGGAAATCGTCACGAGGCGGGTAGGCTAAGTTCTGGGCTGGTAGCTCTGCAGTTTTGTATGCAGCTATATAAACTTTGGTTTAACGTTATTTGGTTTAACGTTATAAAAATGGAGGAGAATAATGCACAGAAACCCCTTTTGTTTATGCTGACCTATTTGCTCATGAAGCGCCGAAGAGATCTCAACAGCATGGATGTTGAGAGACGAAATGAAATCCAGAGGCGACAAAGGCACAGACAATATTTTTTGCAGAGACAAAAGAGAACTTTGATGGTATGTTGACAGCTTCATTACTTTGAATGGTATAAAACCATATTGCTGCTATACCAGATCAATAAATAAATAAAGAAAAGGATAAGCTGCAATGTTATTGACAACGTTATAACATTATAGGCTGTATTTATAACATGAGGTGTTTAATGTTTTAACCGTATCTTTTTTACTATTTTAATTGGAAGTATTCATTCATTTCTTATTGTAATATGAAATGTTTAGTCTATTAATGGGAAAGTTTCACGTTTTAATATTAAAAAATACAGTATCATAAAACATATTTTATTACAATAAACTTTTCACCATATAATGTAACATCGTTTTGTGGTGTTGCAGCAATACAATTCCGTAACTTGCGGGATCAGCAAAGTTTACCTCATGTTTACTTTGGGAACCCTGGGAGTGCATAGGCCTAGCTTTGACATTACTATAAGATTAGAAATATTATGGTGAAGAGTCTTCTGCTAGCATAGTTAAGACACCTAATAAATGCTAATGTTTGCATTACCAAAGTGTTTAAAATCACACCTAGCCTATATTATAGTCCTGTGTGTGCATAGTGTAGAAAGGCTACACATCCACTATTGATATATTCTTAACATTCTCATTCTCTTGTTTGTGGTTTGGTCCTCTGCTAGATGCCTCTCACTCAAAGCACTCAGAGTTGTTCCTGTCCAATCCCTACACGTGTCTGGAGCAACACAGAGAGCACTGACTGGTGGGAACGTGTGGTCATGCGTGAGTTCCAACCTGCAGATTGGTTGGAGAAGTTTCGTATGAGCAAAGAAACATTTTTCTTTCTGTGTGGGAAGCTGAAACCGCGTCTGACCCGTCAGGACACTCGTCTGCGCCCGGCATTGCCCTTGGAGAAACGCGTGGCTGTGGCTCTTTGGCGCCTGGCCACCAATGTGGAGTACCGCACCATCAGCGAGCTGTTTGGAGTGGGTCGCTCCACAGTCTGCAAGTGTGTGAGGGAGGTCTGTCATGCCATTGTGGTGCTGCTGAAGCCTATGTACCTATGCCTGCCCAGCGAACAGGAGCTTGAAGATGCTGCTAAGCTCTTTCAGTCACGTTGGGGGTTTCCACACTGTGTGGGTGTCCTGGGCACCCTGCATGTGCCCATCATAGCCCCGTCCAGCAACACTGACAGCTACTGGAACTCGCAGGGTTGGCTGTCTGTGGTCATGCAGGCTGCTGTCAATGGTCTGGGCCACTTCTGGGACGTCTGTGCTGGTTTTCCAGGGGGCACAGAGCATGCAGTCATCCTGCAGAACTCCACACTTTGGGCACAGGCCTGTGAAGGCGGTCTCACACCAAACCCCCCCAGGAGTTTCATGGGACGCCCCCTTGGCTACCTGATGCTGGGGGATGCTGGGTATCCCCTGCGGAGCTGGCTTCTAAAGTGCTACCCAGAGTCGCCGCGAGCCATGATACCAGACAGTCAACAGACATTCAATCGGAGGCTGATGCGGGCCCACAGTGTCCTCGATGTGGCACTGTTGCGCTTGAGGGCCCGCTGGCAGTGTCTCCACAAGCGCAATGACTGTGGACTGGATGTGGTACCCACCATGGTGCTGGCCTGTTGCATTCTGCACAACCTCTGTGAAGTGCATGGGGATACTTTTGTGGAGGAGTGGGTAGATGTAGTCAAACATGGGGAGTGTCCTCAACCCACAGAAACCCTATCCCTCTCGTCAGAGGAGGATGAGGGAGAGGAGGTGCGGATACTTTACTGTGAGTACTTTCAGCAGCAGGAGCAGGAACATTCCCAGTCTAACTAAAGATTTCATTTGCAAAAGCAAATTCGGTGGAAACAGAAGAGTTAGAAGGAAGGATGCATTATTTTTTTGGGAATTCGCTGCCACTGAAACTCATAAATTTTAAATCAGGCCATTCTATTCTCATTTCAATTTTACAGAAAATTTCATAGTGTTCTGCACTCTTTATATTACATATTATATACTTAGAAGTAAATGATTGTCCGCTCTGTGTGTGCACACTCACTGAGTTTCATTCCTGGGTCTAACACTGGAAAACAAAATGATCTTGAACTAAGCAGACTGCTCCAGCCAGTCATCATGTCAACACAGCAGCATGGAAAGAAGAAATGCATTTGGTTGTCTGCCATCTAAATTAAAGGACAACCCTGTGCCTGATTTGAGGACTGCATATAAACATATAAATATCAGCACATTGAGCCAACACCTCTACAGCATCTAAACATATAAAGTACCTCCTTTATTTTCACCACTTTGAGGAGCAATTTATCTTGCATTAATGTTCGCTCAGAATTGAAAAGGTGATCAGTAACAGTATTGGTATGAGGAATTTTGAGGAGACAATATTATTATCTGACTTACTAGGTCTTTAAACATGGAACCAGAGATGCAAGTTATCGATTAATTCATTAATCATTAGTTGACTGGCCTTGACGATCGATTAACGATTAATTGATAAGCTGCAATTTCTCCCTGAATTTCAGTGTTTCAATAGAGTCTATGAGAATATAAGCTAAACATAGTTAAAATCCTGATTTCAAAAAATGTTATATTCCTTAATAAAGGATTTATTGTACCATTAGGAACACAGTACAAGCAAATGCATTTATGTTGTATAACAAAATACATTCCTTATAGAAATTATGGCTACTTTGCCATGAAACTAAATTGTGGACTGGATCATTTGTTGCATTTGAAATATTTATTTATTAGAAACATAAAAAGAAACAGAGGACATTCTAAATAGAGAGCTAAATAGAATACTATTTAGCTTTATACCACGGCTTCCTTCAATTTCACATTGTGAATCGTTCTTTCGACCGGTTATTAATTTTCTATATAGGCAGGCACACCTAGTCCCTGCTTTCCGACCATATCACGTTTATTCGCCAATGCGCCACGTTCGTGGTGAACTGTAAACAAACAGTAAAGATGTGACAGCTTTAGCAAATAATGAGCAGATGGAAGAACAGAAAGTTGCGATGTTATATGCCTCTGAGATCGTCTTTTAGTGTTGTCACGCGGTATGTGGACTCTACGAACGTGATTTTGCTAGGCAAGGTTTAACAGAACTTTGGAATAGCTAGCTTGACTACCAAAGGCATGGAACTAACGTCTGGGTCATGGCCATAGCAATCATGGTGCATATCCTGTTAGTAATGCCCTCTGCTCTCCTATCATCACATGTTCGCCTTCCCAACAGTGCTGTAATTGCAGGTTGTTCTGATGCACTTGTTTCATGAAGGACAGCTGCATGCACGCTGTTGAGGTGGTAACTCAGTGAAGTAGTTGAACTGTTGTATTTAAATGTAGCACCACTCAGAGTACATTTGTCTTCTTTTCGTCTTGACCGCTTCATGTTTTTTGAGCTGTGTCTCTCGCGTTAGCATTTCACGTTGCGCTCAGTGGCGCCCTCTATTAGCGATACCACTAGTGAAAACAGTTAACTGACAGTTAATTTAATTTATTCGACCAAATTCTTATCGACAATTAATCGATAGTCGATTAATCAATAGTCGATTAATTATTTGCTTCCCTACGTGGAACAACTAATGACTGGAAGCTTTCAAAGACAAATGTGCTTTTGTTTGTAGAGGACTTACTAATGCATCCTTGTGCACATATCTGTATTTTCTTCACTGCCCAAAGTAAATTCATTATTTAAATTCAGTCCCTGGGGTATAGATTAATGTAATTTTTACTAACATCCTTAGTGTGGAAAATCACTTTCTTCTGTAAAGGAAACAGAAAAAGTTTATGGTCTTATCATTGTAAAACTCTGTTATCGATCTTCATTTGAAGACGTGGTAACAAAAAACATAGTGAATACTTTGCTACTCCTGTAAGATATTTTGTAAATTGATTTCTCATAAAGTCAAATTGAAAAAGTATGAGCATAGGGAAGCTGGTAAATGCTTTCATGCTTCCACTGCCGTTACACTATGGTGTGTTTATGTTTTGCAGGACATAATAAAATGTAAAAGTTTTTTTTTTGTGTCATCTCTTTTGTTGGTCATGTGAAAAGTATAGAAGCGATGTAGTGTTTCCTCCATGATCGTAGATTATTTGTAGAGGTAAGAGTTTTATGTTAACATCAGATTTCAGATCTTAAATATACACCTCCAATCCAAAAGGATTTAAGTGCTTGTAGGATAAAGCGTGTGGGAAAGATATTAAATACAGATTACACATCTGGAGTGGCAGAGAGTTACAGTATGACCTGAGATGTGGAGAATGAGAAAGGGATGGTTAGACAGATAGTATGTATGATCTCAGCTGCAGCTGCATTGCCATTGTTCTGCCCCTTGTAATCACGACACTGTAACTTCTCATGCTCAACATCATCAGGCTGTTCCTGCTGTTTACTTGAGTCTGCCACTAAATAGACACTGAACAGCCCCCACTTCAGTTCTGTCATATTGGAGTTAACTACAAGCAACATATTTAAGGGATTTATGTCCGCCGGTTCCTCATAAAGGGCATTTTAATAAGCTGGACTGCTGTATTTCTTAACACAAAGGAAGAGGACTTTCCCTCCGGAGAAGGCTTTCTCTCTGGGTTTTGTTTGTAAGTAATACAACATGCTCTTTTTTACCAGTTTTGTGATTATTTGGGTAGAACGATGTTTGCTTGTTCAACCACTAAAAATAGAATAATATGAGCTTGCTCTGTATGGTAACTTGTTGATGCACCACACTACAGTGTTGTTTACAAAATGTATAAAATAGCTCTAGAATTTCCTGTGGTATTCCAAATTTGTTGAAATGGGTGTTTTTTTCTCCTTCACACTTTTTTATTTCACTCTTTTTTCCTTGCATATTAACAATGAGCTCTTGAGAAACACAGTTTTTTCTCCCCTATGTAAAATAGAGCAGACTTCATTGAAACAGCCATTGGTTTCCACCTCGCTGTTTTGCAGCCACTGAAGTGTGTGTCATCACCTTGAACCAGTTAGGACATTTTGTAATTTGGTACGATTGTGAACAATTTCCTGATTATTTTAGCCAGATCCTATGGTTGCACATTGAGCAGTATAGCACACCTGTGTTGCATGTGTTCATGCACATAACTTTGAGCCATATACATAGTTTTTCAAAAAAAGGTATTGTCACCACGTGACAACTTTTGTCATACTAGCCACAAAGGCTATCAAATCAGCAACACTGACTCAGTTATCATCTCACCAAGCCTCAGTGTCCTGGACAGGGACATCTTCAGATCACGGATCACAAAAATGGTCAAATTACAGCCATTCAAAATTGGTGGTAATTGAAAATTTAAATATATATATTAGATATATTTGATTTGACCTAGTGGTTATTGCCATTTTCAACTCAACGAATCAATTTCCTCCAACCTTCACCAAATTTGGTACAAGTGACCTTCAGACAAGCCTCGTGACAGTTATTAGAAGGATTGTTTTATTTACAGCCATTCGTCATAACAGGCATTCAGTCTTTCAAGTCATTTGTCTATCAGTCTGTTGAATTCGGTGAGAGTGTTGTGCTTCTGGACTGATTGGCTCTCATTGCTGCTTGTAGCCTTGTGTTGAAGTGGAGCTTAAGTTATTAGCTGGTGAGCAATGTGGATTTATTATGCAGCCTTCTCGCACTTGCATATCACATAAGCATCACACATTTTTCTGTGGAACCTTAATGTATAACACAGCTGGAATTTATTTTATCAAAACAGGCCCAGTGGACTGTGTAACAGCCCATCTTTTAGGATGATGGGTGGTAACAGGCTACTGGTCAGCGATTAGGTGAAAAGGAACAGACGGTTGTCATTTTATACTCAGGGTCTGCCACCATTGTGTTCCTAAGCAAGGAAGTTGCTCTAGCAGACTATTTAGTTCACTATAAGTTGCTCTTGGTAAGAGCATGCACTAAATGACACATGCATTAGTGTAATGTAAAGTCCATTGTTTTGAGTTAAACAAGCAATATGCTATTTTACCATATAGCCTACTTATTGGTTCTCTTTTAGGCTTGCACTTGCAGATATAAACAAACAATCCATTCTGTTATCCAATCCATTCTGTTAAGTTATCTCTGTCCTCAACCAAATTCAGACACAAACAGCACTGTCCAGAATGTTTAGTTGAGCACCCCATCATGGTTTTCGTGATGAGTCAGTTATCCCTGAGACAAGGTTTTGACATTGCCCCTACTAATTGGATTAGTCCAGGCTTCAGTCATTTAAAAGCCCCCATGAGAATGACTACCAGTCACTTCTTCCCTCTTGTTCTCGACGCCAGTTGGGTTTTCTCCTGCTCGTACATCTTGCATCTTGGACATGTTTGCCGAACTACACCCATTAATGATATTTATCGTTGCTTTCAACTTGCTGATTACTGTAGTTGAGTGGACATGGCTTTTCTCTGAGCTCCTGACTGCACGAGAAGAAGCTGATGTAGGTCCAGAGTAAATGATGCTGATCAACTCCCTGAAAATTAGATGCACATTATTAGCTAGACTTCAGTACCACAATAACTACACAATGCATCGTCAGGGAAAATATAAAAGCCAAGGTAAGACCAAGACCTTTCTATATACATGAATTTACTGCCAATTTGTGTGCAAAGTACTATTTTTTGTTTGAAAGATTTAATGAAGTATTGAGCCATTGAAAAACCAAAATCAGCATTTGCATGCATACTTCTGCTCTATCTTATTTCCCCATTCAGGGCAGCATTCTTTAAAACAGTTGGTAGACTATTCAAGAAGTAATCATCTAATCCAGACATATGAATTTAAAAGATAATGCAAAGTACATGCAGACGATGCAAACAAATGTGTCCTTCCAATTGTCATTCCAAGACATATCTGTGGTTAAGACTGTGATTGAAAGCATGCCAATGTAAATGAGTGGGAATTTTATCTCAGTTTTGCTATAGAGTTAACTCAGATATCAATATTCTCAGATATGAATGTCATGCTATATGATGGTCTGATGAAAGCAGTGTTAAGCCTCTTTGTTACTGTGATCAGATAAAAATGTCATTGGTTTTCAAAAATATACTTAGTTAAATATACTTATACTTACTCTATCCTGTTTTTATTTTGTTATTCCTTACCCAACATACTTATAATCAAGATGCTTGATAATAATTTCATTTTTGTCATATGTACATGACTCTGACACAAGATTATGTTGCAATATAGACTCTTCTTGTTTTACATTATCTGCGTTGAGATATTTAAGATACATAAGGGAGAAGAAACCGCACACTCTTTTGCTCTACACCTAGGATGTTTTATTGATGGAGACAATGTTTTCAGAAAAGCCACAGGCTGAAACATCTCCATCAGTAAAAAAGTCACTGGCACAGAGCAAAAGAGTATGTTTTTTTCCCTCTTGAGTCTTTGCTCCCTCTACCTGCACAGCAAATACTTTGGTGTGCGCCAGCCTCCTCCGACTACGAGATGTTTAAGATCAACATACCTCCGTCCTTAGGCACAGTGCCCTTTTATAGGGGTCCAATATTATGTACATCATGCAACCCCTGAATAAGACATGTGCAGAAGACCTCTAAATAAGTCCAGGATGCTTTATTCCTCAGCTTCTCCCTCAGGTGCCCATATGGACAAGGAACACACTGACGTTTTTTTAAGCTACATCCCTCCTGCTCGAGATTCCATCAATGTGCCCCGCCATATTCTGTTCATACTGACTGCAGTGGTGCTGGTGGTAGTGGTTCTGTATACCATTGTGGGGCATCTAATCAACGACCTGGTGCATGATCTGGCAGGTGTAAAGCAGTCTTCAGTGCTCCGTGCAGTTCATTCATCCATTCATCTTGAACATGACGACAACCTTTGTGATAACTGTGCAAACTCTAACCACTCACCCTGCGTCTTGCATTCCTGTGGTCTTGTGATGTGGACAGAGGAGGAGATCCCAGTTTCAGAGAGTAAAAACCCTGCTGAAAACTTGATCCAACCATTTTCTAAACTTTTTAATCCTAATGAGCACAGTGTATAGCGCACAGACAGAAGGAAGACATGGCAGGGTTATTACAATCTCAAACTGCGATCTTTACCTTTGGATGTGGGTGTAAGACAAAAAGTGTACCCTATTTCTTTAGGACTTTTGTGTTGTGTCTGTAGTCATTACATGCAATTGACTAAACACATTCAATTCCCATGTGGTGTCACTTCACTTCACTCTGTGTTCAAGTGTGTACATAACACTACACATAGGTAGTGTGTATATAAGTGTGTATAATATGTTATAATATGTTCATTATAAAAGCTATGGGCAAAAAACAGACAATTAACACTCATTATGAGCTCGTCTGTTTGGAGCTATTGTAGTCTATGGTCACACAGAGTTATAATGTGGGTACATTGCAATATAACTATACATTCACATCTCACACAACACCTCACATCATTAACCAACATAAACCATGAACAACCATTAACCAGCATAAACATTTTATTAGCCATTAATGAACATGGAACTTGTTTACCTACAGAAGAGTATTTTATCTCTTTAACTAACTCTCTCTAATGCTTCATTAAGATTGGATTCTTGGCCCCAAACTTCAGGCGGACGATGAAGAGGGCTGCAGGGAGGAGGAAGTAGACCAGAACGGAGCAGCTGTGAGGAGGAGACACAGCTGCACCAAAGAGATGGAGGAGGAGGAGGAGACCGTGCTGGAGGAGAAGTGAGAGGGAGGGCATGAGACAGGCAGCATGATTGCCTGGGTTGTTTGATCCAAAATGCAAATACAATCCCTTTTGTCTAGTAACTAGATCTATGGAAGCTATCTAGAATTATATTTGAGCAGTAATTCAGTAACTTTATTTCTAATTTTAAAGATTTGGCATTTGGTAACATGGTACTTGGCAAAACCTCCTTTCAGTAAAGAAAAAAAGAAAAGAAATTTTGTTTTGTCTGATTTAATTAAATTATGTTATCAGACAGAATACTAGGTATGCTCTGTAGTTAGTTATAATAGATGATGTTATTCATATCTGTAATTTGAAATATATGTTAAACTCTCCATTGTGTACTGCACAAACGTTGCTGTTTAGATTTAGTCTAAATAAGGATTACCTGATGGTGGCTGTATTAATGTATTATATCTATAACATTAAAAACTATCAGGTTGCGTTACATTTTACATGCCGCATGGATCTTTTTACATTGGTTTAAGTTGCATTGTTTTAAGTTGGTTCTAAGCAGCACCTAAAACATGTACAATGCATTTTTCATTGGTCATACCGATTGGTATTGCTTAGAGCAAAATGTGAGTACTTTGCAGTGGGCCCTGTCTGGTGTCCTTGACATTTATTCTTTTCAAATAAATCGACCAGAAAGAACCATCTTTCTACAGCAGTAGTAAACTCTAATTGTATTTTAATAGTTAAACCTTTAAATGCTCAGTATATGTTTGGTAAACATGCAGACACACTCGTGCATGTAGTCCTATTTGCTTGACCTAATTACATCTAATCCACTATACATGCTGTTGTCAGCTGTTTGTTTACATATAAACCTATCAAGATCTGATAATCTTCAGGAACAACACCAGTATCTCTATGACAATGTGCAAATAATTTGTACAATATTAGAACTTTAATTCAGAAAGACAGAAATAACAAACATCCCATGTATACACTACCACTGGAGAAGTCAGAAATATGAAAAACATATAGATGTTCCTTGCATCACTGCGCTGAAGGGGTTCCAAAGTTTCTCTATTCTTTGTCAAACAACGAAGACTTTCACTGGTATGTACACCAATGAAGATATTTCTCACAAAATATCAACAGACTGTGGTATGAGTGACATAGAATTACAAGGACATATTTAAGTGGTGAAGGGTATGTTTTAAAATACCTCATGGAAATATGATCTTGGTCATTTAAAGGAGAACTTTGGTGTAAAATGAAAATTGGCATGTTAAAACATCATACCGAGTTGGTATGTGTACTTGGGAGCAAATTTGATTTAGCCTATTGCATTCAGAGTTTAACTATTTTTTATCGTTTGTCCCAGAAGGCTAACAATGGAAGTGGTAGGTGCCTTTAGACGAAGCATGACGACTACGCTATTTTTAAACCATTAAAACAGCTCGAAGAAACTCCACACTCCATCGGTAGTACAACACAGGTCCTGACATTAAAAACGAGGCACTTTTTGTGTTTGAATGGCCTAAGCAAAACCACTGTGATTTGTGAGATACTCTGTGGGTACCACTCCATGAGCTGTGACCTGTGTCCTTCAAGCCTTTTGAAGACCATGATAAGAAAAGACATGCTCTTTTAGAGTTATAAGCCCCCATCCTGGGATGGTACCTATTTGCCCATGTAATTTATACTGTCATAGCACTCACTGCAATGTTTGTCACAATAAATACCATTATTGGACACTGTATAAAAGACACAATTCATGACCTAACAGGTAAAATACACTGTTTTAAAGTCTTTACAGCTAATTGCTGTTTCATATCTGCAGAAAAATATGCCTTTGTCATTGTAATTACTAGTGGCATAAAAATAAGGGATGTTTAGGGAGGCTAC
The DNA here is from genome assembly GCA_027475355.1 of Coilia nasus. Classification (NCBI taxonomy): domain Eukaryota; kingdom Metazoa; phylum Chordata; class Actinopteri; order Clupeiformes; family Engraulidae; genus Coilia; species Coilia nasus. Next base: position 10,245,846 of record CM050221.1, on the reverse strand, counting down.
ATTTTGTTAATGTGTTAATGTCACTTTTATTGCGAACTATTATTGCTTACTGTTCCCAACCTGTTTTGGCTGGAGAATTCTCTTTGATTTTACAAAACTAGTGACCATTCATTCACAATACACACAGCAAATAAGTAAAAGTATTCAGCAAGCTGTTCTCAAATGAGTAGAGCAGGTGAACAGAGGAGGTGATGGAGTCTTTGCGTGATGCCATCAGATAAAGCTAAGTTCAGCACTCAGTCATGTTCTAAGACCATTCCAGCACTGGAGGCATTGGCTCAGGCTGAGGAGAGAAGAGGAGATCAGCCATGCCTCTGTCATCTGGGTAACCCCTGACCCTGAGTAGGCATACCCACCACCTCCAGACCCTTATATGGTGTTTGGAAAGAGGTACGCCAAGAGGCCTGGACACATGTACATTTTAAAAACATTTAAGAGTTAGATTTAGTTTAGACAAAACAATCCATCTAGAAAATACAAGTGCCGCAGTGTTAGCCTGATGAGTACAAGCACAAACATTTTGCACAACGACAATAACATACCTCACAATGATATAGCCTACTGAGTAGAATGATGTATCAAAGTTCAAGGTTCGGTGTATTTTGTATTATGCCTACAGTCAATTTGTTTTGCAGCCAGCAGAAAGTACATTCATTTACTGAAAGCTGTTGGATACTGTGGGAGTTTATTAACAATATAGCCTATGTACAGCTTGGGGAGACATCTAGCGTCCATTTAGAATGCTACACCTTGCTCCACTTCAGAGGTCATTGTAGTTGAACAGAATGATACACATAAGGTGACTAAAGTTCTGGACTTATGCCCTAATTTATGAATGTGCTTATTATTGTGCAGATGCAATGATTTTATGTCAACTTTTTTTTAGAAGTGAAGTCACAGTTGAGCAATGCAGTAATGCAGCGTCACAGATGTATTTCGTTTAGTGTACAATTCCACAACAAAAGCATTTGTAGATTGAGCAAGCTAGTTGTATCTGTCATAAAATGTTAATTCAACCATTGCTTAGAGATCGTAAAGGGAAATAATCTGAAAGATTCGTTTCGTATAACTTCGTAATGTTAAAATATAGTCCATTTCATCGGGGCACTAACACTACAGGATCTTAAAAATTTTTAAATAGACAAATTAAATGTGCTTGATCGCGCCAAATGGGTCACTGATAGGAAACCGTAACAGCAAGATATTTTTGATTTAGGACAGCTGAAGGTCCGCGTGCAACTTCACCCCGCTGTCGTAATTGCTCCGAAGGAGGGCTGAGGTGCCGCGTGAAACAATACAGCACACAGCATCTTCAACCCACGGCAGCAGCATCTTCCCGCGAGTGGATCTACCTCGAGCAACTCACGAATGCAAAAGTGGTCAGCAATATGACCAATCTCGTTTTCAGTGCCAAAGAAATATCTGAACGGACCCATGCATGGATGATGTAAATTCGAGGGGTGCCGCACAAGGTTGCCCTGCTAGTATGGACTGGACTGATTCAGAGGAACAGACCTGGAAGGAGACGGAGAGGTGAGGACGCGGGCTTGATAGGATGGATACGATGACAGTTCCGTGCACAATAAGTTACCTAGATATAGGGTCGGATTCAACTGATCAATTTGGCAGCTGTTTGTTGCAGCAGTCTACTAAGTCGCATGCTACTGTGCGTCGCTATCGTTCCTTTTGCTTAGCGTAGTCTATCAAACAGCATACCTTCACGGAAACGCAATAAACCACATAGGCCTAGCCTAATTGTTATGGCTACCCGTCGTTTACGTGTAAGAAATAGTCGTCCATTGGTGTCTTATACATTTCAAATGTAATAATAATAATAATAATAATAATAATAATAATAATAAATTTTGTCGTTTGAAAGATAGCAGATTTTCATAATGGGTGATAGCCTACAATATGCTGCATAAATTATGTCTTGGCCGTTTGAGAGCAGTGTTGAAGTGAATGGTTGCAGTTCGTACAACATTTAAGAAAGATTAACATTTTCTTAGATCTGAACAGTCAATAAGACGGTAAGACACGTGAGGGTGCTACTGTAGGCTACTTGGTTGCCTGTGGTCCAGTAGCCTAATATCCAGAAATCTATTAGATGATATATAGTCCAGACATCAAATGTTTTGCAAGCAGTCTTTTTCCAACACATAACAATAGCATATTAACTATGTCATGGCTTAGAATCTAAGGCTTAGATGACAAATAAAACAATGTGCCAACGCTTTATAGGCCAGATAAATGTTGGTTGGTGATTATTTGATGTTTAAACACATTAGCAGAAATCTTTTATTCACACTTTTGTGGTTTATAGCCCTATATCAATACAGAGCCACACACCAATAGGAAACATACATCCAGAAACCAGACAAGAGGTATGACAGGATTGCTCCAGCAGCTGTTCAGACTATGCAGGGTCAGGTGTGGAGGGCATTAGTTGCATCAACAGTAACAACATTTTGATAGTACAGATTCTTTTTGGGCTCTTTTAAAATGCCCAAAGATTAAACCTCAGGGTTGCATTGGAAAACTTGTAGTGAAATTGTCTTTTTATGTGGCTTTGTGTTGTTCTGTCAGTCACAGAAGGTCTCATTAGAGGAAGGCCCCATAAGATAATGGAAGAGTTTTGGAATAATATGATTATCATGAATGCTGAGGCTCAGCAAGTTAATCTGTCTACAAGGAGTTTAGGTGTTCTCCACCAATTTGTGTGATGTTAATCAGCCACACAATAAGTTAAGGTCACAGAGCAAGCCTTTTTTAATGTGCATCATAGTGTTGATGGCCTCCCTCAGTGAGTAATTCTTCAGTTAACAATTAGACTGTTACCCCTTAGTGTTCTATTGTTTGGCAAGATTCTGTCCAGTTCATTGGTCCTCTTTTGGGGAAGGGTTGTAGCACCTAAGCAGGGTGTCTACACCAGGTCCTTTTCAATTGGTGAGATTAAACAAGTCATATAAATAAGAATAGGCAGAAGTTCTTGGTGTGGAACCATTAACATACGTAACTATCCTCATGCAGTGGTCTGGTGTTTTCCTTAGCTGAGCTGGCGATTTTTATAGCCTACAAAGTGGTGGGCCAGTGATATTTGTATGCAAACACACACATTATTGGGTGTAATATTCAGCTTAAAGAGCTTTTTCAATAGATGGGAATTATTTTCAGAGTGTTGCAAAAATAGCTCCAAAAGTCCTCCACAAGCTTCCACAGTTCTAAATATTTTAACTGCCTCACACACAGCTGCTCTATGCTGAGTTAAACTATGCTTTATATATAGTATGGAATGTTTGGAATTTAGTAAAAAAATATATCTCCAGCTATTATTACACATGACTACGGTCTGTCTTTCTCTAGTGATCTTTAGTTGCTTGTACTGATAATGCTCTCATTGGCATGATTTGTGTTGCCCTCATCTTTATCTGTGGCCAGACATTACTCTCCCCAGTTTTCTGGAGTGTTGCTATGGTAACCTAGGCCATTTGTGTGAGAGGAAATGTTGGGTTGCAGGCTGTAGTCATGTGACCCACTGTCAGGGTTTTTCAAAAGGGTTTGCTTTTATTTATTGTCAAAGCATTGTGGTATAGAATAAAGTAGAATATTAATATATTGTGTTTACAATGTTATTAGCCACCAGAATGATAAAGTGCAATTTTTGGTTCAGGGTGATTGATTAATTAAAAATACAGCATCAGTTGCACTGTATTTCACTAGAGTGCTATAGTTTTGTAATGCTATTAATGAATACAATTGTATTGTCTATTCAAGAGGAAATTCATCTTTGTCCCCACAAACACTGGATACATATACAACAGATAACAGCAACAAACATACAGAAGCTTCACACAACATGAGTTGACAGACACATGAAATAAGAGTATACCAGTCAGTATCACTAAAACAGTAAATAAGTAAATGTGCAATAGGTCAACTGAAGTTAGGGAAAATTAATAAATGAAAAAATAAAACATAAATAAAATGCATGAATAGCATAATTAGGCATAATTGTAAGCATTCCTAGTAACTTAGTGTCATTTGTTTAGTAGAATAATGGGGTGAAGGATTGTTTACTGCAATTCTTTACCAAGTATGTTGTATAGTCAGGGCTGAATCGGGGCCAACTGGGCCAGACCCAGGGGCACAGGAGACAGAGGTGGGACAGGGCAAGCCCCCTTACAAGTACAACCATGTGTAGGTAATTAGCTCAGTGGATCAACTGTTGCAGAGTCAGCACACCATTTATGCAAACATAGCAGACCATCCTAATATGAAATTGCATGAAAAATGGGTGGCACAGGGGTACAAGACATGCCCAGGGGCACTAGAGTCCATAATTTGGCCCTGCCTGTCATTCATAACGTTCATGATGTTTCTTATTGCAGAGTTTATATGAGTTCTTTAATGCCCTTCTGTAGCTTTGTGTTTGTTTTGGTCTCTCTTTTATGCTCTGTGAGGTAGTCGGGCTCAAGTCTCTGTTGTCCTGTATTCCAGGGAGGAGCCTCTTGACAAGGAAGGAAATGTGTCCAGGAGCACAGGTCACATGACAGGTATGCTGTCGGACAACTACAACATTCAGAATGTAATGAGCAGCTGATTTAGTGGGCTTTTAAAAACAGTAACCCTGCAAGTGGTGGTACTCACTGTACTGAGATTTAAGCTGCACCATGATCTCTGTGACATAAACATTACGACATATGTTTCTGTGAACCTCAGAGCAAAAGAAAACTGCAGGCAAATATGTGTTTTACCATGAATACAATATTTATCAGTGTCTCTTTTTTCCCTAGATTTTTCAAATGATGACACTGACAAAGTTCCACCACTACAACCTCACACCTTGCGAGAGTTTGAGCAGGTAAGATGGATTTTCCCAGGCAACTAAAGTCACTTTACCACACCTGAGCTTACACTGTGTAGGTGTCTATTTATTATTTTATTTGGGTTTTAATATAATGCTGAAATATGAATAAAGTAAAACTGTAATATATGTATGTTCTTCTTTGCTTTTACACATATTAGTTTAACAGCATAAGCAGCATGAAGTAGTAAACTGCATATCTCAGGGGCATTAAAACATGCCTACACTTTCATAATGTTACAAACATGGGCATAATTTATTGCATGCACAGTGCATGGACATGTAAATCGCTCTGGATAAGAGCATCAGCTAAGTGTAATGTCTATACCAACGGTCAAATTATCATAGCTCAATTGTTTCTACCAAATTTTCCACACATCTTGCACATTCTTTTCATATTATAATGCTTAATATTCCGACAAATTGTTGTGTTCCCACTAACTTTGAGACCAAACCTACACCCTTGGTTACAAAGATCCCTTTTTAAACATGAGATTGCTTTGTTGACAAAACTGGGTAATCCTGGCTTTAAGGAGTACTAGTACATGCCATGTACTGGTTTTACCCGGCTTATAACTTGAACGATTTCACAGATTATATAATCTACCTGGCTGAAGAGGTGTGCTTATTAGAAACCAATGGTTTTATGAATGGTGGAACATACATATATATGGTTTGACGTTTTACTCTGAAGGTAGATTGAGATTCTGATTGTAGATTCTGACCATGACACTCACAACAGTGTCACTTGTTAGGATGTTAGTTGTAACATTTTGCATCCACTGTTTTGTAACCTTAAAAATGGCTTTATATTATAAAATGTACCTTCTTGAGCTGTGAAGGTTTAGAGAGAGACATATGTATAATGGTTGAAAAAAAAGTCTTAAGGAAAGGAAATTACATTTCAAGCATGTAATGTGACATAGGCCTACCTTTATGGTCTGTTATCCTATTTATTGTATCTGTCCTCCTCTGTGTTGCCACCTTCTGGACATATGTTGTATTACAGAAAATGTGCCTCCCCTGCTCACTCCCTTGTCTTACGTTGCTATACTCCAGGCACAGTGATACTAATATGAAACACTTGTCATTAAATTCAGCAAATTGTTAACTTTGTCCATTCATGTGTGATCTTAAAAATGGAATTGATGTGCTTTTGTTTTGGCTTTGAAAATATGAAATTTACAAAGTGGCTCGGTTTACCAGAGTCATGAACTGTACAATTTAAGGCTATTCAGTCATTTAATTTTGTGATTTAAATAGATAGCCTAATAAGCTTTTTTATGAATATTATTTTGACTGGTTGTACTGGTTAGGGATGGAGTGTAGGTATGAATCCTGGTGTGTCTGATAGAGTTATCACATGGTTTACATACACTCTTATGAAATCGGAGACTTCTAAGACCATGATGTTGCCCTTGGTGACTGTGCCCTGACTGCATAGACGAAAGCACAAAGCTAAAAATCGTACACTCCCTGCTCATGTAAACATGGCACACAAGAGGACCAAATATTCAGCTCTACATCTGTCTCGGCCATCATCCACTAAAATGGCCTTGTGTCAGAATAACCTTGTTGCACGTTGACCTTAGATACTCTTAGACCTTGAATGTCGGAAGCCAGCCTCCTTTCATCTTATTGCTGATCATTTCTGGTGGTTGGTATAAATGGCAGGTGTTGATGACCCATGGTCCTCTGCATATGAGCAGATGCATGCCTCAGAAAATAGCTCTTTGAGCACAGCACAACACAGGATCCTCTCTGTGTGTCTCACCTTCCTCTTTCTCTCACACATTTCCGTCCCTCCCTTTGCGACCGGCATACTCCAAAGGGCAAATGTCAAGAAGGGTTGGGATGGGTGTAAAGGCTAGAGTCCATGCCATTGTCCAGGCAATAGCCCATTAAGTGTTTCTTGTTGGGGAGAGGAGGTCTCAGTGCCATGCCTGCTGCTTGAGCTGTAATGCATTATTTAGGTGTAACATGAGAGCATAATGGATGAGGTCAACAATGAGCAGAGTCCTCTGAGACTGGAGCAGGCTGCCGGAGGATAAGCTCACTTCTCTTAGAGATGCTCTGCAGTGCTCTGATTGGAGGAGAGTCCCCTCGGCGGTGGCATGAGGTTGCGTTCAGTCATGAGTGGGTCGATTTCCTCATTGACCACCCATTGACGGGGTGGCATCCGGGTGACAGAGTTTTTACGCATTCATTTTGAGAAAAAGGATCCTGCTCCTCCTCGAGACTTTGGGTTTCATCCCATGGGACTAATGAGGTGATTTTCAATGGCAGTATGTAATATCGCTGCAGATTATTTCTCTAATGTTCACCAGTATTACTACAAATTTGTCTTTTATCTATTTTTGTCTTTGATGAAATCATGTGTAGTATAATAGCTATACATTAGCACAAAACAGTCCTGGGAGTTTGACCTGATGTTAAAATTGTGTAAAATAAACAGAGGAGTTGAGACATTTTCTTTATAATGGATATTTTCCAGTCTAAAAAGAAACTATGATGCAGGGCTCTGACAGTAAAACTCAGGACACCTTGCTAAAAATAGCTTTCATGCTTCTTTGTGGCCTCTGCTTTAGTCCACCTCGCCTTGGATGTAATACTGCCCACAGAGAAGTAGTTGATTGCTGTGATTTCCTACCTCTTATGTTAATTTTGCTCGCCAGCAACAACAACAACAACACATTGCATGTATATAACACTTTTCAAGACACCCAAAGGATTTGTCATTCACTATCACTCCATACAAGATTCTTAAGATTTGTAAATTATTTATTACAGGGGCCGATAAACTCTGACCATGGAACAAGCTGGGATTTAAGCCAGGGAGCATGTTAGAATTAAACGAGTGCACAGGTTGTAGATGTCTTTGGTGTGCAGTGGCTAATATTGCTAATATTTGTCGTGCATGTCATTTTGAAGACACCAAGATCACTCAGTCAGGCAAATGGAGGGCATTACAGTGGAGGGGATTGAATGTGGGGGGAAACAAGTCCCTGGGCGGGTCTCCGCATACGGCTTCTGTCTCTCTCCCTCTCTCCTTTGCTCTCACTCTATCTTTGTCTCTCTATCACTGTCTCTGGCTCTGTTCCCCTCACCCCCTCTGTCCTGGCCTAAGAGAGTGATCATCTTACATTTTGCTGGAGACTGTGATCCTGTAAGCTGCTCCTCTGCCAGCCTCAGATTCCTGGGATGCCTCCTGCGAGTCAGAAAAACCTCGTGCCTCAGTCCTCTGCCACACAGCCGACCATGGAGTCAACCTGCCAACACTTCTGAACCACTACAGGGCCTTCCAGCCCTTACTGTGGCCTTTTAGCAGATAACGGAGTGTGTGTGTGTGAGAGAGAGTGTATGTGTGTGTGAATGTGTTGTTTGGAGCTACAATGTGGCTCTAGATAAATAGGATCAGCTGAATTTTTGAGGTCCCTTCCCTAGTTTTTGCGTGGCCATGCCGCAAAACTGAGGGGCGTTGAAGATGCCCCCCGGGACGAGGACCTGACATGTCTAACAGCTACCGTACTCTGTCGCAGCACCTCAATGACCTGAAAAAGGAGAACTTCAGCCTCAAGCTTCGCATCTACTTCCTGGAAGAGAGAATCCAGCAGAAGTTTGAGGACAGCAGTGATGATGTCTACAGAACGGTGAGTTCCCTCACTAAATTATGGCTAGTGGTCTTGAGAGTCAGGGATCTTTAGCTGCTTACTGGTGTAGATCTATCACCTACCTATGGGATCTTATCAGTTTCACTGTTTGTTAAATGAACCAATGTCTTATAGATGATCACTAGTTCTCTAAAACCATCTCTCTAAATCTATCATTAGGATACATTTATGTTAAAAGATCTAGTCAAGGTACCATAGGCAGTGACTATCAGTGAGTAAAAATACTGAAAGAAAGCTGATCTGGTACAGATGTTGTGGTGCTGAGTGTTGTTAGATAATAATAGATGTTGTGGGCTTGAGTGGTGGGACGGAGCAGACACTCTGTCGAGACAGCCTGTGTGAGGGACAGATGGATGGGGGGCATTCTTGTGTTTGCTGCTGTGTGAAGGACCCTCTGGCATCTCTTATTTTAAGTGCTTTCAGACCTGACCTAATATATCTTTGAAACTACCAGGCCTTAGTTCCGTATGGCCTTGAACACCACAAGGTTAATGTCAAGCTTTATTGCAAGAATAAAAAAAACAGATCATTTTGGGGGTTGTATTTGATTAACTGCCCTTATTTTTGTTAATTTGATTCCATTCTAACATCAGCAAATTTAGTTACATATGCATGAAATACTTTAATGGCTTTTGGTAAGCCTTGCGGTGTCGGATCAGGCGTTATGTCGATGGCATGAACGTTTTGGTCCATGTCCTACTGATTTGTAGTAGGAGTGGGAGCTTTGAGCTGGGACTGTTAGAGCATGGGATATGACATGAGACATCGCTCTGATCTTAGCCAGTGACACATTTTGTCAAGAGGAAAATGCGTCCAGGTCAGATATACTATTATGGACATGATCTTAAAAAAATGTTGATGAAATTTCTCTGAACCAATAGGACTCTGTATAAGACCTTCCTTTCTTGTGTCATTTAAAATGACATAAACATAGCATAGATAGCTTTCCCCTTATTATGCGTAACGTTACTACAAGCAACAACTACAAGCAACCCCTTTTCTAAAAGCCACTGGTTTCGAAATTGTATTTTGAATATCACTGAACATGTTAGCTTGTTCAGTGTTGATTGCTCTTCATCTCTGTTTCTCTTGCTTCGGGTGAAAGTACTCAGTGCAGATGCTGGAACAAGGGATGCTTGTTTACTGAGTGGGAGTTTCCTTGGTCTGTTTAAAGAATAGAATCTGTTTTGAGGCTGTCAGGCGGCACGGAAACTCCTTTTCTGTTCTTAAGTCACCCAGAAAAGACTCTACAGCTTAATTCTGAGCCTCAGAGCTTTAGTATTTTTGTCAGACTAGTCAGTCTAGTCTAGGTGAGTGGGGGTGGTGTTTGTGTAATGAATGTCTGTGCACATGTTCAATGGTACATGTCTGATGTTTGTGTGTTGGTATGGAATCCTCTTGGCTCTGTGTAATTATGAGAGATTACTGTGCACTGAGGCCCCCTGCTCCAACAGTATCCCCTAATTCCAGTGAAAGGGCAGCAGCCATGGGCCTGGCTTTATGTCCCTCTGGTAACCCACAATAACATCTCACATCACACTCATACACATGCACTCATGCTCGCATGCATGTGGACATGTACACACACACACACACACACAAACACACACACACATCACTGATCTGATCAAAATGAAATTCCCTCACTTCTAAACTCACTCTTATCACCATTGAGCCACCCCCTGTATGACAAACAACATGTAATGCACATGCAGCAAGAAATGACATGCCAATCAATCACATACTAATCAACACACAGATCACCCTGATCCTTACAGTAAAGCCTCCTCTCTTGGCCTGAGCCTTCGCACACATGCCAACACCAATTGGCTGGAGAGGCTGATGACATTTACACCTTGATGCCTTGCAATAATTAAGGATGAAGCTGAGATGAGAGGAAAGATGCTTAGTCTGGGAGCCATATTTTACTCTTAAGTTAATGGCCCCTAAAAAAACATCATTTGTTTTTCTTCAGACAGATTATTGTTGTGTCTTATGATTGAATGGGATAAATAAGCTATGTCTATATTCTATATTATGTCTATATTATGAATATGTTGTCCTACATCCTGTCCTTTTATTACTCTCAGCATTGCACAAATGTTTCTGGTGGACACCAGAAGATATAAGCCTGTACACTATATATAATATCATAATCAATCATTCTCATGAATATGAATGATTATATCATGTCAAAAGAGCTCTGGTATTGTTGCTTGAGTACTAGCTGAGTGAGTTTGAGAGCGAGTTTGAGAGTACTTGGGTGGTTTGTGTATTCCCCTGTGTGTATTTGTGCTGTGATGTACAGTATGTGTGACATGGAATACAGAAGGCACTGCTGTTGACCTTTCTCTCACTCCTGGACCAATCACAGGCTGAGGTGAGCAGTCAAGTAGTTAAAAAAGATTTGGTTGCTGTGGGCTAGGGGACAAAAACAGCAGGTGGAACTGTGCTATTTTTAGCCTGAGAGAGAGAGGGAGATGGAGAGAAAGGAAGAGAGATATGGCATGAGTCTGAATACAGGTGTTTATGTAGTTAAAATTTATATTTTTGTGATGTAAGTCATGCATTTCTGAGTTTAACACAACTGATATGGACTGCTTTTGGTGATGTCACAGGTGTCATAAAGTATGTAAATAGATTCTTTGGCAGTGAGTCAGAAGAGGTAATGGGATTTAGTAGAAACACCAAGCTGCAGAGGAAGTGCATTTTCTGAACTTAAGGGGAGAGTATGAGCTAATATGGAGAAACTTGTAGAATAGATTCATATGAGTAATGGCATTGTAATGGTTTGGGATGTGAGGAAAAACTCATAGTCAAAAGTGAATGAAATCAGTCAAATCAGTCATCAAAGAAAACTATAGACCAGATAACGGTGCAAACTGTAACTGATTAAATGCGTTGAATGCTGATTAGACCAATTACACTTAAATGATCAAATAAACAAGATGTACTATTGGTAAAAGATAAAAGGAAGATGGAAAGGGGGAGAAGGGGTAGAGAAAACATTAAGCAACAGCTCGAATTAAAGAAGAGAAAAGACCAGAAGAGAAAGTAAAGAAGAGAGGGGGAGCCAGCCAAACACAGACAGCCCAGCCCTGACATGTGTGCCTTTAGTCCTCAAACATCTCCTATGTGTATGGCTCAAACCAAGAGCCCAAGCCCAAGGAAGCTAGTAGTAGGTTAGTGAGATTCTAGTCAGAAACACAACTATAGACAAATATTTGAGAGTGTAATCAAACCAAAAGACTGCTGTCCACATCACATGGTTGCATTGATGGCCAAGCATGATTGTTACATTCATATATATTTACACATAGCTTGAAAGTCAAATATATCTTTAAGTAATCTGTGACAGCAGGGAATGGTTATCAGCTACCAGGTGTTAAGGGCGTGAATGGTATGGTTGTTTGAATTGGTTAAGATATGACCAGGCAGGCTGCAATAAATATGAATCCAAACAATAAATCTTGTCATAGTAAGACTGTGGGAGAATTTCTCTTTTAAACTTCCATTTAATGGCTGCCTAAAACCCTGAATGACTGGGGGTCTATTGAGCTGTTTTTTTTTTTTTTTGCAGAGTATGTTCAATCTTATATTGATATGGTAGGCTATGCTATGTGATCTTTTTTTATGACCAGCTTTTTATTACTTTTCAATAAGATGGGTTGGATGGGATGGCCAGACAGGCAAGATTGATACAAAAAGCATCTAATAATATGGTAACACAGAAGTGTTCAGATTATAGTTTTGGGTGTAAAGGAGCAGTATAATTAAGCCAAAGCTGTACCTTAATGTTATTACAGCACAGTTAGAAGGCTTTGTTAGGCACGACTGCTTTGCATGCAGATCAGCCAGTAAAGGGCTGAAAGGATCTTTTATAAAATATGTATGTACAGACATAAACGTTCAAGGAATGTTCTGTCAGCTTCTGTGCAAAAAGGAATCTGTGTTGCTGATTTACAGCTCTGTATTGCTTAGCCTTGTGAAAAACAGTCTCAAACTACTTAGAAAGGTTTATGATGCAGACACTGATTTATTTGCATGGCAGCACGTGTCACAGTGTGCTCTGTGATGTTGACTCACATGATGGATAAAATGGTCACCAGGGATGCTCTCTCAGTCTCTTGTGTATGTGCGTGTGTGTTTGTGTGTGTGTGTGTGAAAGAGAGAGAGAGAAAGAAAGAGAGAGAGAGAAATAGAGAAGGGGTGGCAAGGGAGAGAGATGGTCAGAATGTACCTTGGCATGGCTGCACTCCACTGAAGGTCACACACATTCTAACAGGAGGAAGTAGCCATGTTGTTCACCATCTGTTTACACTGGCGAGTCAGCTCATTATGGTGCCAAGTCTATACCTCACCAAAAGGACGATAATAGGACAAACATACTGTTGGTGAAAGAAACTGAGAGTACACTGACATAACAAAGATGGCATTTTGTAATCCTATCATTTGATTTCACATATTTCTAATGAATCAGAGTCTGTGGGATTGCTGTTTTAACTAGCTGTAGAATTTGGCCCATTCTAGATGGCTGTTGTGTACAGACACGTACTAGTGAGGGTCAGTCTGTATAGGTGTGTGCCTTCGTTGGTGTGCGTGCATGATGTGTGTCCCTGGCCCATGCGTGCCTGCACTCTAATCCCTCTGCCAGTCACTGAGGGGCATGGATCTGCAGTGCGTCTCTGGAAGCATCCCAGGCCTCCTGCTAAGGCCATAGTGCCACGGGCAGGCAGACCAGTGTGGCCCAGGGGTGTGAGCAGGGCAGGTAAACAACGGACTGCAGCTGTCAGCTCCCCAAGCCAGCCCGGGCTGCATTCCCACAAGTTATATTTAAAAGGCATGACGGCAGTGAAAGATGCCCCAGCGTGGTGTTAAGTGACTCCCTGATTAATCAAGTGGGAGTGAAAGAGACAGAGCGTGAGGGAGAGGGAGGAAGGAAGGTACATGTAGATGTGATAAAGGGCAGCAGGGTGGGGTGGTGTTGGGTGTTGGGTCTCATAGTCAGCCAGTTAGTGCAGATGAGAGGAAACTCACAGCTGTACAGCACAGGTGTGTTAGTGGAGTGAGACACACGCTACAGAGACACGGCACCGCACCTCATACATAGTGTACAGCTGTGCATAAACTAGAGCACATACACACGCTTCACACAAACATATACACGCACTACACACACGCACGCACGCGCACACACACACACACACACACACACACACACACACACACACACACACACACACACACGGACATGGAAATGCACATGCAAAGCAAACCCACGTACATAGAAAAGAGAGATCCTCTCTCTGCAGGGTGGCTGTATTTTGGCCTGTCACACACTGTCATCTGAACTGGTGTGTGTGAGGCTTGTCACAGACATGTGAGTCGGGGCTCAGTAAAGTACAGACTACATGTTCATCAGCAGCAGTCCCTTGATGTGAGTGTCAGTGAGTGTGTGTGTGTGGGGGGGGGGGGGGGATTAGTGTTTGTACGTGCATTAGAGAGTGTATGCACTGCAAATATTTTCCATCTGACACAAGATCGTCCTGTTACAGTCCACATCTCAAAATTAATATGTTTTTTTCACCAATTAATATGTCACTTCTCTCACCAATACATTTTCTGGTATTTTGTCTGAGTGAATAATATGTAAATATGTACGCAATCTCTTGGGTAACATCAGCGTGATTGTTTTCCTCCCTTGTAAGTCACTTTGAATAAAAGTGTCTGCTAAGTGTAAAGTAATGTAACAGCTACAGAACAAAAATGACCTGTAGGATATGTTTCCTAGCATAGAAATGGCCTCAAGCCTCATTTGATTTGAAATATGTTTGAGTTTTATGTATACTAAATGATTTACATTTATTTCTGCTCTGTTTCAGAATATTGAGTTGAAAGTAGAAGTTGAGAGCTTGAAGCAGGAGTTGCAAGAAAAACAACAGCTCCTTGACAAGGCTTTGTAAGTGAATGTCTTCATTTGTACTTTATGAGTCTTGTAACTTTTACAAAAAGAACATGCATGTTACAGATTCTTTTTGTCATTTTCTATTGTACTTGACAAAGACCAAGCAACTTTAACCTTATTTAAATATGTGTTTGCTAAAATGGGAGTGGAGACATAAAACATGAGATCCTTTCTAACACAAATACTTTATGTAAATATTTAGATGCCCTGTGGTAAAATCCCTCCATGTAACATACTTTATCTTTTTAACAGCAACATATTTTAACATACTTTATACGTTTACCAATCTCACTTATTGGTTTTAAAGACTTTGGATGATGATGATTATTTGTTTGATGTTCTTGAGGAGACATAATGAGGCGGTAGCTCACTTAAGGCTGCGTCCACAGATGGGCCATCCATATTGATCCCCTTACAGATTCTTGACAGCTCATGTGTCAGAAAAACAGCTGGGCCACAGAACATCCAGCCCGTGTCCAGCCCAGCCGCTTAGTAGCTATATACTAGGGGTAGCAGTCTGGCATGGAGGCGGCTGCAAGAAAGCCAACACCTCCACATAAACCTCTTTCATTCTGGCAGGTTCCCAGAGAACGCCGAGAGAGGCAGCGAGTAGAATAGAGGAATTGATTAGTGGGGAATAAATGACCTTGATGGATGTCAGTAAGCCAGACCGATGCACATGGAGAGTTAGACCATGAGAAAAGGAGGGTGAAATATAAACAGACAGACGGAGCACAGAAGGAGACGAAGAGCGTTAATAGAGTGGCAGAAATGGCAGAATTCTATAGAAAAAATCACTCCCATCAATAAAACTTGCTCATATGTATTTTGTATCCTGTAGTTCAGGGTCACCTCCCCCTCTACCGGCACACAATACACTAGGATATTGACACATATACAAGTTTTTGATATTATGAAGAGGATTTCCTTTCCCAGTCCCCAGTTATTCTGAATGTAGGTGGTTGTTGTTTAGCAGGAGTCTGAGTATTCCTGCTGACCTAGTGTTTTCACTTGCAGAGGCTGAAACATGAGTCTGTACACAAATCTGTGCTAAGCTAGATCAGCAGCAGATCAGGACCAAACCCTTAGCTGACTCAGTCACTTTCTCTGAGGGCTGTCTATTTACCATTCATAATTACAGAAACGGGTTGACTAGGCCAATTTCATGTGCTCATAAGTACACATGCTAAGTGCAGTTAGATTGAATTGTGTATAAGCTGTGAAGGGCAAAATCAGAGGTCAGAGGTTAACAAAGGAGAAAGGGTGTTCATCGCCTTTTATCAGCAGTCTCTGTCCAGACTTGCAGGGTTGTCTGTGCCTAAATAAGCCAGAGAGGCTGATATCTGAGCTCCCATTGCCGATGCTCATCAGTTTAAAAAGAGTGCAAAGAGGCTGATGCCCTCAGACAGCATGGCGTTTGCCATTCTTAGATTGTGTGCATGTGTGTGTGACAGAGAGAGAGAGAGGGCTGATTCATCCATCATGTTAGTACACGTGGACACAACCAAGATGGACTATCCTGACATCATCTTTGCTCTGGTTTGGATATCAGCTGCTAAGTACAGAGCCCAAAACTCAGCACTGTCATGTTGAAGTGCTTCATTATGAAATCACAATGCTTCAGTAGCAAAGATGATCGTCAGTAGCATGTCAGAATCATCAGTTGCAACAGCAAGTGTACTTCAATGCAAACTGTATCACATCAGCATCCTGTGGCTATTCTACAAATTAATTATATATTTAGGGTGTTTGCCTTCTTATTTAAATGGTGTGGTCCATCACTTTCTAAAGTACTTGACAAATTATTTTACCTGGGTAAATAATTTACATGGGCCTTATCTAATCTTTTAAGTCTTCTTACATTTGTTAAGAAAAAAAAAGACCAAATTCTGTGAAATGTGTATGTGGAAATGGACAGTATGCAATTCAGCAGGATTTTTTGCAGTGTGATGAACAGTTTTTATTCATCACAAAAATGATGACCCAAATTTGTATTGTAATGTTTAGAGAGAGACAGAGAGAGAGACAGATAGACAGAGAGAGAGAGGGCTGATAAATTTCCACCCAAAAAAGAACCATTTGATGGTTATCTTTAAACACTGTCGGCACTAATATATACCGCACATACAGTTAATTGAGAGAAATGTGTTGCCCTTTGCTGTGTCCAACTCCCTCTAGTGGTACTGGTTTGTATGGTGTACTAGTGAACACAGGTGACATCACTGCACAGACTCATATAGTAGTGGGGAGTGAGCAGACATGTCGCCAGTCAAAAAAAGCAACACATAAAGACACCATTTGGTCTATGAGCATATGTGTCAGGGTAGAGGCCAGCTGTATTAGCTATTTCAGATGCACAGTATTTCTGGGTGGGTGTGTGCATGTGTGAGTGAGCGAGAGAGAGTGTGCGTGTCACAAAAATATGTTCTTGCCAGATGTACTTTTTGCGTCTTTGTAAAGGCAATGTTCCTTTGTTTGACAGAACAACAGCAGAGAGCCTGACCAATCATAATGAGGCTGAGGTGCAGCGACGATGTGATGAGAGGCAGCAGGAGATTAACCACATGCAGGAGGTGCTGGAGACAAGGAGGCTGCTCCTGCAGGAGGTATGCACACAGACACACACACACACACACACACACACACACACACACACAAACACACACACACTTACACACACTCACACACGCACATACACATACACACACAGAATGCAACTGATGACAATGGTTAAGAATACAAAGACAAGGCAAGAAGCCAAAGACAAACGATCAGACACAAAAAACAAGGCAGTGTGGGGAATTGGGTAGAGAAAAAGATTTTTGCCACACACCATACACACACATAAACACACACACACACACACACACACACACACACACAAAGGCTGACATGAGAATCTTATCAATGTCCTCAGGAGGCTGAGCTAGCCCGAAGTGATGTGGACAGAATGGCCACACTGGGTGACACCTGCTCCCAGAATTTAAGTGTCACCATGGAGATAGGTACCAGTGAGACACCAGGAGAGGACAGCCTGCAACTGGTCAACATGCTGCCGGATAGAGATAAAGACCGGTAAGAACACTATAAAAAAAGTCAAAGTACTAAACTTAACAAATATATTCATTCTTATCTTAACATATGTCAGATAGAAATGTCTTGTAAAGTTGGCATTGATCTCCTCTTGACATTCATGCACCCTCTCTGCACTGTGTTGCTGTAGTGTGATAGAGGAGTTGAGGCAGGCTCTCTGCAGTAAGGAGAGAGTGATCGTGGCGCTGACAGGAGAGAAGAAGGTCCTGGGTGAACGTGTGGAGCAGCTGGAGGAACAGGTGCAGGACCTCAACTCCTCATTGCTGCAGAAGGAGAGAGATGCAGAGGTGAGAGAGAACACACGTGTGTGCCCACATGCACATGCACACAGTCAAGGCAATCACAGCATACACAGACAAGCCCATAATATTGGTTTGTGTACACATTAGCACATTGGTCACTTAGTGAAATCAGGGCACGTTAACTAAATTAAATATTTCTCCAAGATCTTGTGCTTAAGTGGAAATTAATTCCAGTAGTGGGACACATTCATGTATGTGTGTCACTTCTGGAAAATGGGGTGCAAATTTAGGCACCTTGACAAGCGGCATAAGTGTGACTCATGGCAAAGATTCTAGAATTTTTGCTTTGGTCTTCGTGCCAGAGCATATATGCTCACGTGTACAGACAAACATGAATAAACGCACACGCTTGCACCAACTACTCATGCAAGCACATGAAAACACACACACACACACACACACACATGCAGGTTCTTCTCATTGCTTGCATAGCATTGACACCTCCTTGACGGCTTTATTTTGGGAGTAGGTCACTAACACTTACCACTCTGCATGCAAGACTTTTACAAAGTTTAAACACACATACACACACACACAGTAACAGTCACATGAGACACCATGTTTTTGTGAATTGTTTGTGTACCATGTTTTTTGCACACCTCATCATTGTGTTCATGGTTGAAATGGTTAGGATATAAGCTGAAAAATCTGTTGAAGAATGAGTTAAGAATGAGTTAACCAAGTTATGGATTTTGGTTGGTTAGACTGTCATGCTACTGACTGCTGATACATACTCACAGCTGTTCAGTGGAGGGAAAAGGATCCCCCAGCATGGCATATCTGTCATCATCATCTCTCTCTCTCTCTCTCTCTCTCTCTCTCTCTCTCTCTCTCTCTCTCTGACTCTCTTTCTCTCTGTCTCTCTCTCTCACTCTCTCTTTCTCTCTTTTATCTCTCATATATTTCGCAGTATTATCAAGAAGAGTTGGGTCGGGAGAGACTGCGTATTCAGCAAGAGATGCAGGTATGTGCATTTAACCAGTATGTCTGTGAGGGCATGTGTGTGTACATTCAAGGTTGAAGATACAACAGGGTCTAGGCTTTTTAAAAAAAATTATAGACCTGGCATGTGTTCCTACTACCTCTGTACTTAACAGGTGATTTCACTAATTAGCCTATCTACCTGTCTGATTATTTGTGTGCTCATTAGGAACAGCTGGTTCAGAAAATAGTTGGATCAAATATGTGGCAGGATTTTTATTATCCAAACCTTGGGTCTCTGTGCACATGTGAAAGTGTCAACTTCTGTCCACCCCCACTGTCTGCTGTGATGATGACTCCCCCTGCTGGAAAGGCAAAGAGGCAGAGGTCCCTTTCAAACCAGTTCCAACTAAAAAAAACAGATACTCTGTTTTCTAACAGAAACAGATACTTCTCATGTTCTTCTTGGTATAGGTAATATGTTAGGTTCAAGCAGTAGTATATGGCATGTAGATGAAGACCAGGCTGACTTTAACACAACGTCTGGGTAGCTTATGTAATGCTTCCACTTCAGCTTCTGGCCCTCTTGTTTACCTAGTGTGGCCGTGAACATGCAGAGCTCTCTGTTATTCTGAGCTGAGGGCGACAAACAAATGAGCTGTGGAGATATTTATGTCAGGGGTTACAAAACCGGCAGATAACATCATTGGTTTGCTATGTAGTAGTGACACATGTTTCAGTGGCACAAACATAGTTGTTAGACATAATTTATAAGTAATGATGTTATATAGTTACAAATTATTTTTACAATGCATTGTTATGAATTACTGTTAAACACTGCATTGAAGACAAGACCTTGGCATAAAACTCAACAAAAACTAGAGTCAGTTTTTTTAGCTCCTCTACAATCACCACAGAAATCTCACCACTCTTTGTTTTGCACAGATCCATAGTCATATAGAAAAGGTCCTACAGTGGGTTGGTTGTTTTATGCAAGTCTTAGAAACACCACGCTTTCCATGTATGAGGTGCATTTTCACTTGTAAATCAGGAGAGAAGAATATGCAAAGGGGCTTCGCAGGAATAGAAAAGCTTGAATTCTTCATACAGGTCCAAACCACAGAGATGGCTGGTGGGTGGATGGCTGAAGCTGCTGTTATATTCCATGTGATTGTGAAGTCTGTAGAGCCTCAGTGCCCAGGCCGGTGTTTTCCTCTGTTTAAGAATATTCATTAATTATGTGATCGTATGCTTTGTGCAGGCAACTGGGTGAGAAGGGGGCACACTGGAATTATTTTTGGAACTTTTTAGGACTGTGTGTGTGTGACACAGAGAGAGAGAAAGAGAAGAGTGAGAGAGAGAGAGAATGTGTTACTTGCTTAAGTAGGTCATGCCTCGGCTGCCCAGTCAAGAGGTTACACTCATCCTGACCTTTTAGAGCTATTATTAACCATTAATTAATTAATATTAACCAATTGCACTGACATGGTGCCTGTCTCTACAGACTGGACAGGGGTCACCTCTCTGAGGACCCAAACTCAACATGTCACAATTATCACTGCAGGTGCAAATTTCAGCTATGGCCTCATTTCATCACATAACACCTTGTCATAAAAAATATTGTACATTGCAAAAATGTAAAAGCAAATTAATATTGAAAAAGTAGAAAAGAAACAAAGAAGTGTGAGCCAACATGCACTGAGCCGAGTTATTGGAAAGGATTGTGTTTATGCTTCCCCTTTCTTTAGTGCTGGTCTCCAAAGATGTACTCCACAGTCACACGGGGTAGTGTGACTATCTGCACACCCCTCAGGAATGTTTATTTGCTGGTTTTCAGGGCAACCAGCTAAGGGAGTTGAAATCAGGCTCCCCTCGCTCTGTGGTTTAAAAACAGCCCTTTCCTTTGCTTGCTTCTTCCCTTTGTTGGCTTGCTGTCTTCCCTCGGGGTTACACTGTATGTCCTTTGTGTAGGTGGGACTTGGCACTCTCCCTCCCCTGGTGAAGCCTGACCTTTTATCAGATAGATGGGTGGTGGTTTGTAGCTCAACTGGGTGTCCCTTATATAGGCCTGAGTGAACCTGTTTGGGTATACGCCACTGATTTACTGTAACTATTACTGCTAGCTTTATCCACACCCACTCCCCTATCTGCATCATTCTTTCCCAGGACACTGAAACACGGAGGAACATTAATTTTGGTGGGGATGTAGCCCCAAAACACATAAATATAAGAAGATACTTGTGCTGCACTGTAAGAAAGCTAGGGAGACCCGAATCCATTTTTGTGGGATGACTTGCCAACTGTTGCAAAAATGAAAATGGAATCTTAAGGATGTGTCAGTCTTAAGACGGTGTATTAACAGCCTATAAATGCCGTGGCTGCCTCTGTGGATCAGCCTGTGGCCTAGGTCTGGTGTGGATCTACTGGTCTTGGGCCAGATGGGAGTCAGATGCTGCTGTCCAGACTCTGAATGATTTATAAACTTCTTAAGTGATCACTGGTGTCATGTAATGAAACCTTTAGTGTTTGTGTTTACGTAAGGTTCAGTCAGAAGAGGTGGTTTATTGATCAGTACTTTGTCAAATAGGCAGAAATGTGGGCATGTGTGGATGTTGATTAGTTAAAATGATGAGTGATTTGTTGGGAATGGCTACATAACCGTTGTAAATCTGAACAGGATAATGATCTCAATGTATACATCATTTGAAAGTAGGGTTGCACAATACATTAAAAATATCATAATATTGCAATATTTACATATGCAGTATATTCCCCGTCAGTGTGTACATTTACATGACCAGTATCACACAAAACTGCTGAACTGCAAGAAATTGGACATTTCCACAAGGTATGCCTCTGCGTTCTGTATCTCAAAATATTTGGCTAATTAGATGAATCTCTGCTGCCGGATGACCTCCCCCATTGCGTTGACTACTCATTGTCTAGGTCTACAGGTGAACACAAAAGCAAAAATGCATTTACTTTGTGAGTATTTGTCATGTGATTCGTCATTGCAACATTTTAGCAAGTTATTGCATACGGCACGTTTTCTCATCAACATACAGCCTTTTTTTTTAGAAACACCAAATAAATAAATCGACAAAGAGCTTGCACATACAGAGCTTGCACATGAACGTCATATTAAACATAAGTGTACAAATCACAGAAATTGACAGTAGGCTAGATGATGTTTTAGAAAGGGCAGTGAAATACACAAACGTGTAACATATACATTATGAATTTATTTAAATTATGCCCTATGAATTGTAAATGAAAATATAACCAGTAAGGTCATCACCAATCACCAAAAACCAAAGAGTAACGTTTAATACTTTCAGTCACGCGGTATAGGGTAAGCAGGTGCTGATTATTTTTATAGCCTAAAAAACATTTCACCTGCGCACTCAACTGGACACATTCCGACTAAGTAGGGAACACTGGAATAATACACCAGTTGTGATCGTACATTAATGTAAAAACAGTTGAACAGTTGTTTTCAGTTAGATGCAACTTGATACATGTTGTGTTTTATAACGTATTTATGCTTTTAATTGACTTCGTTTTGTACTATAAACAAAGTGAAACGACTGTAATGATATTGGCACCCCTATTTGAGGAAGTGGTACATGCCATGTTAGCAGGTTTCGCCAGGGAGCCACAACGCTGCCACATCATTGCTATCTGTCTTATGGATCTTTCATAGTGTGGTCCTGCTCCGCGTTACCGTGTACATATAAAATGACCTTGCTGTGATTATGAAATCACGACGCTGCTTTATCAAAGATACGCGGATTCAGCGCACACCGGAGCAACAAAACGCGATGCCAGTAAAAGCCTACGGTCTGGCTGAAGGACTACCGGTGACATCGTGAGCTCTTTCACATGACAGCGGATGTAATGATGTAGTGTTACTTGTATTGCACGTTCAGTCAAGAGAGATCTACCAGTCAGAGGGCTGTGTTAAAGACTCAGACGATTTTGTTAGATGGATACACGGATTACCTTTCGATTTTTATCAATTTTTTCACACGTCTGCTGCAGAATTTCCAGGAACGGGATTTCTGATTAAGCAATACATGCTGTTCATATTGGGCTACAGAGAAACCCAGAAAGATCACCGATGGTCTACGTTGAAGCGAATACTGTAGCCTTGTTTTGCATCGTACGTCGCAAGCGCAAGCTTGTCATCCACGTGCATTTCTTAAAGATGGGTCGTCTGAAAACGCCCTCCCGCTTTTCTGCTGCTATGTCTTTCTAAGCCGCTGCCTAATATATAAGATACCAAATATTTAAATTGATAGTCATACATTATATTTTTTATTATTTATTTCACTTAAGATTTATTTTTCGTACTTAAATGAAATACCACTTTAGCTTTGGAACAGGAGTTTGTTTTGGGAAGCAGGAAAAATATTGCTGGACTTACTTGAAATTGCATAGTTTTTTCCCTACTAAAAGAGGTTTTGTTGAGTCTCGTTGCTTTTTGCACAGAAGCACTGGTACCCTGCAGTGCTTGCATTGAGGGAGAGCTGAACAGAGACCCCCATTCATTCTTGCTGTTGATCAGTGTTGCGGCTACCCCATGCTAGATTCCAAAATGAAGGAGGTGTGTCGCATCTGTGCCCGCGAACTATGTGGCAACCAACGCCGCTGGATCTTTCACCCAGCTGCTAAGCTCAACCTGCAGGTCCTGCTGTCACATGCACTTGGCTGGGAGCTCACACGCGATGGTCGTGGAGAGTTTGCATGCAGCAAGTGTGCTTTCATGTTGGATCGCATGTACCGTTTCGACACGGTGATAGCTCGCGTTGAGGCACTGTCTGTAGAGCGACTCCAAAAGCTGCTGCAGGAAAAGGACCGGCTGCGCCAATGCATTGGAGGCCTGTATCGCAAGAATAATAGTGACATACCCTCTAGTGCCACACAGTACCAGGGCAAGGACTACACTGTAGACATGACAGGGCTCTACCATGCCAAGTACTGTGCCCTGCTGCAAGAGGACCTGGTCTACTCACTGTATGAGTCCTGGGCGGAGGAGGAGGATCAGACACTGGCAGAGTGTGCACATCACAACTGCCAGGCCACTGCCTCCGAACTCTCCTCCTCACACCGGCATCACCAGCGCTGCCGTGGCTGCAGCGCCCTGCGTGTCGCCGACTCTGACTACGAGGCCGTGTGTCGAGTTCCCCGCAAGCTAGCGCGGAGCATCTCGTGTGGCCCGTCCACACGTTACTCGGCCAGCGCGGCTGGCAGCACAAGCGGCGAGGAGCGGGAGGAGGAACAGACATCCTCCGCCACACTGGTGCCTAACACACAGCCCTCCAACACCACCACCTCTGACAGCGAGCGCACACTACTCGACCATGGCAGTTCCAGCCCCTCAGTGGAGTCCCTGGACCTGGTCCAGATCCACAGCAGGCAACATGTGCTCGATGGAGATCCCACAGATGATCAGAACTCAGACTCCCTTTCTGAGGACCACATGGAGCCTCCACCCTCAGATAAACTGGCCATGGCTCTGTATATGCTGCGGAACTGCTCCTACAGGCCCATGCAGAGGCCACAGGGTAGCAGGCTGCCCGTGCTGGCCAAACTGGGTGCTAGAAATGCCAGAGGAAAGGCAGGCAGTCTGGACCATGGTGTCAGGGACGTTGAGGTGGGTGGGGGCGTGTGTGAGCTCACAGAGGTGGAGCTGCCTCTGCCACGGATTCAGGTGGACTTGGGCTTGGAGCTGGCGGAGATGGAGGAAATGTGGCAGGATGTGTACGTGGAGTGCTTACCTTTCCGCTTTCAGAAGGTACCAGAGCCAGGGCTCATCATAATTTTATGACTAGCTCCATCCTGAAACTTGTTTATGCCCTGGGAATGTTGACCCATGCATACCTAAAGAATATAGGCCCTTACACACTTACATGTCTCTTGAGAAAGAAAGCCAGCAGACACAACAACATCACACAGTAGTATCTTGTAACGCCACAAGAGCCTGTTTAACAGTAAAGTAGCAAAAGATAGCTTTGATCACTTGTCTGTCATTAGCAGTAATAATGAGCTCTTACATTTTTTTTAATTTCATGACAACTGCACTAGAAATTATTTTGACAAGAGAACTCTCCATACCACTGAAATGGCACACACATTACCACATCAAAATAATTTTAGTGAACTAAAGAAGAATGCACCTTCCTAATGAGTGATGTCATCCAACCAGTAGTGTTGCCTGGGGCCTGTGAGAAGTCTCTTTAAGACCATGTGCCATGAGGAATTAGGCTTGTAATCAGTTTGTCACTTTAAGAACAGCCACGGGTCTTTTAGTCTTTCTTAAGACAGTTAGCCACGTTCGCCCCAACTCCTAATCGTAAGTTACCACTGACAGGTTTGTAAACAGAATAGTTAACCCCCTTAATGACATTGATATCGGGATAATCTAGTTGGGCATTAATGCAGAGGGTTAGTAGTTCTGATGCTGTTGTGCACTAACATGGATATCTGGGCTGCTTTGGACAGCTTCTCATGGTCAGCACAAAACCAATGGAGACAAATGTACAGCCTTTTTGCCCAGGCATTTCCTCTGTGAAATGGTGCGTTCATGGTGCCCTAAGTAGGTTAGCTAGCACATAGTGACAGAGGGAGCAAGGCAGATACGCTGGCCTATATTCACTGACAGCAACCCCCTGAGGCTACACACCATCACATGCTTCACTGGGAGATTAGGCTTTTTGTTCTTCGCTGCCCATTTACTCCCCCTGTATCCCACATTTGTGACCCCAAAGTCCACGATAGCTAATAGGAGGTAATTCACAGATATTCCTGTGTGTGGTTGATATATGGATAAAGAGAAGAACCAGATTTGTTTTGAAGGGTTGTAGGTTTAACATGACTTATTGATCTGCCCGTGCAAGATGGGCAGTAATTTTTTTTGTTTGACCATAATTATCTTAGCACACAAGGCTCAGATCAGGAATGTAGGTCATTCACACAGGGTTGTTGTTTGGGTGTATGTATTTCTCTGGTCCTTGTGTAGCTCTGATAGACCTGTGCATTATTGGTCATCTAACTGGTCTAACTCCTTGCTGTCTGTGTGCAGAGTCTGATTGAGGAGCAGCAGTCCCAGCTGAACCAGTATGAGTGTGCAGCAGGACAGTGCGTGAGTGAGCTGCAGAAGGCCCAGCTTCAGGTCCAGTCACTGCAAGCAAAGATCCATGAGAGTGAGGCCAACAACAAGGTACAACACTTACAGGCTTAGCTGACAACCATGTACCACCCACTGATACAACACAAACTCAAAATGTCACCCGAAGTCCTACAAACCCTACGGAGTTCTTTTTTTAGTAATATCTCTCTCTCTCTCTCTCTCTCTCTCTCTCTCTCTCTCTCTCTCTCTCTCTCTCTCTCTCTCTCTCTCTCTCTCTCTCTCTCTCTCTCTCTCTCTCTCTGCAGAACCTGCAGGAGAAGCTGAGTGAGATGGAGTGTGAGCTGCGCTCCATCAGACAGGCAGCTCAGAGTCAAGAACGTACAATCCAAGGCCTCAATGAGTCCATCTCGACCAAGGATAATGAGGTAACCCAAACCACACAGTAATTTTCTCTCTTTCCCCCTTCCCTTGTTCACTTGTTTTACCTCTTACCAGCACGCCCAGACATATTCACATACTCTCTCTCAAAAAAACCTTCCTCAGTCCCACAGCCTTAGTACACATAATGTATGATGACAAATCAAAGAACCGGAAACCTAAAATATGGGAGGGCCTCAAGCTGTTGACATCTCTGCTAATGTAAACATTTGGAAAGAGATGATATCTTCAAAGACAAACTGGTTTAGGCTTGTTTAGAGAATTATATTGTCAAAACACAACCACATTTGGCGTTGGTCTTATCTCACGTAAACAGATAAATTATCTTATTATTATTCATTATAATTACTTTTGTAAGAATAATGAGAAATACATACCCTGTGAGAATTTGACATTTACAAAAGTACTTGTGTTAATAGCTGATTTTTATCTATCTCGAGATCTGCAATCTATTTCTAAACTGGTTGGATGATTTCTGTGTTTCAGGCCCAAGAATTATACCAGTTAATCGAGGGCCAAAACGCCACACTCTGCAAGTTGAGAGAGATGGCCCACCGCAACCAACTCCAGCAGACACAGGTAATGCATGAAGCATTCACTCTGTCACATAGGTACCGTATCTTCCTTAGTCGTTGGTCCTGTCTCTTCATCTGTCTCCGTCTCTTCTCTCCTCCCCTGTGTGTGGTGTCCGCAGGCTACAGAGGGCAGTGGAGGGGCTGGTGCTGTGGCCCAGCTGCAGGCGGAGCTGGTGGGGCTGCAGAGCTCCCTGTTCACGGTTCAGCTGGAGCTGGAGGCCAGCCAGAGGGCCCAGAGGCAAAGTCAGAGACAGGCGGACGACCAGAGCCGCACAGCGCAGCGTCTACACGGCGACCTACAGGAGGCTCTGCAGCACAGGGAGGCCACAGAGAAACACAACCAGGTGAGGGGGAGTAGTTTGTGCGTTTGTGAGTGTGTGTGTGTGTCCCTGTGTGTGTTTCTGATGTCTGGCGTTGTGTTGTGTAGGACCTTCGTGGCGCCCTGCATCAGGCTCGCTCTGAGCTGCAGGAGAAGGAGGCTCAGCTACGCAACATGGAGGCCCAGAGAGGCTCTGTGCTTCAGGAGAGAGATAAGAGCATCACACAGCTACGCATGTCTCTACAAGACAAAGACAGACTGCTGCAGGTTTGTTCCTATTAATACACACACACTCGCGCACACACACACACACACAGAGGTGACCCTTATGCTTTTTCTGTACATCAGGAGTACAGTGAGCTCCTGGAGCCTCCAGCAGAATCTGCTCGCCCCCGAGACATCCTGCTGGACAAGCTGAGGAGCCGCATTAGAGACCGGGACAGAGCATTAGAGGTCAGACACCCCAGTCACACAGCACACACCCCTCCACCCACACACTACCGACCCCTCAAACACACTCACACTACACCCTCCCCACTTACACAGCACACACACACATGCCACACTCACGTACACTACACACCCACTCGCACACTCTACATACGCCCTTCATTCACACAAACAGCCCAGCCCTGGCACCACACTTTTACTAATGATATGGGTATGTCTACAGCGGTCAATAGACGAAAAGTTTCGGTGTCTGGAGGAGAAGGAGGAGGAGGTTCGAAAACTTCATCAGGCCATACGAGAGAAGGAGAGAGACCTGGAGAGGCTGCGCACAATATTGGCCAACAATGAGGAAACGATCACAGTACGTGCCTGTGGGCTCAGTGGATCACAAAACATGTGGTTGAGAAATAGCAAGCGTATAACAAATTTGCCTAGGGGTATTAGTGCCCATGTAAGAGTGTGTGTGTTTGTGTGTTCAGAGCCTGGATGCACTGGTGCGCGGTAAGGAGCTGGAGCTGGAGCACATGAGGGAGAGCAGCAGGAAGCTGCAGGGCCTGCGGCAGGAGAGCGAGGAGAAGCACACGCTTAGCCTGAGGGAGAGGGACAACCTCATCAACCAGCTCCAGACTGCTCTGCACACACACAGCAAAGAGACAGAGGTACACACACACACACACACACACACACAGACACTACAATTATAAGCCTGTTTTACATTCAGCAGACTCTTTCTACAATGCTAAGAACATTGCGTATTCATAAGAGAAATATGTATGTGTGTTGTATATCGTGAGCCCTTTGGTACTGAGTCACACCCACAGCGTTGAAATAGAAGAGCTCTTGTCACACAGAACCAGCTTGGCCAGACAAACCTGTCAGCTCTTTCTGACCTCAGCATTTTGATGTTGTGGGTGTTTTACTTGTCCCTGATTTTGTGGTGTGTGTGTGTGTGTGTGTGTGTGTGTGTGTGTGTGTACCTTTGTCTCCTTGCTGTGTGTGTGTCTGTGTGTGTGTATGTACATTTGTCCCCTTGCTGTGTGTTTGTGTGTGTGTGTGGTCAGGAGCTGAGGGCAGCGCTGCTGTCTAAGGTGTCTGTGAGCCCCACTGAGGCGGTTGAGGAGCTGAAGGCCCGGCTGCAGCTGAAGGAGCGCCTGCTGCAGGAGCTCCTGTCGGACCGCAGCCGGCAGGCTCAGGAACACCACGCACAGGTCCAGGACCTGCTGAACACCATCAGCACCAGGGACCAACACATCCAGGTACTGCACCACACTGATCTCAGACTTGTGGCTTACCAAAACGAAAGAAAACACTACACACTGCACAGCAGTGCCAAATCTCAGTTCATGTTTTACAGTGTTAATCTATCCCTCTTTGTGTCAGGACTCCAGTGAGAGACTGCGGCAGGTTATCAGTGAGCAGACGGGGCAAGTGCAAGAGTTGCGGCAGCAACTGTTGTCACGGGAGCGTGAGCTAGCTGAGCTGGGTCGAGAGAGGGAGAAGGAGAGGGAGAGAGCTGAGCCAGTCGCCAGAGAGTTGGAGAGGGTGCAGAACTTGCTGAAGGAGAAGGAGGCCTTCATTCAGGTGCCACCACTGCTCTCTGCCCACGGTGCTACACAAAACATATCGCAAGTCAATTTTGCAGGCTCAAAAGAGTTCTTCTGAACCATTGTGGCGTGCTGAAATGGTCTCATAACAGAACACTTTTTGTATGTACTCTAGAGACATCAATCTATTAGGACCATTCTGCATTTGCTACAACCTTACACATATTGACAATTTTAATACAGTTACATCATTTGTGGGTTCGCTGTGAGGAGTTTGGTGGGCTTTGGCAGAAGCAGGGAAGAAGGCAATTAGTTAATTGTGTGATTGTGTGTCAGGAGCTGATGCAGGGCCAGGAGGACTCCATGGGGAATAGCAGAAGTTCAGATGAGCAGCATGAGAACAGAGCACTCAGAGATGAGCTACAGATGGCCCTCAAGAAGCTCAGAGAGAACCAGGTACACCCACACACACACTCAGTCACTCACATACAAATTTATGCAGACTTGCACCTACAGACGTATGCATGTTGGCACTGACCATGACTGATACATTAGTGAAAAGTAAATGAATCAGTCACAGACAGGGTAAAGAACACAGGCGTGTGCCAATAGGGCCAAAGAGTCTATATTGTCATGTCCATTTCATAATGTCTCATTTGTGCATCTTTAGCTGGAGCTTATTGCACTGAGATCATCATTGGCCTCCAAACAGGACCCTTCTGGTGCCAGTCATCAGGTATGAAGTTATTTTACATGTTGCCTGTTTGTAGTCTGAGTGACAGCACTGGAGCTGTTTTGTCAGTATGTAAGCAGTCTGTATGCACACACGGTCTAATTATACAAGAGTGTGTGGTTAGGTGTGTGTGTGTACATACAAGCATCCCCTATATCAGGTTTTACAATGCTCCCCACAGAGTTTCCTCGACCAGCTGGTCTCTGACCACAGCAGGCTGAATGAGGCATTGAGAGCTGAAAAGAAGCTCTATCAGAACCTGGTGCATATGCAGAACTGCACAGACAGGTGAGCACACATAACAGACCTCTCTCTGAACAACACACCCACACTTTTTTGTTTTTAAAATGACAAAAATCAGTGGCATGGCTGGCTATGAATGGTTTTGTCCTGTTTCCGTCCTCTCCCTTTTGTGACAAGCAGTGCAGAGAGGCTGCGGGTTCTGCACACAGAGCTGGACACTGTTCAGGCACTGAGAGGACAGCTGGAGGAGGTTCTGATGAGGACCCGAGAGACGGCCTTGGTGCTGGAGAAAGCCACTAAGACAAAGGCTGACTTTGGAGGTGGGGACGGGCAGACTGTGGGCCAACTAAGGGGACGACCTGGGGCAGCTGTGACTAATGCTAAAGAGAGTGTTTGCTAAAGAGACATGCCGTAGAAAACTACTAATACTAACAGAGAGTGTGTGCATACAAATGTGTGTCTGATGGTACTACTTACAAAAGGGACAATGTGCAAATTGTTTTGAGGTTATTTATTTTGTATGAATGTGTGTGTTTTTTTTTTTTTTTTGTTTGTTTTTTTTTTTTTTTTTGGTAACATTTTTGGCAATGTGTCTGCATCTTGCTTTTCGCCGCAGGAATTTGTTTGATTTTTTTTTCTTTACCATTTTGATGTATTCTGTTTCTTGTGTAAATGTTTGCAGCCTTTTATTGTCTCAAGTGCTGTGGTGTGTAGAGTGTGGCATATCCATTTTTGAGTTTTGTCATAACCGTTTACAGAAATCATGCACTTTGTCTCCAATTTTTTGTATGTCGTTTTACATTCCTCTCTCTCTCTCTCTCTCTCTCTCTCTCTCTCTCTCTCTCTCTCTCTCTCTCTCTCTCTCTCTCTCTCTCTCTCTCTCTCTCTCTCTCTCTCTCTCTCTCTCTCTCTCTCTCTCTCTGTCTCTGTCTCTGTCTGTCAAGCTGTTTTCAGGCTTTTCAGGTTCTCTAACACAATAGATGACAGGATGCTTCTCTTTAGATATGAAGAACATAAGTTGCCATAGGCAGCATATTGCACAACCTATCCATGCTGTGCACTTCCTAGTGAGCCAGTTTTAATGTAATACCAGCATACTAGTGCTTTATTAGACAAGGCTACCAACGTTCACTTGAAGGGGCCAACTTCCTAGATGGTTTCATTTGATATTTTACAATGTTTAATTATGAAATCACTTGATGCCTTAATTGAACAGTATAAACACCCGTTTTTTGGATTTAAGAAACTAGAACTGGAACGATACTTAAAAACCTCTTGGTGAGTCCCTTTCAAGAGTTGAGTCAGTAGCTGTCCTGTGGCCTAAGCTTTTAACACAATGCCTCAGTACACAATTACATCTGCTCAAGGGATCATGCATAAAAATAGTAGCTATGATTACTTTGTTTTGCAACTCACCCTGAACCCATGGCCATTTGCTTTGCTTTGCAAGTGTTTGTGTGGTGATTAGGTAGATATGTGTTGTAGCTGCCAGTTTTAAGGTAAATGCATGAAATTATTGTGAAGGTGTATATGTTTTTCTTCTACCATCACTCATTGTGACTCAGTAGTTTATTTACGTAGTTGACTCCATTCCTTTTTCTTTCATCTCTCAGATATACATTGAGATAACAGCGGAAGAGCTACAGCGACACTGTATGCTTAGGTGCCATTTAAGATGGGCTTTTGTCCATTACTTTTTCACTCACTGTAGACCTCATACTGGGAATAAAATTTTTTTTTTTATGTCTGTGCGCCTCAACAGAAAGAAATAAATATTCACTGGCTTCATTGTAGATATTGTATGGGCTTTTTTGAAAGTTTTATTCCTCACACCACATGTCCATTTTTATCTAGAGAAACTGAGGTCAGAGATAATTTGATCATACAGTATAGAAAGCAGATAGCAAGAGGTATTTTTTTTAATTGACATATGATATAATGTTCATGTATTTGGAGGTTCAATATTTCTTAGATACCCTGATTATTTGCACAATCCATTAACAATTCACCACACGTTTCTTGTTTTTCTTGACAAACACAAAAATGCTTCCAAATTTAAGACTCATGAATCTTCAAGTTTTGTCTTGGTCACATTTGAATATCTACATTATATGTAATTATATCAGATCTGGTGGCCTGTACTCACATATGCATGAGAGCGTTGCACGAATTTATTCTTGCATGGCTGTTTTTATGTGTGTTACATCATTTAGCTGACCAGCTCCTTGAGTGGAAGTTTGTTTTGTTTTGTTTGAAGTACACAAGACCAGAGCCATGACACAGCAGCAAACAAACTGTTTCTGGCAGTAACTGTGCAGCAGTAAAGCATTGGAGTAGCCCCTGTTTTTCAAACAAATATGAATTTCATATTTCTGTGTTGCACTGGGACAACAACAGACATCCACAAGGTTTGTAAGTTTTCAGTGTAGCCCTGTCCCTAGGAGGTAGTTTCCACAGCCCCCCCTAAATATGGGCCCAACACTACATGGTCTAAACATAATCATAACATATTTACAGTCATAGTACATACTACATGACGATACAGTGGTCTATTCATTGACTAAGCATTTATTTATCCAAAGCATTAAGTATCTAAATACATCATCAAATATCTTTCTTTGTCTAGTGTATAGTGTTCATTAAGTACACATATAACTGGTAATAAAATGAGCAGTTGAAACACAAAGCATAGTGAGTTCTAGATTAATTTACTCTTAACAATGATAGTTTTACTACACCACACTAGTATGTATGCTGTTAAAAATGAATTAAATGACAATATTAAGGAAAGGAGAAAGCAATTGCGTCAGGTTCAGAATAGTTCGTTTTTATCAAAAACCAACATAGTGGACCTTTATCCCAGAATCTATAAACAAGTACAGCACCACCTCACACATAGCCAGAAATCACTGTGTTATGCCAGCTCTCTGCACATCCCATTATATCCTCTGACATTAATCAACTGAACAGGAGTCTGAGCATAAACTTTGCCAGAGATATGTTATATTTACTGATAAAATCATGTTCACAGATTCATTCAGTTAGTTCACTTTACATTATCATATGGTATATCTTACACATTCCCCACAGTAAGATATGAAATGGGTCAGTCTATAAGTTTATTCTTTCTGTATGGCTATGATGCTATGTTTCATGCCCCATTGGTGCTGGCCCAGTACTAGGGCAGCTGCAGTTGGTTGCTCTTTGGTGACGTGGTCACTCAGAGTGGACATCCCTCCCTGTCTGCCCATCAGCAGGGTTGTGGAAACTGCTCTTATGTAATTTCTCACATCACTTTTCCAGTGACTCATTCCTGCCATTCCTGTTAGGCCAGTATTCAACATGCATCCTCTACATCCATCTACAATCTATTGTATGTGTCCAAGTGTGAATGCAGCCCTGTTTTCATTGGAGTGCTGTTAGTGTGAGTGAATGAGAGGCAGAGAGCTAGGCACGGTGAAATAAACAGAGAGGTTGGGCGAGGGATGTGCTTTTTGGCAGAACTTTCTGCCTGGAGCCCTGTGACTCAAGTAAGACAAGGGAGTGGATTTCAAACAGTGGGTTTCAGGCTAAAACACTGAGAACACAAGAGAAGCTGGTCTGTTCTTTCCCTCACCTGCTGCATATGTTGTATTTACAGAACTCAGCACAGAGGAGGAGGAGGAGGAGGATACTGGTGATGAAGATGAGGATGGGGGAGGGACTGGCAGCAGTGATGAATTCACAGACAGCATAGAGGACGAGGATGTCAAATTGACCGCTCAGAGTCTCGCCATCACACAGGTACGGTCTCTATGCCTTAGTGAGCACTTACTAGTTCAGGAAATATTTAATCTGTTTTACTGGAATACTATCGTGGTGTGTCCTCATGGCTGCAATTTACTAAGCTATTTTGGCAGTTACTTTTGAAAATATTTTAATGATCACCAGATGTGTTATTCTGTAGCACATTTCCACACAGTAGAAGCATTATGAAATAGCTCACAGATTTAGAATATATTTTGTCAGGTTAAGACAAGCTGTGCTGTCAAACACTGCAGTTCTGGTCAGTTGGCAATGGACAATATTCATGTATCTTTTGAGGCTAGCAGCCTTTTTCCTGCTGTCCTGAAGTCATGGGAGTTAGCATAGTATATTGTATATTTAACTATGTAGAAAATGTGAAAATGTGTGTGTGTGTGTGTGTGTGTGTGTGTGTGTGTGTGTGTGTGTGTGTGTGTGTGTGTGTGTGTGTGTGTGTGTGTGTTTTCTCTTGCCTCCTTCCTCACAGAATGTGGGCATGTCTGGAGGGCCAGTCAGCAGGGGGCCTTCCCAGAGTGCCGTGATGGGAGGGTGGAAGGGTGAGGTGCAGCAGCTGCTGGAGCAGAAGAAGACAGTGGAGGTCGAGCTGGCAGAGCTCAAGAACCAGCTGAAGAAGGCTGGGTACAAGTCTCTGTCCCAGATGAGGTACAGAATACATGGTGTTTGCCAGTGCACATTCACCCTTCAGTGGTCACTGGTCATTTATGAGGCCCATATGCACTTTTGCTGTACCATGTGAAGAGAATGTGAACAGTTGAGAAAAGCATTCCATCCTTTCAGCTGTATTGCTTTCTTCTTTACATGCATATCAAAAATGAAAAAGTATCTTATTCCAGTTGTAAATGTCAATCCGTTTCCATGCTGCCTTGTTGGCAGGTCTGTGCTGCTGCAGCTGCAAGCTCAGAATGAGGCCCTAAGGGAGTGCAGGGGGCGTTGTGGAGCTGGACCTGGAGCGGAGGCGGGAGCAGCGGTGGGGGGATCAGTCACGTGCAGAAGGTGGGAGCAGAGTGACACAGAGGAGGAGGAGGAGGAAGAGGAGGAGGAAGAGGAGGAGCCATTGAGCCATGAGGAGCACCATGTATCTTACAGAGAAGAGCAGGCAGAGGAGGACAGTGAGGATGAGGTAGAGGAGTCAGAGGAGGAGGATGAGGAGCAGACGATGGATGCCATGGGACCCCCGCAGGGTAAACGTGGGCCTCCTACAGTGAAGCTGAGGGAGCGCCAAGGGAAGAGGAGATGCATGAGACCTCACTCACTGGACCTTGGCACCCTCTTATCTCATCGTCCACCTGAGGAGCACACAGCACAGGTACAGAGACTGTACACAGCACTAGTCACCTGCAGGCCTGCAATATGACCATAAAGTTGAAAACAGTTTAATTACCAAAAAGTAATTATGTCAGTAATTATATCAGGAAAACTACATAACCCATAACCCAACACATAACATACTTCAGTTGACATATTACAGTGGAGCTTTGCTGTGCTTGAACTTTGCAGTCATATGTAGGCCACTAAACCACAGCCAAGTCTTTATTTGTCCGTGCTCCTGATGCTGCCCTTGGCAGTGCATGCAGAAATAGGAACAGATGCAGCGAACCCTGTGTGATTAGATTGTCTGTGGTCAAAAGAAAAAGAGACAGGGAGAGAGAGAGAGAAAGACAGAGCAAGAGAAAGACAGATAGAGATTTTTTTTCTCTATTTCATTTTTTCTGCATATTTAAAACAGTCTTGTCTGACCCTGGTTGGCCCTATGTTGTGTCCACTCCAGGCAGAGGAAGATGGGGAGAGTGAAAACGGGGGTGGGGTTGGTGGAGGGTTCTGGCAGCATGTGGAGGCAGGTCTGCGGGAGCAGGCGGAGCGGCTGCGCTCGGACCTGGCCCTCAGCCGACAGGAGAACCGAGAGCTGCAGGAGAGACTCATGGTGTCAGAGGCGACTGTGCACGCTCAGGCCGACCAGCTCAAAGACTACAGAGAGCTGCTGAGTAAGTACAACTCAAACACAAACAAACACACACCCACACACACACATACACACACATACACACACACACACACACACACACACACACACACACACACACACGCACGCACACACACATACACACAAACATCTACCTTCAGAATAAAAACATGTCAGTTATTATGTCAGGTATGATTATATGTGCATGCACATACATACACTGCACATGCATACACACACACACACACATCTACCGTTCCACTCATACATCCAGCAGACATTGCATACTGCAAATCTAAAAGTGGGAGTTCCCAAGTGTGCTCACTTAGTGATGGACTTGTGCCTGTCCTTGCCAGCGGAGACATCTGTGCAGCAGGACAGTAAGCTGGTGCAGGTGGACCTGCAGGATCTGGGCTATGAGACGAGCGGACGCAGCGAAAATGAGGCAGAGCGAGAGGACACCAGCAGCCCAGGTAACCATGTCAACACTCTTCCCTCTGTTCATAAACAATCAAGAGTAAACTTAGAACAGCATAGCATGGGCATCATTTTAAATCTGTGGTACATTCTTTAATTGCTACAAACTACTAACTAGTAACTACTTTGTGTAGTTTAATGTAACATAATAGAAATATGTAACATAATACAAAGATGTCAAAGAATTATATGGAACAATATTTGCATTTTATTTCACTGTTTGGATATCCACTTTTCCCTAAATTTGATCCTTTAGAGTTTGATGACCTGGAGATGTGCACATCTCTCTCCCGGGGGACGGACTATGGGTACGAGCTGAAGGAGCCGGAGGAGGAGGAGGTTTCCCTGAAGCCCATGGTGCAGGACCTGCGGTCCCAGCTGGCACGCTGCCACCGCGTCATCCGCAGCCTGCAGCTGCGCGTGCGCTCCCTCTCCTCCACCTCTGACTACGCCTCCAGCCTGGAGCGCACACCCCGCAAGGTCAACTGGGCCTTCCAGGCCTCGCCAGCACATAGTGGCCTGGAGGAGGACGAGGGCTGGCAGTCGGACGGGCCACGGCCACAGCCCAGCCGGGAGCTGAAAGAGCTGGTGTCACGGGTCGCCTCTCTGGAAAACCAGCTGAAGAGTTGTCGTATGGAAGGAGCCGTTGCGGGAGAGGATGGAAGGTGTGCCACCTGGCCAGGGTGGGTCTCTGCTCACTACTTTCCGTCACTGGAGGTTAGAAGATTTTCACAGAGCTATGATATTTAGCACACTAAACCCCACCCTTTTCATGCCTTAACAGGAAGTACAACACCCTGATCCAGGCACAGGCCCGTGAGCTGTCCCACCTGCGCCAGCGCATGCGAGAAGGGCGGGGCATCTGCCACATTCTGACACAGCACCTGGGTGACACCACCAAGGCCTTTGAGGAGCTGCTGCGGGCCAATGACATTGATTACTACATGGGCCAGAGCTTTAGGGAGCAACTCTCACAGAGTAGCAGCCTTGCCCAGCGAGTTAGCACCAAGATCAGTGGCCGTAAGTGTACATGCACACCTACACACACACACACACACACACACACACACACACACACACACACACACACACACACACACACACACACACACACACACACACACACACACACACACACACACATAAAGAGAGAGGGAGAAGGAGAAAGAGAAAGAGACAGAGACAAAGACAGAAAGAGAGACAGAGACAGAGACAGAGAGAGAGATTAATTGGTAAAAGTGTACTTTTAGTGGACTTTTATTACACACATATAAAAATATATTTAAAAAAAGAATAAAAAAATAAATTGACTTTCTCAAAAGAGAAGTTGTTTACATACACAGACACAGACACGCACATACTCATAATAATATTAATTACGTGCATTCATATATTGTTTCATTCTCTTTTTTTGGTCAATACTTTCTTATCCTTTCTAACTAGGGGACCGATCAGAGATGCATGATGACAAGACAGGCCATGAGCTTCTTGCTTTACGGTAAGTGTGACTATTATGTCTCTTTTGCAGCAGTGCCTACATATGGCACAGTTTAGAAAAGAATACTGTGAAGACAGTTAAAGATATGTGGACATAGACAGTGTGACATAGAGTGACAAAGACATGCTGCAGGTCAAAAAAGGAGCCAACTGGACACAATAGACACACAGTCGTAGCCTTTATGGAAATACACAGGCCTGTGCTTAAGTATGTATCTGTAGTAAGCATTTCCAGACCAATTCAGTGTTGGCACAGACTGACGGCAGGTGGGGTTGGACTTAAGACAAGCAGCTTTATGAGTCCCTCCTCCTGCTCACAGTCTTCTGCTTTAGCACACACTTCACGCTCATACTCTGTCACTCACACACACACACACACACACACACACACACACACACACACACACACACACACCACACACACACACACACACACACACACACACACACACACACACACACACACACACACACACACACACACACACACACACACACACACACACACACACACACACACACACACACACACACACACAAGTAAGTCCTTACCAACTGTCAGGAGGAATGGCAGACACACTAAGGCATGTGGAAGACACTCTTGAGCTAAGCCTTGTAAGTCCTGCCCAGTCATGGGTCACAGGTGGGGTGAGTGTAGGCCACCAGATGAACTTGTGTCTCTGCCTTGGTCATTTTTTTTTGCTGTGGATTTTTCAAGCTTCAAAACCTACATTGATGAAGAGAATTTGTAAGTTGACACCTGACAACCATCCAACTGGACTGTATTCAGCCTTCTGAATCAAGAAGGATTGTGACTCAGTAGGAAAAAATTGGCTATTGCTTTACTATTTCTCTATTGTTTTCTTTTCCGTTTGGGGTAGGAGGAGGAGGACAGAGATCAGGCAGTAGAGTGTGCAGGACTGTGATATCCTACACATCTTAAGAGGCTCAGGGGGGGAAGAGGGCTAATCAGGCTCTTTCTGCTCATGCCATCAGAAATCCCCCTCCCCATGTGTGTGTGTGTGTGTGTGTGTGTGTGTGTGTGTGTGTGTGTGTGTGTGTGTGTGTGTGTGTGTGTGTGTGTGTGTGTGTGTGTGTGTGTGTGTGTGTGTTGAGAGAGAGAAGGGGGAATGAAGGAAACACAGGGAATTAGACAGAGCAGACAGACCAACCAAAAGACAGATAGACAGTCAGAGAGAGACGCACAAGATCTTGACCGGACAACTAAAGACAACTATGGCTCCTCTGTGGATGTCTATGTTGTTGGTAACACAGTGGGAGCTGATGTGTCTGGGTTTGTATCTGACCACACAGGTTGAGTAAGGAGCTCCAGCAGAAGGATAAAATCATCGAGTCCCTTCACACTAAGCTGCAACAACGCCCAGACACCCCCTCCAGCTGCCGTGCCCTGTCAGAGACCACTGACCAATCAGACAGGACCTCGTTCGTGTCGGATGAGCGTGGCTCCACTAACGAGGAGCTGGAACTCTGCTCGGATATGGATGGCGGAAGCGAGTATGCCCTGGAAGGACAGGGGGACAGGGCGTGCCCCCTAAAAAGTGCCACAGGTAACCAAAACAGGCCACAAGGAAATTATAGCCGATATGTGGTCTGATACTATTCAGATGTATATCCATAGATTTAATACCGGTAGTATAACTTCATGTTTATGTAGCTATAGTTCTACATTTTCCATTGGGTTTCCACCTTTTCAACACTTCATGTTGTCATTCTTGGAGTCCAAGACAATCACCCCTGTGTGCTCCTGTTTCCCCTGTGTCTTCCTCCTTATGTCACCCCTCTCTTCCTCCAGAGCGCCCCTCATCCCTCCCCCTGCGTAAGAGCCCCAGCACCCCTGTCATGCCTGCAGACCGGCAGGCTCAGACAGGTATGCAGGGCACCTCGCACCAGCAAGTTCTTCATTTAAATACTACTGCTTACTCAGTACTGTTACACTAAACCACTACTACTGTGAACAGATGCTTATGTAAAGTTTGGTCACTGATTTATGTTTGTTTTTTTTCAAACATGGCTCATTACTATGTCAGACATGTCAGCAAAGTCCCCATATGTTCATGTGCTATTGTGTGCTGGTCTTGCTATGTGCTTTAGAGGTGATGGTCCCTTTCTCCATCCTATCCCCAGAGTTCTATCCCACTCCACAGTTCAGTTCTGTCCCGCATCCCAAGGGCTTCTTCTTCCCTCAGGGTGTGAACTCTATCCCAATGCACAGAGCACACTCAGCTGTCGAGTTGCACCAGTACCCACAGGGGCTATGGACAGGAAGTAAGCCAAATGTGCACAGGAAGTCAGGTTGCGGTGGTGTGCTGTTCACGGTCTGCATTTTGTGCGCTTTGCAAGTTTAACAGAAATGATGCATGGTATATTGATTAATATCTTGTATTAGAAATGTAACAAGCTGTACTTGAATACATCTGTAGAGGGTTTTCTGTTGGTTGTAGCACTTTGTGTGCCTTAACCCTAGACAGAACTGCTATATTAATCCAAATCTGGCAGATAATTTCATCTGAATTAGCTGTAGTTTGTTAAAATCATCAGAGCTTGTATGCATGAAACACTCATTGCCATTTCCATTGTCTAAACACATTACTATGTTGAAAACACCTCATGCATCAGGAAATGTGAAGTAACGTCTGTATTGTTTATTTCTAAACTTTAGCTCTTACCTGGCATTTCCTTATTAAAATCATTAAAATGTCTAACAATAATTGCCAATGTGTTAGAATGTGCTTGTTTGATCCCATGTTTAATCCCTTAAAGCCTCATTGAATGTAACCCCCTACTGCGGTTTCCGAAACAAAAAATATGGTGTAGATGATCGAGATGGTTAGGGAATGCGTGTTGTATTCTTTTTTTGTGATCAAGTTTTCAATTATTTTAAATACTGTGCAAAACCATAAATACCATGCAAAACCCATAAGGCAACACCCTTTACAAAAACATAACATCCCTGAGACAGAGGAACATGTCCCAGGACACTGTGTAACTGTGTTACTGTATGTTCTGTGTTTGACAGCTGGCTTTATGGTGCCTCACTCTAAAGCCTTGTCCAGCTACTCCCTGACTGCCCACCCCACTGCCAATCCCACTGCATTTGGCCCGATATCCCACCACGCTCCGCAGCAGCCCCATCCTGGCTACCCAAGGGCCTCCAACCTAAAGCTCAGTGCCAGCGTGGGTGATGGCAGCGCCATCTGGGATATGGACAACATGATGCAGCCAATCAGAGTATTTTCTGGGTCATCGGAGTACCAATCAGGAGGAAGCCACACAGGTTTGTGGTTGGCGGCTGTTAACTGCTGTTAACAATACAGTGACAAAACTGTATACAATATGATCATGAATATGTTGCATGAACAAGAATAATGACATAAAACATATACATATGTAAATATGTAACAAAATAGAAATTGTATTTCAACATTAAGTCTGTGTCATAATCGTGAAACACTCACAAAGCACCCTAAATTTAATTGGAGCTATGCCATGATATATATTTAATGTTTCTGATGGCAGAGTGTCTGAAATGCTTCAGTACAAATGGCAGGACTTGGTGGGTACTTGGTGCTAAGGTGAAAGTGTGGAAGACAGCTTACATCTGTGTCACCTCTGCTCTCAGGGGCAGACCTGATTGAGGAGCACCTAAGGGAGATCAGGAGCCTTCGCCAGCGCCTAGAAGATTCCATCCGAACAAACGAGCGCCTTAGACAGCAGCTGGAGGACAGACTGGCAGGTGCACAGGGAGGTGAGAGACAAGAGAAGCCCAATCACACACACACACACACACACACACACGCACACGCACACGCACAGGCACACGCACACGCACACGCACACGCACACGCACACGCACACGCACACGCACATGAACATGCACACACACACACACACAATGGATTATGATTTTTACTGTAGTGCATGTTGCACTGAAGTGTTTCCAGTGTTGCATTGAGGTTAAAAGGGTTGGCCTCAGCTGGACTTACATATGTGTGTGTGCCTTGCAGGAGCCCCTACTAACATTTACATCCAGGGCCTGGACTCAGTCACTCAGCTGTCCAATGAGATCAGAGCTCTGAAGGAGGAGAATATGGGCCTGAAGACCAGACTGCAGAGTAGCAGAGGTAGCTACTCAGGAGCTATCAACATACTGCAATCATCAAACACAATGATCTGAGCAGACAGAATATACTGCATTGATTAATACGTGTGTGTGTGTGTGTGTGTGTGTGTGTGTGTGTGTGTGTGTGTGTGTGTGTGTGTGTGTGTGTGTGTGTGTGTGTGTGTGTGTGTGTGTGTGTGTGTGTGTGTGAGCAGACAGCAGTGAGGAGGTACTGTGTGGGCGTGTGCGGCTGCAGCAGGCGGAGCTGGAGGCAGAGCAGTGGAAGGAGGAGCTGCGGAGGCTGCAGACGCACAGCTGTGAGCAGAGCCAGCAGATACAGCAGCTCAGGCAGGAGCGGCAGACCAGCCAGGAGCTCACCAACAGGCAGGGGCACCATGCATGCTTACTCACAGCAACACCCATCAAGGCAAACAAACGAACAATGCGTTCACAACAGCATAAAACTTCACACAAACCGGTTCTTTGACAATTATGGTGGTCCCTGATATTTCCCTAGTAACAAGTATTTTTATATATGAGTATTAATTAGTAGCACTGTTGTTATGGTGTACCACCAGAGATATGTACAGTCATTCACAATACTGATGTGTGCCTGTGTTTAATGTATGTGTTCCTATAGGTTGCAGCATGAAGTCAGTTTGCTCCAGCAGCAACTGGGTGAGAGTCGTCAGCTGCTGCACTCCCTACAGTGTGAGCTTCAGGTGTATGACCGTGTGTGTGCCAACAGTAAGAGTGTATCCTCAGGTAAGTCTCTCTCTGTCTCTCCCTGTCTCTGTCTCTGTCTCTGTCTCTCTCTCTCTGTCTCTCTCTCTCTCTCTCTCTCTCTCTCTCTCTCTCTCTCTCTCTCTCAGGAGGGGAACAGGTTTAGGCAGGTGAAAGAGACAAGCAGATGGGACAGGTCCAGGATTTACAGTGGTAGCTGCTGTCATGGGAACTGTCACTCAATACCCTTCTCTTTCTGTCTTTTTACACATGCACACTCTTTGTGTGCATTTGTGTGTGTGTGTGTGTGCAGGTTACCTCCGTGAGATGAAGTGCCCTGGCTCAGGTGTGCCTGCAGTGGAGCTGGCTGAGCTGCTGGTGGAGGTGCGTGGTCTGCGAGCACAGCTAGAGCACAGTGTGCAGGAGAACAGCGCCCTCCGCTGCCAGCTGCAGAAACAACTCGAGCAGCAGTTGGCCGGCAGAGTGGCCCAGAGTGAGCCCAGGGCCTCGCTTATACCTGCCAGCCCACTGAGAGAGAGCATGTACCGGCGCCAACTACTGCATGGTGAGAGAAGCACAATGTGATGACAGAGAGCTGCGGCATCCCCTTACAACAGATGCTCTGCAGTGCATAGGAAATGTGTTCAAAACACTGACATATTCATATGCACACACACACATTCTCTCTCTCTCTCTTTCTCTCTGACACACACACACACACACACACACACACACACAATTGGTATACTTTTGTTATGTACATTATTTAGATTGCTGTGTTTCTAATCCAAACTAACACTGTGTGGAGTGGTGTAGTGGGCTGGGTGATTAATGCAGCACTACAGACTGTTGCGGTGTGCGGTGCTGGTGGTGATGTGCATGCTTGTGTTGGTGTGTTGCTCCTGCAGACCCGGCTCCGTCTCCCCCGGTCAGGGACACCGGGCTCTTCCCTTCGGGGGCGTCCTTCACCCCCTACACGGAACTGGAGGATGTCCCTATCACGACCAGTGGTGTGCTGCTAACCTCTTTGAATGTTTCA
Source organism: Coilia nasus (assembly GCA_027475355.1). NCBI lineage: Eukaryota > Metazoa > Chordata > Actinopteri > Clupeiformes > Engraulidae > Coilia > Coilia nasus. The sequence continues at coordinate 10,201,976 of CM050221.1, read as the reverse complement.
CTGCATGACAAACATGGCATACTCACCTGTAATATAGCAGGACGTATGAATAGAAGTGTTACAATTTAAGATCTGAAGATTCTGTATTTGTATGATAATCAACACTAGAGTAAAATTATATAAATTTCACAAAAGGCTGAATTGACAGAAAAGTCATTTTTGTGGAAATGCTATTTTCGTCCATTTTAGTAATGGAATGTCTGTATTTTAAATGTAGACTCCTTGGAGCCTCATGCTGATCTGGAGGGGGAGGCTCCAGACGGCTCCTTCGGCAACCGGAATGGGCGGCACGCTATCGGGCATGTGGATGACTACAATGCGCTGCAGCAGCAGATGCTGGAGGGAAAGAGCCTGGTGCAGAAGATGGAGGCAGCGCTGCAGGCCTGCCTCAACATGGCACTGCTGGAGGCCAGCACTGGCAAGGTAGCACATCCAGTGTAGCTCTAAGAGTGTCTTGAAACAACAACATGAATTTAGACATGGTGGAGACCTCACGGGCTGTAAAAGCTTGAAAGCATGAATGAGTGCCAACTTTAGTCTGGATTTCCCTGCAGGCCCTTGATTATGGTAGTGTGAAGAGTCTCCTGTCTGACGTAAAGACTTTGCGTCAGATCCTGGAGGAGGCCAGCTCTCTGCTAAAGATGTTCTGGAGGGCTGCCCTTCCCAACAATGAGGGCAGCAGCCTGCAGCTGCAGAAGGTACGGATAAACTCCACACAACATTTCACAGTGTGTATATATGATGCTGACACTGACAGTGTGCCTGTGTCAACAGGAGCAGACCCTGAAGGAGGAGATCCACTCCTTGCGGCTGCGGATTTCTGAACAGGAGGATGTTCTGCAGGGCACCATCCAAAGGCTTAGGAGCACCAACCGCACCAAGGAGAGCATGGAGCACTTCATTGTCAGCCAGTGTAAGTGGTGACACTTGTTAACAAAGAGGATTACCCGCACACTGCTACTGATGCTCCCAGTGATTTTATTTTAACAACGTTTCGACCTTTACGGTCTTCGTCAGGTCAAAACCGTAAAGGTCGAAACATTGTTAAAATAAAATCACTGGGAGCATCAGTAGCAGTGTGCGGGTAATCCTCTTTGTTAATTTGTGGAACTTTTTACCCTGCACCTGCAGCTTTTGGATGTGCGCGTACTCTTAACTTCTAGTGGTGACACTTGTGCCACTGAAAATAAGATAGGCTCCTATCTCCTTAATTCCCTTAGTCGGTTGTACATTATTAGCAATAGCACAGTCATATAATGTTTTTGTTTTGAGATAAGTGTTACTGCTGGTAAAGGGAACAGGAACTGTTCTAAAAACAGTGAACACAGTAACACTGACCTTCTCTGCCCTCTCCACAGTGTCAAGGACACGTGACGTGCTCAAAAAAGCCAGGAGTAATTTAGAGGTGAGTGCTTGTGGTTATTTTCTGACTATTTTTGATTTGTTTATAGGAAGGAGGGATACTTCAATGTGGATTGGTAAAAAGAGCTGTGCATGTCACAGCTATGGTTCTTAGTGATCACTGATACATCTGCAGTTCTCCTTATCTGGAGTTTACACCTGTTATAGTATAACAACCATTCTGTCCCTAGCAGATTTTCACACTGGAGCACATACCTGTCAGGCATCATTGTGTCCCACACCACATATATGTTTCTCCACTGCTCTCTTCTTGTCTCTGACCTGATTTCAGAATTCCCTCTTGTCTCTGACTTTGCATTTGTCCTCTGTGGTCTCCCCTTTCTGCTCTCCTCTCTCCCCTTTTCTCCCTGTTTCTGAGCACATTCCAGAAGAACGAGCTCAGGATTTCCTCCCTAAGCTCCTCCTCTTCCTCCCTTTGCCATGGTAACGATTGAGCACAGTGCACCCCTGTCTCTCCCTCTCTCTGCTTGTGCCGTTCGCCGTTGACATCATTGCTTCCTCATCACCTACTTGGCTCTAACATGCTCCAAACTACCCAGAGTCTAGTTTTTATTTGCAGTGATGAACTGACAGTGTGGAAACTAATCTAATTCTGAATAAGGGCTTTCTTCCATTCAGAACTTTGATTTACTGACATCTGCATCTTTGTGCGTATCAGGAAGCTCAAGCATAATGTGGCCGGAAGTTAATTCTGGAATGCATGTGGTAGACTGTTGACATGTACTTTATGTACAATGCTGACATGAAAGAGCATGCTGTGTCCATCAACATTTCTGCCTCCATGGTTTTCAACCCATTTGTTGATTCTATTTGAGGGTTAATATTTCAATAGTATCTCTGTAGTGGAGTGTTTTGAAATGTATGTTTAATTGTATGATATACATAGCTTGGATAAACACATTGGTCCAAGCCTATTGTGAGTTTCTCAAGCCATTCTGAGCGATGAGCACTGTGATTCAAAAACAAAACTGACCAACTGATTTGTTTTTTTTGTTTGCTTTTATTAGCAGTCAAAAGTTGCACATGTAATAGGCTACTATCCAACCTGTTTTTGTCTCTCCTCAGCTAAAGTCCCAAAAGGTGCCTGTGAGGGGCGTCCTGATCGGGCTGTCCTGAGTCCTAGTGCCTCAGAGGTTACTGCTATGGCAGCCAATCAGCGCTCAGCCAAGAAGCGTGGAAGAGAGTGCCTACTACAACCTGTGTCCTGTTAAAACCAGCAAGCAAGCCCACCACACCTTTGACTTCCAGCCTTAAACCTGTCTAGCCCTGCCCACTCTGTTTCCTCTTTCTTCTTTCTCCTCTTCTCTTTATTCTCCCTCTAAATCCATTATTTTTTCTCCTAACATCATAGACTTTTGAAGATACTTATGATTGCCTTGCTAATATGGGATAATGATTTGATTTATCTTGTAAGGGATAGTGTGCGTCCTAGCTGCCATAGAATGTGTTACTGTACCTGGCAGCACATGGACGGTTTGATGTAGATGCATGTTTCTCCACTGTTTATGAAAATGACACATGTGCACACACTCATTCAGAATATGCATTTAGTGCGCACACATGACAACTTCTTAGGTCATGCAATTCTGCTGCCACGACACCCGAACAAAACAACTTTCTTGATATCTTGAAGTTTCTGAAGACAGCTTTGCAACTACACTACTGCCCTCGAATCCCTTTGGAGAACCTCAGGGGTTTTAGGCATTAGATTTTACTGAAACCGTACCTACGCCTCTCTTTGTGACTGCTCATTCGGTCTGAAGACCACTAACAAGGGCAACTCAAGTCACAAGGACGTTGTTCAGTGTGTCCTGGGCCCTCAAGCGTGAGCCTTCTGAGCATGTGCAATAAGGACTGATGTTCACTGAATGCAGTTGTGCCAGCTTTTCCCTTTTGCCTGACACTGGAGCTGAGGTGTCTTTTCTGTAGGAGCTAAGAGACCGTCAGTGCAATATTATTATTACTATTTACTGTTGCAGTACTACTAACTGAATTATAGTTCTTATGCAGTTCTGCATGTGGGAGAGGTAGAAAAAAGGAAAGTGACACCATGTTTGTGTAATGGGAATCACCAACCTTTGCCAAAGTTTGAACTCCTAATTTCCTTTGTGTTTTTACCTTATCCATGTGAATCATTGTCATTTTTTGTGACCAGTTGGGAAGTTGGTTGCAATTGGCTTAATGTAAACTTGAGACTGCTAAGAAGGAATTTAATTAGTGCTGGAGAGCAGTTTGAACCAGAGATGCAGTAGCTGTTTAAGGTTTTTGATTATTTTCCACGTCATTTATTTTGGCAAGCATCTCTCTTTACTTGGTAAATGGACCAAATCTAAATTGAGCTAAATGATGATCTGATATGAGATTCCAAATTAGATTTAAAACTGTGTTGTGTAACTCATCTGCGGCCCTAAATAAATGCATTCTAATCTGAATCACGGAGTTTAGACATGACTTTGCTACTTAGTTTCATTTGGTTCAGATTGCCATAACATTCCCATTGCATCGACCATTGCAATAGATGTTATATTCTCTCCATGGTTACAAACTTTGGCAGGCCACTGGTGGGACCATAACATTACTGATGTCATCATCAGAAACCTTCAAAATCGCAGGTGTTCCTTTTGAGCTGCTTTTTAAACTGAGTGTCGCTGTAAATTTTGCTTGTGTTGTACATAGCTTTTTGGTTCTTGTTTGCTGTACTGTTTGACATTTGCTATACATGCAAAGTTAAATATCTGGGTAGCTGTGCAATAGCCTTTAGTTTATCCTATATGACTGATGTCTAAGCATCATTTTATTAGGAGCGATAGCTGTGAGTGCACTTTGTGAGTATTTATCGTGTTTCTGCTGAAAGTTGTATTTTTATTTTGATCAAGCTGGCTTTATTTTAGCAAAGTTTCGAGATAGAGATGGCTTTTTCCTGGATGCTTCAGGAACCTACGGTTTAGCATTAGTATTAATTAAGGTAGAATCTGTTTGCCTTTTTAGGTAGGACAGTATTACTCACATTTTTGCTCTGTCAAAGTCATGTACAATCTTGAATTCCTAATTGCTAGTTGGCCTAAACTTTTCCAGGCTAGAAGTAAGGCCTTGTTTGCGCTCTGTGTATGTGCGGACCCTGAGAGGGTTGGCAAATCTACTTAATTTGATGTTTTAAAAAGTGGTACCTTAACTGGACTCAGATGGAGACATATAGTACCAAAGCCTAAATTAACAATCCTGTCAATATTTAGTGGTGGGCAATGAGCGGAAACAATGCCTCTGTCTGTGCTGAAAGAGTCCTGTGGCACTGTTGTCAACATGGATGTTTGAATTATTGTATTATGTGTAAATAATGTTTGAGAGTGCCCCATTGCTATGGTCAAGGATGTACTGCTGTGCTGATATATAAGAATGCTGATGCAGGCCTATGGCGGGCTATGTATCTGAGGCTGACAGTTACTATGTGTGTACTGCACTGTGATGAAGACCTAGAGATGAATAAACACAAATGCAAAGCATTTACTGTCTTAAGAAATCTGTTCACATTGCAAGATTTGGCAACCACTAATTGGTTGTAAGTTCAATATAGAAGTAAGCTGTTGACAAAGCTTGTAAGTTGCATACACAGTAACATATTGTCAAAATGCACATAACCAACATTAGATACGATATGATAAAGCATGTTGGAGGCAGTTATCTATTTATTTTCCAAACAAATGGTACAGTGACATGGCTTCACAAAACTACATCACTGAAGAAAAAAATACAAAACTTTTCCTCCATAATTCAAGTTTTCCCATATTCTCCTCCATAGTAACTTTCATTGAAAAGTAGCTATATGCACACATATTTTTGGAGTTTCATTGATTAACATGTGGAGGAAGGGAGATTGCACACAAAATTGTAAAACATGTGCTAGCTGAACTGTCATGAAACCCACAGGTAACATTAAGCCATTACTGGATATCGGCATCCATCATAACAATAGTAAAACAATGGTACAAAAACAACACGCTTGTTAATGTGGACAAATCCATGTGTACATTTACTGAAAACAAAGTGAAGAAAACAAGTGGAGAAAAAAAAGGTAATTAAAGTTTTTCACTGTTGACAACTACAATGCACTTGCTATGCACCCAAAAGTACATTTTGGTAGAGACACAGACCACAAAAACACCACCAGCCTTGAGGACCTGAACACTGGCTTACAGAGACATAGCATCCCCCATCTGAAAAGCTGACAGATGAAATCTTTCATAAATGAACGCTAAATTAGGGCTTTGCTTTGTTCATCACAGTGTGCTTCACCTCATCAGTAAGTACCCATTCAAGTGTCTGTGAAGGTTGTCATTCATCCAGGTCATGGTACTCATAAGTGCTAAGATGTAGGCAACTGGACTTCTATTTACAGCTTTAAACATATGACTATTCTTTCAAGTAAAATGATAACCAGGCCTATACATCACTGCCTGGGTTTTACACGCAGTTGCCTGCAGTTAACATGCAACATACACACTGCAACATATATAAAATATGAACATCTCAAAAGCACCACCTACATCTGTGATGTCTGATTGAGAATGGTAGAGACAACACCCTCCATCACAGCTACAGTACACTATCAGTCTACTGCATAGATAACACCTTAGGCAAACATTCCTTTTCACTGCCAAACTGAGTGGGTTAGAAGTGCTTCCATTATCAGATGGACTGATCAAGTACAAACACTGCCACTGACACTTCACTTCATCGCCACAACCTCCAGGGATTTTCTGCATAAATATTGCTTAGCTACCAGATACAAGCCCTTGTAAGCGTTTTTTTTTTTTTACATTTACATTGTGAAACCATGCAATCCAAACACCCATGATTGCACTCACTGGGAACAGCACCCAGCATGCCTCCAAGTCCAGAAAACATCCAGTATATTTTAGAGGCACATCAGAACTCCTCTTGTGTGTTGTCCTACACAGGGCAGATGTTTATCCCACAAACGTGGAAATTCTGGAGTGTTCTAGTGCAACATCAGCAACCAGTGAGAACAACAGAATGAAAACACGTGCCGACACCAAGCCCATTCTCAGAAACATGCAAACATACACTTTAAATAGGCTTGTACAACAATGAGGTGACATATTTCTTCTTATATCTGTGGGTAGCACTTAGGACCATAACTCCATCCTGTGGGGAGAAAAGAAACATTGGTTTTGGCAAACACTCACAACTCATTTCCCCAGTCCGTTTGTCCTCTGCCACAAAGCTGTTTTGTATTTTCATTATTACTCAGTGGTTTGTTTGTGTGTTTGCTGGTCTGGCAACAGTTTCAAGCAAAAACTATCAGAACAGTTTACAAAGCACTCAATGAAGTAGCAAGTCGATTTACCTTAATTGAGAGGGCATACAGGTGATTCAACATGACATGGTTTGGCTCAGGCAACAGGGCAGGATCACACTGCAAACGGAAGCATTTGCCACGCATGACATGTTTAAGTAGGTCAGTTTTGCAGTGAAATAGCTTGACTTGATGCAGAAACATTTTAAACAGTGTTTTATATGTTTACCAATGTAGTGAGGCAGGGAAGACTAAAACTCACTGATATGTTTGTGTCCTTGTTTAAAATAACTTGCAAGAGGTGAGGCGGAAGAATAGGCGGGGCTTTGAAGCGTTCCTCTGGCCTGAACATGTACACTTCCTGACCATAAGGGCCAGGGGGAGAGCTGGATAGATCTGAACACAGCACAAGAGGCCCTCCTTAGCATTACTGAAGTGCAACATTATCCATCTTGTTTCTACTATAACCATAGCCAGAACTACAACTGTCTAGTAGTGCATGTGCACAAACACACACACACACACACACACACACACACACACACACACACACACACACACACACACACACACAAACAAAGGCATGTGTGCACAACAGCAGTGAAATGGTTACATCAACTAGGATTTCTAGGGCTACCTGTCATTTAAAGGACTAAATAAATACTGACCAAAATATCACATGCAAATTTACAGCAGAGGTTTACTCTCTTCCATTAGCATCCAACTACAAAAAAAAAAAGAGGGGTCAGAGGAAGGAGTTTGCTGACGCTTGCTATGTGTGTCATACCTGATGTGTCTGAACATTCTAGAGAGTCCACTTGTAGGGCATCAAACACCTCAAAGTCAGACTTCTTGACTTCAATTAGGTTGTTAATGGTGCCCAGCTGGCTGGTGATCACAGGCTAAAAAAATGAAAGCCAGTTAGTCAAGAAGCATGTGACAACCATGATGATTAACAGATTACACAGGCTTAGATCATTAAAGAAATATAAAAAACAAACAGTATTAACTGATTTTGCACAATTGATATTATACTCATCGATAACTTGTATGTACACACTTACAGAAATAAAACCAGTTTCCTGCACAAACTGTTCTTAAAAAGGATTGCTACCTCTGATGGGTCATGTACCCACTGTCCGTCTACAAAAAATTTGTACTGGTGCTCTCCTTCAGGCAAATCCAGGATGGCCACGAAGTCATTGTGGCTTTGGATAAAGCACAGGAAGCAGGAAAAGACTATTCATATTAAACATAACTTAAAACAATAAGTTTGGATGTAAATGTCAGAAACAGTCAAAAAGCTGCTTCAAATCATAGAGGGGGTGAGGTACCTCTTTATGAGAGGAATTTTGGTACTCCAGTTATTGAAGGAGCCAGTGATGTAGACCTCCTTTCCTCCTCCTCCCCAGCGAATTACTGTGGGCCTGGCCTGAGGGCTAGTCTTCACCATGTCATCTAAATCTGGGGTGAAGTCCTTATCTCCAGACACCTGAGAGAACCACAATCACTTCAATACATCTACTCATTTTGACTTGTAGCTATATGTATAATATTGAAGGCCGCTCTACTAATAGATTACTGCCAGAGATTTGCAATATAGGCCTACACTTCTCACAGCTTCAAAGGAGAACGTCTGAGGTGTAAGAATGCCAAAAAAAAAACCCTATGTAAACTTTCAATGCAATGTGAAAAGCGAAGTGGAATATCTGCAGGCCACCCAGCATTCAGAGGTAGAGAGTAGCTAAGCACATTTACTCATGTACTGTATACGTAGATTTTTTAAGTATCTGTACTTTACTAAAGTATGAAAAAAAGAATAGTCGTGGCTTTTACTTTAATACATTTCCTAGACAAATTTTTTACTTTTGACTCCACTCTATTTTAAATGTAAGCAGGAAGTACAGTACTTGTCACACAAACAACACTGCTCAAGTCCTAAAAAAAAGTACATAAAAAGAATGATCAATACATTTGTTATTTTGGGATAAGTTACTCTGAAACATGGCTTTAAGGGGATTTTGTAATAATGTGATGAATCATATTTGAATTTGAACTTGGCAGTGATCGTGATGGCAACAGCAGATAATGACAATTCATCAGAACATATATGACCAAGGTAAATTAGGAATGAAAAAATGCAATCACCTGCCATTCACCACACATCTAAGCAGATCTTAGCAACTACACATTGGACTAACCTCTCCAAAATTGAGTTATTCTGTTTTGTAATCAGCTGATTTAGATTTGTGAATTATCAAATGAATAACAATAATGTATTATTCCATTAAAGGGTTTAAAGATTAACTGTGGTTTTCAAGGGATTTTTTTAAACCACAGAGCTTGCCCAAGTACCTATTTTTGTCATTTACACCATCATCTCAACTTCATGTGCCACTCCATATGGATTGATTTTCAAGCCAAAGGATAGCAACCAGCAATGATCATTTTCAAAGAGCTAGCCTATGTTGACTGTCATTCTCCTTACTAGAAGTTTCTTTACAACTGCATTAATCCAAAGCACATATATTTCATTAACAACCTTGCATAGTTCTGTTTTAACAGTAGTGACATTATGCCATCAGTGAGGCCTGAAATGTCGAAAGCAGTGATGTTTCTACATTTTGCTGATGTAACCCTGACTATAACCCAGTGTTGGGTAAAAATAACTAAAGTGTTCCACCAAACGGCATACTCTGTGTCTGTGGCCCCAGTTTATCAACAACAAGAACACATCAAAAGAAAAATACATGAACTTAAAAATACTTACGTACTTTGAAGAACTTTAGAAGAAGTACTTTAGTAGGCTACTTCAATTTAAGCATAAAAAATGGCATTGCAAATTTCACTTGTAGTGTAATTATATTTGTCAAACACTACTTTGACTCAAGTAAACAAATTGTGTATTTTGTCAGCATTGCCCCACATTGTACTTTTCAAAAATCCAGTGCTTCAAAAATATGGTGAGACACACCTCCAAGACTATTCAGGCCTAGTAAGGGGGTAACCGGTGGATTTTGACATTTTTCATATCATTATATTACTCAAGATGCAACCCACAGATGATGAGGCAACATCATGGGAACAGGGATGGGAAAAACTGTATAAAAATAATACTGGGCCTGGGTGGCTGATTTCTCTTATGTTTATTTTCCAACCACACTCCTGCTATCTTAAAGATACTATGGAACTTGCACACATAACTACACTAGACTACACTATTTCCACATAAGCTAATTCACTTATGGTAAACACTGAATTCAGCATACAGGTCTTGACGTTACCTTTGACTCAGGGCCGTAAGTATTGAAGATGTTAGGGTCATCTGTGCTATCCACCATCTTACTAGGCTCCAGATCCTTGTGGTCGCCCCCACTGTCGGAGCGATGGGCTTTCGCCCCATGGCGGTCACCAGACACACGATCGCTGGTGTTCCCCATCAGTACCAGCCTACAAAACATAGGACAGCGTCAAGAATTAACATCCAACTTCCAAACGAAAGCACTGAGAGCAGTAGCATACAGGTAGCTTAGCAGATCTTAGAACAATGTCAAAATTGAGTTGGGGTGTTGTGTCAAAAGCCTACGGATATTTTCAACATAATGTGTAATGTGTGTAATGACAACCGTGACCAACGAAACCATGTTTGCAGATATGTCTATATCGGTACATCTGATCAGATGATTTATCGTCGTTACGCCATGCCAAGGCGTTACGCGTTAAATCTCTCATCAGGAACATTTGCATGTCCATTGGCAGACATGTTACCGTCGTGACGAAATTCAAGCTTTACAGAAACGAAAAGGTCAACTATGCGTATTTTGACCGACACGCAAGTCCGAAAATAAAACACATCCGGAAAAATAGGATGGAAGCAAGTGGGTCAGACTGCCTAGTAGCTCCAGAGAGAGGGTCTTTACGGTACCCGAAATGGAAATGTTCAGAAGGCACTTGCCAGACGCCTTTTTTACGCATCCTTATCTTCGACTTCAAATTTGCATTTCACACCCAAATATAATTTACCAAATAATTATCAACGTGGTCTACTACAAATCCTAAGCTAAAAAACCCACTGTTAAATGTATTGTCAATGGTTGTGCAGGCAACACAACGGAAACGTTGACGCTGTCAACTTGCAACGCTAGCTAACTAAGAGTATTTTTAGCTTTCCGTTGCTGTGAAGTAAAAAGGCTTAAATGTTTTCGTATTATTAGAATTCCCGACAGCTAGAGCAACATCACTATGAATTTCAAACATTACAACATGTACAAGGTTACACTCACCTGAGACTTCAAACAGTTGTGAATCGTGTCTTACTGCAGAGATTCGTGCAACTTTGACAACATTCTTCTAATGCCAACACTTTCTACGGTATCAATAGAAGCCCAAACTATCCGTAATACATTTACAAAACGCGATACCATTTGTTTTTCAAAGATAGGCCTGGCACTGTAAATCCCGCATAAGCTACCACCAACGCTAACTACTTCAGCAATTTGCAAAAACAAATCTCTTGTTAATGCACTATATAATACAAAAATTAGAGGGTAAACTACTATGGCACCACAGTTCACTTGGTCATAACTAGCTTCAAACCTGATTTGTGATTCTTTCTTTTATTATTTTCAATTTTAAGTTCTTGGTTAAATTCCTGCCACTGGAAATGGCTGAAGAAAAGACATGAGCAGTCCTCAGTTTTGTGCTTAGATTATTGTGCTCTTCCGGACACTTAATACATGCAGTTTAATGATAAGACAAGTGATACAGATTTTCTGGGAGCCCTAAAACTCTATATTTGCTGTCTAATGATGTCATGTGAATGAAAAGGGAAATTATTTTCAAGCATAAAGACACATACTAATGTAACCCAAGTTCAGTTATATTTAATGATTTAACACCTTAGGGTGGTTATAAGCAGTAAGCAGACCCGGGCCACTTAAAGACATGATATTGTTGCCATAGACATGCAGTTCTACCAGGCTCTTCATCATATGGGCAGTGTTATTCCCATGGGCATTTATTTATTTTCTTTGTATTTTCCTGAAGGTCTCCATCATCCCGGCCAACCTGCAGGTCTGGACCCTCATTCCCTGAGACACTGGAGGCTGCAATGGAACTCACTGTCAAGGATGTCCAGCAGTGTGTTTCAGAAAGTCTCCTCTTAGTGACCGCTGATGAGACAGAGGGCTCAGACAAGTCCACCTTATATGATCTTATCGGTGCTATTGCAAGAGAAGCAAATTATAGGATGAAGACTATCCTCGCAAACTTCAGAAAATCAGCTGTGGAGAGCTCATGCTGTGGGGCTGAACGCATAATCTGTCTGGTGAAAAGGAGAATTGATGCAAGCCTTGCCTCACAGACAGCTCAGTACAAGTCTGCTTCCACTCCTAAAGACAGGAGCTTAGCCAATGTGGCTTCTACCACTGTGGCCTCTACTAATGTTATACAAGCTGTGGAGAAACACCCAGATGATAAAGAGGACCAGTGTGCACTGTGGCAGCAACAATGAAGATGACAGTCACCCAGTCCACAGAGAAGGACGTCGTGAGAATACCCAAAAGGAAAACGTGAGGTCTGCTGTCCCTAGGCTTTTCAACACGATGAAAAGCAAGGTGAAATATGTTTTTGTCACACCAAAGCCAATATGTCCTGAACAGGGACCAAAAGATGTAGCTAAAGCTCCTATCACAGACAAAAAAACTGGCAACATCTAAAAAGGACTTAGAGTCATGCACTGAAGACATTTTAAGTCAGATTGTGGTGTTGTACAATTCAATGACTGAATATGAGGATAACAACTTGGATGACAATGGAAGAACCTCCAGAGAGTCTTCAGTGACACTGAATTTTGTTGCCAATGTTTTATCCCAACTTAAAAACTTGGCACATGGCTCTGCAGAAATCCAAAAGGGTTCAAGTACAGAGTTACATTTGCCCCTCCATCATCAGAACAGTGGTACCAGCATCAAAAGCCTATCAGCTATCCTTTCCGAGGTGTGTCTTCATACTCTCTCAGATCAGCACTTTCAAACAAGGCTACACAGGTAGTAAGTGGAATATTGCAAAAGTCTGTAACAGCTTTAAACAATTTAACAGAGCTTGAGAGTTCTTCCACTACCACCAGTCAGCACACTGAAGAGGGCAAGTCTAAAACCGTTGAATCATTTGCCCAGGACGTGAATGGTATTAGAATCTGCAAAAGGGTCTAGGCCTACGGTTCCAGAGAGTACACCCACAGAAATACCTGCTCATTAGTGTCCTTTTGGAACTGATAGCCAAAAATTGCAGAAAATGTATCCTGAAGATGCTGAAAGTAATACAATTCCTCCATTTCCAATGGACAATCAGGCTTGGGTGACTCAACGAAGAAGGACATGCAGCAATTAAAAAATATTGCAGCTCCCGTGCTAGAGAGGGCTAATGTCCAAGCAGAAGAATGCTTTATGAGTTTTGAACAACACAAATTACCTCCCTCACAATCACCCAGCAACTCAAAGGTATTTGATGCATGCCAGGTGCTAAGACATTTTCTGAAGAACTTACTGACATGAGCAAGAATTTTCCAAAAGTCCAGAAGTCATTTCATTAATTGCTAATAAAAGTTTATCAGATTCTGTGCTCCACATGAAGGACAACAACAAACATGAGACAAAAGACAAAGAACAAAAAAGAAGAATGATGAGACCTTCAAAATGGTGTACGATTTTGCAGAAGACAAACTTAAACGTTTGCATCAACCGTATTTTAGATTTCCTACAAAGCTGAACAATGAAGAGCAGGGGGCAGGTGTTCATCAAGATTATATATTAGAACCAAACCGCCTCAGTCAACAGACACAGCCTACCATCGGCAGACCATCTAGTTCTACAGTAAATCCAACCTCGAACCCACCTCATCTTATTCTGCCTCTGGCGCCACTAATGATAAAGCAACAGATATTTCCCTGCCCTTTTTGGATACAGAGAAGTATTGCTGCTTGGTCACGATGCTGATCCTAAGTTTACTTGCCAAGATTACAGATCAACAAGTTGTTTCCGCAGACCTAATGAAAGGCATCAGAGAGCAAATTGAGAGGTCCTCTTAGAGTTCACTAATCCAAAGACCCTGAACACTCCACAACCTGGGAAACATCCAAAATTCTGGACCAATGTCAAGGTAAATGTCTTAGTTAAAATTGTTTCTTTCAAACACTCAAAATTTTTACACAAACTTTAAACTTAAACTTATCTAATGTTCTTATACAGAGACATTTATTTGGCAAAGCAAAAGTGGGCCCTGTACATGAGAATCAAAACACATGTAAGTTTCCCTAATATTTCTGTCATGTATTCAGGCTTGGATGAACTTGGCCTTGATCTTGCTTTGAGCATTTACCATCAGCCACAAAAATGCTTAATAGTAGTAATAGTAGTAGTAGTAGTAGTAGTAATAATAATAATAATAATAATAATAATAATAATAATAATAATAATATTTGTAACATTTTCGCTTTGTTAACTGAAGGCACCTCAGCCTTTCTCTCTCGTGAGGATGGTTCTTTATCAAACCCCAAGAAATACTCTGCCTCTCCAAGATGTTGTTATGCTGCATCAGGCCAAACCAAATCTTTAAAACTGCATAGAAATGCCTAAATACCACCCTGCACTGATACACATGCACATAGTTGTGTGTTGATCAAATATTTTAAAGCAATCTCTCCATTTTTACACACAGACAAACATATAGGTCTACTTGTATTAGCCCTCTCTCTCTCTCTCTCTCTCTCTCTCTCTCTCTCACACGCACACACACACACACACACACACACACACACACACACACACACACACACACACAACATGCACAGTGACTCATTAAAAGGCACAGAAACTATCAGAAATATATATGCAATATGTTTACGGAGGGACTCTGCTAGTGACCTGATAATATAGCTGTAGTTTCTGGCTATCTTGAATGACAGGCAGCTGGCCAACACAGTCAATGCAGCATCTATGTATTCTGTATCCATGTTATTATGTGTTAATGGCCATGTGAAGCCCAAGCAACAAGTGAAATTACTATAGTAAGGTTCAAAAACAAGTATTTACTATAGTATGGTATTAAAACTATAGTTTACTGTAGCATACTGTAGATTATAATACAATTACTAAGGTTCAAAAACGCTATAGTATACTATATGCTATACTAAAAAATATTGGGCTAAATTTAAACCAAACAATGGTTAACTATTAGACCAGCCCAGCATGGGTTATTTTTACCTAGAAAAATAGGTTATGCATTTAACCAAGCAGTTTGGGTTAAAGATTTCACCCAAATGTTGGGTTATTTTTAACAAAACCATTGGGTTAAATTCACATAATGGTCGGGGTGTTATTGTTATTATTAGCTGTATCGTAGACTGTGCACACCAAACTACCATAATGAACAGACCAATTTGTCAAATACATTTTATTGTACCAGATTTTGTTTGTTCACTGTTCAATACAGAACAATGAAATAAAAAAGAACACTATATTAAAACAGAAGTATATTAACAGCAAAAGACACACAGATATTAACACAGTAAGAAACACAGAGTGACAAAACATTTTGTATTATACAGTCAATGACTAAGAGGCACATTGTCCAAAACAATATTTGAAAAGTAAAAAGTATCCATAGGACAACTGCAAGAGACTTTCACTCATAGCAAAAAACTGAAATTTAGAAAAACAGTAAATGTTTTGCGTTTCATTTTTCAAAGAAAAATGTCAATTTAGAGATCAATGCTTACTGTAAAAAAAGTGAAGCACATTGCATTTTTCAAAGTTAGTTCTATGCAGCACTTTTTACAAGGTGATAAAATGGGGAAAGGTTAAATGTGAACTTCAATGTATATACAGTATGAATGGATGTGTTTGTAGGATGAATGTTATGTAATACAAAGTGTTTGCACAAAAAAAGTGTAGAGTGGTCCCTTCTACCTAGAATTCACCATGTGAAAAAGCTTAGCTGAGTTTTCCTTTGCGAGATCCTTATAAGTTCAGTGGGGAAACAACACTGAAGCTTGCTAGGCTGACACGGACTCCCTGGTAGAGAATCTTCAAGGGCAGCCATCTTGTCTAATCTCTTATGTAAACTCTCCAACTCTGAATAAAAAAAAACATACAATATAACATTCAGTTACAATGTTGTAACCACTGCAAGACACACGTGGCTTTAAACTGCCATAAACAGTAGTGAATCCTATATGCATGTGAGGCTTGGGAATATGTAAAATAAGAGCAATGCATACGAAGGCGGTAAAAAAATGAAATGACAAAATTTGTTAAACCAGCAGATGCTTAGATCTTATTCAACATGGCAACTTACCTGGCTCTTCACAAAGGATGAATCTCTGCTTTCTTTCAGTCACCTCCAGCCTACAATGAAGTCATGAGAAATTACAATTACACATTTTGACATCTTATAATTAATCTTCTATAATATACTTTAATGTTTTTTATCTATCTAAACATGTTCAGCAGAATACATAAAAACTTTTTTACATGAGTGCAGGCAATTCAAAAGACAGACAGATTTTTTATATGACCACTGCCTTTACAACACACTTTAGTTAAAAATATTACAAACCGTTAACTTTCCTGAAGGCTTTCCCTGACCAGTCGTCTTCTTCCCAGGCAGAAAGATCGTTTGTTGAAGTAACTGTGCTTTCATATGTAGTAAAACCCACTGATGTGTTACAGCTACCTTGTTGTGAAGGTGACCCAAATAATAACCCAGCAGCTGGGAGGCACTAAATTACCCACATTGGGTTAATGACCCAACTATGGGTTGAAACGGCTTCAACCCAGCATTTGGGTTAAGAAAATAACCCAGCATTTCTTTAGAGTACATTTTGATATTTATATGTATTTTTTATTAATCGACAATGTCTTCAAGACACATGTTACCTCTGCATGGCGTCTTTCCATCATCTCTTCTAACCTACAGTATATTTCAGGGCACACTGCTTAAAAGCGTCTCCCTATTAGCCTACAAAATCTTACATCTGTAATATACCAATATTATCTTGCAGTATAACAATGGGTTTGATTATGGGGATGGAATATACTGCTCTAAATGTCGATTTTACTTTTTATTTAAAAAAAAGAGTTTGTTGATAATGTGATTAATTATGGCAGAGTTTATTTGTTTGGATACATATGCTTTTGTAAAGCAATAAATGCTCTACATGGCAATACATTTGAACTCATTACAGTTTTTATCAATTCTTCTCACAGTTGTGTCAATATGATAAAACTTCTTATAGAGTTTGAAACACATTCTTTTGTGAATGAACATCCATTTATTTACAGCCAGGATATAAATACACATAGTCTGTGGTTGTTTTGAAAGTGGTATGCTACATTTTGCTATAAAAAACATAGACATCAGCAAATGTAAAACAAATGAACGTTTATTAGTAAACAGTAATGCCTTATTACTGTCTGATGTCTTTGCAACAGGGTGAAAATAAGTAAGGCCTATAGGCTACTCTGTTGGTTAAAAGTTATTCCTATTCCACTCAAACTAGCTACTTTATATTGTTAGGAACACTTCTGCTCCTTGGGTTTTTCACCACCCTAGAAATTCATGCAAATCCAGGAACCTGGTTATATTCCCTATATCCCTTAAGTAACCCAACAGGAGACCTTTATCAACACATTTAGCCTTGATTGCCAGCTGGGTCTATATATCTCTGTATTGTTTTCTGTTTGTTTTGCATGATTCTGCATATTTTATATTTTGATATTCTGCACAGTGTTCAGTCCAGTCTGTGTAACGGTCATTACCAAAAAGAGTCTGGTATAACAGATGTGAGAAATATATGAGAAATTAGTAAGGCACATTCCATGATAAGACAATTATCTTTAGTTTAGATATCAAAAATGATAGTTATTTAATTGAATGTTTTCAAAAACATATTTCAGTCTCAGTGCTTCTCTGGAAATCTTCACAGTGGTTTAAACAGGTCTCGAACTATAAACTGTGTAAGGCTTTACATGAGTGCACCATGTGTCATAACTATGGCGTGCCAAGCGTAACACACCTTATTTTGTGGATGAAATGCCTTTCGTACCACGAAATGGATAAAATAATCACGAAAATGTAAAACATCATGACGCTTTTTGTCCAGGAAATGCGTGAATGAGTTTACATTGTGTCCACAAAATGATGAAGAGAGCATGTCATTTCGTGGACAAAATACAAAGCAGGTTATTAATTGCGTGAACAAAATTTACTGCTGACCTTTCCTTTCGTGGACATATTACATTTGTTTTTGACAAAAGTAATTTTGTCCACAAAATGAATTTTATTAAACATTTATGGTTATGTGCCGCGAATGCACAGTGCGCCGCGGCATGATAGGGCCCATGGTGGTTTACGATTTCATTATCATTTTATCCATTTCGTCCACGAAATAAGGTGCGTTACTCTTGGCACCCCGTACATGGCATCCTTGCAGTACTTGCAGTATACTCAACACTCAAAGAAAACTTAAAACTTCCTTCTAGTTTCAGCTCTTGTATAGCAATTACACCCACTACTGAAACATAGCATCGAATTCAAGACTGGTTATTTTGCCTTCTTAGTTCCTCACACTTGCAAACACATTGCCAATTTCAACTTGTGCAAATGCTACAAAGACCTGAACTGGGAATAGAAGAATTGTCTGTATTGTGTGCACTAAAACACCATGAAAAAAAACATTTTTTATATTTTGTGTAGATAAATCAAACACAGTTCTAGAGAAGTCTTATATTTACAGTGACATATTATGTACAGAAGAAGAGGTAATATTGTTAAAGCAGACAAAACCAACTAAGGTATTCATCAAGTGCCATATACCAGTCAACACCGCATATTTTACAAAGTCATTGTAATGGTAAATCCTATACCCACATGAAACTCCATGTTACCCTGTCAGAGGTGGTGCAAAGATCACTACACAACCTGTGGTTCTTTCAGTATGTTTTTGTGAATTTTTAAGTGTTTTGGCACACATGGTCTATCCATACTGCTATAGCAATGCTGACATCAGTAGGTAAAACACAATGTGCCACGGTATTCATTTCATTTATTTAGTTTGACATTACTTTCAATGGTTACTGTAAAACTGTAAGTAGACAGTGTTCAGGTGAACGGTACTGCTCTCCATGTTAGTCGTCTTGAGGCTTGAAGGGTTATCTGGACTTGGGCAGTCTGGAAGACAAGTTTGATCTCTGAGGTGTGAGGTTGTTCAGCACACAGTTGCTGGTTAGGCTTGCAAGCTTACAGTTTAGGACCACTTCTCTTTGCTTCCAAGAGGGCTGCTCCTCCTCACAGTCTTCTTCATCTTCTAGACTCTCATCATCACTGCGTTCATCTTTTTCCAGCTGATAAATAAATAAGATGTTATTACCCATGGACAATATTTAAGCAAGCTGAATAGATGGTTAAAACAGGAACACCCTACCCACTGCCACATGAACCTTGTACCAGTGTCATCAGAAAATATTTTTTCTAAATGAATATTTCTTAAGAAAGAAAACTTTTTAACAGATATTCTGGATGTAAGAAATTATTTTATCCACAATTCTGGATATAATGTGTTATAAGTCATGGTAAAAAAAAAAAAAAAGACAATGGTCATATCCCCATATTTGTTTAAAGTTAATGTTGCCGACCCTGTGGTTTAACAATGCCCATGCATGAAATAAGATTGTTGTTGAGTGAACGTGTTTATACTCACCTTTCCCAAAAAAAGAAACTTGTACACCATCCGTAAAATCAGCCAGGCCCAGAAAATATGTAGAGCTTGGAGTATTAACAGCAGGGCATTGAAAAAATAATAACCCATGAAAGGCTGAAAGACTTCCATGGACAGGAAAAGGGTTGTATGGATTATTCTGGAAAAAATGTAGAAAAAAGGAGTCTGTGGAAATGACTGATTTCCCTCTGTACACTAAAACATTTATTCCCAAAGCCATCCTTATTCCTAAAACTATCCTTATTCTCAGCGCATAACCAGTCATTAATGCACTAATGCATGTATGTAATTGTAAATCACTTTAATGTGTGGTAACATGCCCTAATCTGATAAACCACTCGAAAAATTTGTTTATAATTCAAAAGAGGTCTCACTTGCTAGGAAACACCACAAGTCGTGTGACCAAAAACACGACTGCAAAGATGACAAACAGGGAATCGCATGTTGTCTTCCAGCCAGCATAGTTGAACATCTTGGCAGACTGACCAAAGGCACAAGATACTGTTAGAAACAATGACACATCTCTGCAGCACAAAGACAGATAAGTATCTGAAAGCACATCACCTACTGTGATTCAAATTACATGGAAATGAACACCGCTGGCAGTTAAGACTGTTGATAACACCTGCCTGGTCATGGAACCTCATGACCAAAAGCTTTAATGTTCTCTAAAGGCTCTAATGTTTTTACCTCCAACAGGAAATCAGATGAGTCATGGACCAGCATGACTAGTGTACCAACACGGATGTAGTTGGAGCAGTAGGAAAAGCTGAGCAGGAAAATGGTGGCCATGTGATGAACAATCTGCTCTTTAAAGTCCTGAGGAAATAAGGCAATGCACTATTATGTAAAACCTATTTTGTTTTATGGCCTGAAAGAATTTTTTTTCTTTTAAAGTGTGAGTTAAACATATGTTTAACGCTAAAAATATGCAAGCAAAGTCAACAGTCCAGAGACAACAACTTACTTTGCGTTTGACATCCACAGACACACATAGCAGGAGAGACCAGTAGAAGCCCAACTCAATGAGGTAATACCAGAAGTGAAGCTGGTCTACAGGCTGTGGGAAAAGTGCAAGACAAAACAGGCAAATTAGGAGTTTCTGCTGAATTAAATATAACTGCAGAAGTTTTTGTAGCTATAAATTCATTTTCACGAGTCACTGCACCACCTGGTAAAACAGTGCAAGTCATCTTCAAGAGCCACACTGGTGTCTGAGTGTTTTGTTGTTCATCTCTGCAATGTCTAGACATATAATTAGGTCAAAGAACTAAACATAGGCTACTGTTATTTTCCAAACTCCAAAAGGTAATGAATGTTTCAACATTGTCAAGAATGTTGATCGTTTTTCAGTACAAAAATGCTGTAAACAATTAACATTTTCATTAGCGTTCCAAACATTGGAAGGAGAAGTCCTTGTCACCATATAATCCACACTTCCAAATAATGTTTGGAACACTGTTCTGACTGTTCTGATCAATCAAGTCACACTTCCTCATAGCATTTTTTCTGAGCCCAGCGGCACTGGCTACACTACAGATATCTCACAGGTTTCCCACTGTAATAGAAATCCTTGAATTTTAAAATCACAATACATTTGTAAAATGCCACGGAATTCTGTAATTTCATAAAATGTTCTACACAGTGAATTTTATAGTGTTAAATCAACCCTGGGGAGAGTCAGTTGTATCACTATGTTAATGTTTTTTTTTGTTCCAAGCTTTGTAGTGTTAATTTAAGACTTGCTAATTTAAGTGCTAATTTAAATTCATCCTCACTTTATCTGTGCTCCAATAGTGATGAACTAATGTTTGGTAATGTAGTATTAACACCATTAACATTACCATTAAAGTGACATACGTTTGTTAAATAGAAAAAGCAATGCCACAGTTGTGATTCCCGGAGGAGTCTCGTTGCAGCACATTCACTTAGCGAAATATAAGTAAGTATGTGCGATGGTTGAGAACGTTAAAATCTTCTATTTGGTGTGCTATGACTCAATGGGCTTTGTATGATTGTAGCCTGTGACTAGCATAGCCGAGAACCTGTCATTCTCCCTGCTCCATTTCCTCCACCACACTAACACAGCCTGTAACAGGAGCACTAAAGCATTTTTTACTCTAAAACCAGCTCACAGGGCATTCATTAATACTAGATACCACCACAAAATTAATGGAAAAAAAAAACAATGCAGTGGGACCTTTAATATAGGTCTGATGGCTTCATTCTCCTAGGAAAACAAAGCCTCAGGGCTCTCATTTTAAGGAGTTAAGTGGCTAAACCTGCTTTCTGGAATAGCACTCAAGCAGGGACAAAGACTGGATTGCTATTTTGGTAAACTAATTCACATGTATTACCTTTATATATCTGACTTTTGTACAGTTTAATCAACTTTTTGCAGTGTCATTTCATCTCTTAATGTTTTACACTTGCTGAACTCTGGTAAATTAATTCTGAGATTTTTGCTGTGTAGAAATAAGATTTCTGTTATAAGTTTATTGTTGTAATAATTATTACAACAGAATAATTGTTGGGACAACCTTTGAAGAAAAGTACCTGACATTGTACCATTGCAATTAATTGTGAAAAGCCCTTGATAATCATTGGCTTGTGTTACAAAGCAGCTGTGGCCCAGCATGCAAAAGCATGGACGTTGTCTAGGGGACCTCAGCCACAACATAACTAACCAAAAAGGTCTAAAAACCCACAGCTCAACCTACACACTGGCCCTACGTGATGTACAGATGTGAAAGTAAGACCTACTGTGTGTGGTTGCAACATTTGTGTCAGCTTGGCGGAGCTCCAGTGAGAGGTCATTTACCTGTGGCTCCCCCTGCCCGGAACAGCTCCAACACACGACCAGCACAAGTGTTGTATTCTGCCTGCTGATGGCTTGGACCAGCTCAAGCTGTCTTTTGACGTTCAGGCTTTTTTGGAAGGTGGTATAAAATCCAAATGAAACTAAGGCTAACTGGTAATCCAAAAGCCATGACACACAAGTGGTCAACCAAAATTCAGAGGGAGACCCAGGCCTTGCTCCAGCAGCACTTAACCAATTAGCCACAGGTAGTGACATCACTGAAGTCCCGACTGTAAGTCAGTGCTTTCCCTAACATGTGACCTAACCTATCCTAACACTTGTCATTCAGTGTTTTGAAATGTTTCCAATTAATATAATAGGAATGCTCATTTGTATGGCACATTTCATACAAATGATGTAGCTCAATGTGCTTCACAGTTTGACAAAAGAACACAGGACAGAGATACACATGGCACGCTTTGTTATAGTCCAGTAGCCCCAGTGAACCCAGTCAGGGTTGGTGCCATGTATCCAATTGAATGGATCGAACACCTCTTCAACAACTTCTGTTTATCTTCAAAGATGTTTCAGCAGAGGGCAAACTACCACATCTTTAAACAAAAGAAAGTTACAGGTAAACACCACGAACACAGGCATCATGTATGTAACCATGGTTATAAGGTCACTGGAGCAGCGGCTTATATGGAATGGGGAGGTGTCATGTGGATCACCTGTTGTGGGTAACCCTTCCAGCACTCCCTTTGGTCCCAGAACCATGGCTTCTGCAAAACAAAAACACACATTCAGAAAGAGACAAGTTTTTTTTTCTCCAGAATGCTAAACAATTATCTGAAATTGCGAGAATTAAATATTTAATCTCGTCTTTTCACACATGCGTTACAAATCTTTTTAAAATCAGGTCTGCTGAAGAAAAATGGAAGCAGCAAACTTACATCAATCAAAGACAAAACTCCAAAAGAGAAGGACATCATGTAGAAGACAAACCTCCAGCTAGAAATTGTAAACAGATTTGTTGAAACTGTTTATATAAATATGTAATCTCATAATATTTAAAGATGAACATCAGTAGAAGGGCATACCAAGCCTCACAGAACTTTGTGGTATTGCTGGGTCGGTCCAAATTTCTGCGGTGACGGAACCAAACCTCCACCTGTCTCCTTGTAAGTCCACTGTGCTTTACCAGTGTATTCATCTCACTCTACGGAAGAACAGATAACAGGGATGATGGAACCGTCTGTGAACCTGGTTTAAGATGAACCGCTCTATTTCCACAACCACTTGTTATTCATACTAGTGCAGAGCCCGTAGAAGATGTGAGAACACAGCAGCGATAAGTTCAGAAATTGTTTGACTGAAAGTTATGGGTTGTAAGTGTATAGGTTACATTATGATGGCTATGATGATAAGATTTACCGGTAGCTTATCTCTTGTGATGGTCTATGGGATACATAATACATTTGCACTGAGTGACTTGTCAGATTTTCATTAGCTGCTCTTTTTAGCAATGTGGGATAACTGGAATTTAGATGTGAAGTTTGTCTCCTCTACATGTCGCCTATATGCACTGTAGGCCTATGTGTGCAGTGCTGTAGTTTGCTGTTGCGTATGTTAACTGTGTAGCGTCTTTGCTGTGGGCAAATGTTCACTCGTGTTCGTCTCCTCTACAGTATGTGTCGTCTAGATGCACTCTAGGCCTATGTGTGCAGTGCTGCAGTTTGCTGTTCCGTATGTTACCTGCGTAGCAGCCTTTTAAATGTTGAGTCGTATTATGTCCAACATTACAGCCTAGCGTTGTGAGTCCTACCAGCGCGGTGTCGTCATTGCTATGGTCAGAGCAGCGTTCAAGACAAAAGGGAATGAAAGCTTGTTTGACCGATGTCTCTGGCATTTTTGCCCAAATAGCACGAAACTTGGCAGTGCACAGTGCACACACCAGTAACATTAGGACGACTCTCTCCAAATTTGAGATCAGGCAGATAAGCGGTTCAAGAGTTATGCGTGGAACACATACGATATTGTATAACAGAAAATTCATGCCACTTATGTCTGTGTTAAACATGCATTTATCATTTTTTACTTCCATAAACCGAAACAATAATCAAGTAAAATGAGAATGTGTGAATGGATGCACTGTATAAAAGGGTTTGCAGAATGTCTGTGGATGTTTCTCTTCTTCTTTTACCCTGATTGTTTTGTCAATTTAAGCTTCTGTGTGATTAAGCTGAATTTTACCAAGGAGCACCTCTGTTGTCTGAGGCAAAGGCCTTTGTCAATGCAAACCTGGGATGGCTCCCGAGGATAATGTTGGATGTAGAAACCCTCCAGTTTTGGAGAGAAGACGACTGGTACCCTTCTTCGATCACGAACTCCTAGGTACCGGCTTAAGGGTACTGCTACATACCTGGATTTTTTTTAAATCACAGACATAATCTTACATCCACCCTCAATCATTCATCCACAATAATACATAAACACATTCAGATGCAATAAACTCAAATGACAGTGTATTATCCAATACACTTATGTTTACATTCCTTAAAGGTAGTTCCTTTAGCTATCAGCAATTTCAAAGGTATAGGCCATAAATGCATCATGGTGCTATGACTGGTAGAGAGCCATCAACCACTTCTCTTTGTCAACTTGTCTGTGCTGGGAAGCTCAAATCATGTTTTAAATCATCATTGTAAAAGTATACCACTGTACTCATTGTAAAAGTATACTCTGGACCAGGGATTTGTTTTCAGGGAACTGTCACTGTATCTGCAGTTCTACCTCACAGTGTAATCTACCAGAGGGCATTTGGAAAACCCAAGGTCAGACAATAAGAGGTAACCATGGCAATCATGCAGATGCAGTAAGAGGAAGCACAAAATGTTATTGTGACTACTATTTCTTATCAAACCCTAGAAAACCATAACCACCAGTCTAGACAGTATCTCACAAAAGTGAGTACACCCTTCCATTTCAGCAAAAATGTTCTATATCTTTTCAAGGGGCAATACTACACAAATGAAACTTGGATATTTTTTCGAGCAGTCAGTGTACAGCTTGTGTAGCAGTATTTTTCCGTTTTATACAATGATGGTTCTTGCTATAAAAGATCAGCAACACCATGAAACTGAGCTACATCATCGTGACCAGAGTCATTAAGTGGTTTTCCAAAACAGGTTTCACTTGGAGCAGGCATTGTCATGATCAAAGAAGTTGGCTCCACACACTCTCCCAGAAGAAAGGCTCTTGTACAGCTCGATCACAAAAAAGCCAGAAAACTGTTTGCTAAAGACATGCAGTCCAAGAGCATGAATTTCTGAAACCATGTGCTGTGGTCTGACAAGAATAATATAAACTTGTTTGTCCCAAATGGTGTCAGATATGTGTGGCAGTGCCAAGTTCAGTACCATTATAATTGTGCCTTGCCTACAGTCGAACCCAGTGGTGGTAGCATCATGGTTTTAGGCTACTTAAATGCTTCCTGCACTGGGGAACTGAAGCAGAACACAATGCCCCCTCCTCTGAAATAGGGACACACAACAGTCTTTTCAACATGATAACAACCCCTAACACATGTTCAAGATGACCACTGCCTTCCTGAAAACCTTGAAGGCAATTGAGTGGCTAAGTATGTCTCCAGACCTGAAACCTATGGAGCACCATTTCATACTTAGTAGGATTAAGGCAGTGCTAGATAACAATGGTGCTCACACAAAATATGAATAATTTTCATACAATTTGGACATGCTCACTATAAGATGTACTCACTTCTGTGGTCTGCTATGTATACTGGGTGTAAAGTTTTTTTCAGAGGGCAGAAAATCTATACTGCTACACAAGCTTTACACTCAATACTCAAAAACATATCCAAGCTTCATTTATGTAGTATTTAACCCTTCGAAAGATATAGCACATTTTTTGCTGCAATGTGAAGGGTGTACTCGCTTTTGTGAGATACTGTAACTTCAGTAAAGATCTAGATAAAGCATTGTTGAAACAACAATATAAAATAGTAAGGATTTTGCAAAGTATAAACAAACAATAACACCTGTGTTTTAGCACTGGGGAGACATGAACCTCAGCACGCTGTCAAGTGTGTCAGTGAGAAACAAATGCTGTGGTTCCGGTGAGCCAGGCACATACAGTACTTTGTATGTCCCAGTCAGTGTCCAGGTAACAGACCTATGTACTAACATATATAGTACATAAACTGTCATGTTCTAAACAGATAAATGCAGACGTATATTTAAATGTATTCTAGTATGAGCAAAGAAAAATTAAGATTTTACATGACTGCTATGTTGTAACAATATATGGTATAAATAGGACAAAGACTTGCAGCATGCTCTGATATAGAAACAGCTATTCAATTTGTAGGGAGAGACACAGTACTTCACATCAATAAGTGTTTTTTCACTTTTAATATACCTTTAATATAACACCTGCCTAGCTGTAGGTGAAGATCTGTGGAAAGATCCAAAGGCAGATGTGGACCTTGAGTAGAGGTTTTGAATGTTACTGTGTGTCTGAGTCTCTGTGGCTGTTGTGATCCACTGAGCCATAAAAGTCTTTTCTATGGGCTTAAAACAAGACTGAAGAAAGAGGAGTGGGTCTTTAACGGTGTGTGCATGTCAGCAGACACTACTGTTGTCTCTTTTTACCATGGGGAACAGCTGCTGAGGCAACAGCATCATCTTTCCATCCCCCTCATTGCTGCCTCCTTTAGCAATATTAACATTGCCTACAACAAAAACTGAAGAACCACCACATTCAGACAGGCACACAGGTAAGCACACATTACGGTACACAGTCCCCTCTGCCTGCTGCTATTTACTGTCATTTAATAACACTAACCCACTAGCATGTAACAATGAACATTGCTGGTCCGTTCCTTACACCTCCAACTGAGAGTCCCTTGGGGGTGCCTCTACACACGCCACTGCACCTGTTATGGTGCCTGGCCTTCCCGTGACACAGTACATTCAAATTTCCTCTGGTCAGCCCTGGAAATGTGCCAACAACCAGCTAAGAGATCAAGTGTCAATAAGGCTTTTGTACTCAAGTGCTTTTGTTATTTCACTATCCTAAAAAGTATTTAGTCCATGTCAAAGAAGGTCAAGACAATACATACTGCAAGTTTAAAAAAAACTATTACATACAGACTTTGTCGTATCTTTGATTCAGGTTACCTCTCAAAGATGAAGCGGATGGCAATAAATGTGAAGGCTATAGGCAAGGAGAGGAAGAGGTCTCTGGGAAGAGGACAGTGAGCCTTCTCCATCTTTCTCATATCCTCCCAGCTGATTCCAGGTGGAAGCCAGTACTCTTGTCTCCACAGCCACTGGTCTAGTATGTCCATTCTGAGACATTATACATTTGAGTTGTGTTACACCCACTGAACACTTTATGTCATAGGTTCGGCCTAATAACAGAGTGAACTGAACATATATGCTAAGCAGCAGTGTATCTTCACTATCACACCCTGCCAAGTTTATGTGGTAAGTTATACTGCGACAGGCTATAGAACTATGCATTCTCACCAGTGTCTATTCAAATATCAGCCTACTCAGTCCTTGTAATAACCGTTTTTACAATTGTCCATTAGGTACGTGTCGCTTGCTCACCTGAGTCCACCTGAAGTATAACGATCAGTTTTCAGGACGGGTTGAGAGTGAGATTTGTAAGACTGAGAAGATGGGTTCGTCGTAGGCTAAAACGTATTCCCAGCTATTTAAAGTTAAAATCCGATAGGTCAGACTGCATCAGTCTACGGATCCTTTGAGCAAACAAAAGGCTACACGACGAAAGAATGTTTTTTAAATCACTTTTAAACGAACAAAACAACTCCAAGTGCAAAATGAGATCGGTCAAAATAAGGCAAACTTTCAAAGAATTAATATGAAATTAAATTAAATAACACACTAAAAACAACTGTAAATTTCATCGAACAGTTGTGCACTGTGCACCTGTGGCAGGTTCTGAGTATGGCACTGATTCGTGTGAGGCTACCTCAGAAGCACGGAGGCACGACCCATGGGGTGTGGCATGAACCGTTCCTGAAAAGAGTGTTCAGCTAATAGTTACAATTACATAGCCTATTTGTTATCCATTTACATGTTAGTAGCCGATGCCACTTATCGCTTTAGATGTTTTCTTTATTAGCTTGTAGTGCCACATAGAAAGGCAGATTCATGTTTTCTTTTGTTTATTATTATTTGATTTGATTTATGTACTAAGGCTTAGAAACATGCCTCAGGAACAGCTTTTGTCAGTTTATCTTGCCCCACAATGACTCCTGCCTGGCGTCATATGGTGCCAGAATAAATGATGCAAAGATAAGGCAGCAGACTGGCTCCCGATACAATCACATTTGTCATAGCTCAGATTCCTCAGTGTGACTGCTGCTGCGGAAGAGATACAATTGACGCAAACAGACCATCTCATTTTAGCTCATACTCATTCATCAGATGTAAATAACGTTCCCATGATAATTCTCTCAGGCAACTCTGGTAGGCCTATGCATGCCGTTAAAGTCATATGATCCACCAATATCTAGTCTATTTCAACCAACATTATGAGCTGTATAAGCTGTAGCCTTCTCCACACACACACACAAACACATACCTCCACACACACATATCTCCTGTGCTAGCCCTTCACAACCCACTAAAGGTTGGTGTGTTTTCCAAGTGGTTTCTGTTTCAAGCATTGATAACCACTTTGAGGATATTTCAAGGACCGGTAGATCAGCCACCCCTCCCAGGGGCCCTATTCCCAGGCTGCTGGAGTGGTTTCAGCCCATATATGAGCTGCTGGTGCTTGACCAGAGAACTCCTTTGACCCGAAAGCAGCAAACTATCAGCACATAACACAACCACTCCTGGAAGCAGGACAGCTTGTGTCCTCAGGTGTGGCAGACTACATGCAGTGTCTGTGAGTTTTTTTTTAAAGAGTTTCTTCCTCCCTCTTCTCTCCCTTTTAGAAAACGGTGCAAGCCCCTGGTAAATCACTTGTAATCCTGTCACTTTTTCACTGCAGCGTTGTCTTCATGCACTGGGGCAGAAAACTGTCCTCCTCTCTGTGCCTCACTAATGACACAGGGTGTTTGGGACATTACAGTCACTCCACTGGGCTTAACGAAGTCGCATATGGGAAGACTATTTAATTGGATGACTTGTCTGTTTTCGATCATTGACATTGTTGCCAAGTCCCCGTGCTCTTTTCAGACTCTGTGATTGCTAGAACAACAACCACAAGTGTCAAAAATGTCCCATGGATCCCAAAATTTCTAGAACAGGACCATGTTGTCCTGTGTGTCTACAGTTTTGGTCTTATAATGCACATAGTATTTTATGCGT
The DNA here is from genome assembly GCA_027475355.1 of Coilia nasus. Taxonomy (NCBI): domain Eukaryota; kingdom Metazoa; phylum Chordata; class Actinopteri; order Clupeiformes; family Engraulidae; genus Coilia; species Coilia nasus. The sequence goes on along the minus strand of CM050221.1, from coordinate 10,172,295 downwards.
CAATTAGACCTGTCCTATATCACTAGGAAAAACACTTATTCAGGTAGCCTTCATGCTGCTCTGGTTTGTTACATGTTATAGTGCTGACAACACAACTACTAAGGCACTGGATGGAAGTACCTTTCCTTAATGTACAGTGAGTGAGAGTAATTTTTTTTGTTGTTGTTTGTTTCTTTGCTTTATTGTGATCCTCCGTGACACATTTATTAAGGGGTAGCTCTCACAACCATACTGATTCGTAACTATAGGCTGTTGTGTCCTGTGCTTGCTCTGACGTGGCATACTGAATCATAAAGGAGGTGTGGGTCTCGCCTGAAGGTTTCAGGGATTGATCATATTTTACATTTTCATCTTACAAATTTGTTGAACGAAAGAAAATTAAGGCTTTTACTATGCAACCTAAACTGTTTCCTTCCTATTCTACTGTGTTTTTTGCTCCCCTGCTTACACCCTTGTAATGGCCTTGAATAGGCAATTTTTCTTGCTTCGAGGTTTGACTTGCTGCTCCATTTAAGCCATACTTGGCCTTGTTGTGACAATTTGTGAGTGCATCAGCATACAAAATGGTGAGAGGCAAACTAGAGGCTACAAAGGTGGTGGATTAAAAGTAAGTAAGTATGCCCTTTATTATCCCACAGTGGGGAAATTCATGTGTCGCAGTAGTAACAGCAACATATATTCCACAAACAACATGAGTAGTTGACATACATACAGACATACAAGACATACAAGACCAGAGTTAAAGGAAAAGAAAAAGTGCAAAAGGTGATACCCATTTGTCCTAATAAATAAGAAAATAAATCAGTTAATATAAAAGTTAAAAAGTGAAAAGGTTAAAAATAAGTTGAAAATACCAGGAGGTAGTGCAGTTATACCAGGAGGTAGTGCAGTTGGCTACATACAGAATAATCAGTCAGTCAAGCAGTCACCCCCCACCCCCCAACACACATTCCCCCACTCCCCAACACCCACCCATCATCATCGCCGCCATCACCACCATGGCTACCGCAGAGAGTTGTTATACAGTCTTACTGCATGAGGAAGAAAAGACCTGCGGTACCTCTCCGTCTTACAAAGGGGGTGGATAAGCCTGCTACTGCTCAGTGGGCTCTCCAGGGCTGCCATTGTTCCATGCAAGGGGTGGTGGACATTACCCAAGATTGATGACAGTTTTGTCATAACCCTCCTGTCCCCCACCACTTCCACAGAATCCAGGTTACAGCCCAGGACAGAGCCAGCTCTCCTAACCAGTTTATTTAATTTCTTGGCCTCCGCTGCCGTGATGCTGCCGCACCAACACACCACACCATACATAACAACAGAGGCAACCACAGAGTCATAGAAGGTCCTCAGGAGGCAGTCTTGTACCCCAAAAGACCTTAGCCTCCGTAGCAGGTGGAGTCTGCTCTGCCCCCTCTTGTATAGTGCTTGTGTGTTAGTAGTCCAGTCAAGTTTCTTGTTAAGGTGAACACCCAGGTATTTGTAGGTGTCCACGATCTCGATGTCTATACCCTGGATGTTCACCGGTACAGGGGGGTGATCTTTGCACCTGCGAAAGTCCACCACTAGTTCTTTTGTTTTACTAGCATTAATCTGGAGCTGGTTCTGTTGGCACCATGCCACAAAGTTCTGGTTTAATTCCCTATACTCCCTCTCGTCTCTGTTATTAATGAGACCGACCACGGCTGAGTCATCTGAGAATTTTTGTAAGTGACAGTTTGCAGTGTAATGTGTAAAATCAGCAGTGTAAATAGTGAAGAGAAGGGGGGCCAACACGGTCCCCTGCGGCGCCCCCGTGTTACAGACCACAGTGTCGGACACGCAGCCTTTTGTCCTCACAAACTGTGGCCTGGCACACAGGAAGTCCAGGAGCCATGCTGACAGGTGGTGGTGCACTCCTGCACGGTCCAGCTTGTCCCTCAGGAGATCTGGTTTGACGGTATTGAAAGCACTAGAGAAGTCATAGAACATGATTCTCACGGTGGTTCCACACCTCTCCAGATGAGACAGGGATCTCTGGGTGAGGAAAATGACAGCGTCCTCAACCCCAATGCCAGGCCGGTAGGCAAACTGCAGTGGGTCTGCTGATGGGCCTACCAGGGGGCGCAGATGGTGAAGGACAAGCCTCTCTAAAGTCTTTGCTAGATGGGCTGTCAGGGCCACTGGTCGATAATGGTTGAAGTAGATGGGCCTAGATATTTTGGGCACTGGTACCACACAAGATGTCTTCCACAGCTGTGGTACTTTCTGCTGCCACAGGCTCATGTTGAAGAGACGCGTCACAATCCCACTCAGTTGTTTAGCGCAGGATTTTAGGAGCCTGGGGCTGATTCCATCAGGCCCTGTCGCCTTCTTTATCTTGAGCCTGGCCAGTTCTAAAAGGTGAATACATTAGTCACTGGGGTCGCATTTGCCAAAATCTATACCTTTGCAGTTGCAGCCCTCCTGATTGTCCAAGGCTCATTGAATTTAGGAGCACCTTCCTCTGTCAAAATGCACTGTTATTAGAATCATAGTGTCCTAGTCGAGAACACCTTGCAGTGGCTGGAGCTAATCTTTCAGACTTGCTACAGATCAGAAGTATTGTGAAAAACTTTAAATAGACAAAACAACAGATTATAGTGTTTTCTAATCATATAAAAATACAAGTTCTCCTCACACACAGCCCTCACCCCCCAGCATGCAGCATATAGCCTTGGTCTTTGTGCTATGCTCCCCTCCCCACACACCCACAGCACACAGCCCTCGTTGTTCAAGCCCCCCCCCCACACACACACACAGTGCAGCATAGCCTAGCCTTGCTCCTTGTGTTATGCCCTTCCCACACACCCACAGACCCTCACACATACAGCCCCCCCCCCCCCCACATCACGCAGCATATGCCCCCCCAATACATGCAAAGGACACACAGCCAACCCCCCCCCCCCACACCCACACACACACAGTGCAGCATAGCCTTGCTCCTTGTGTTATGCCTTTCCCACACACCCACTGCACATAGACCCCCACACATACAGCCTCCCCCCACATCACGCAGCATATGCCCCCACCTAACACACATACACAAGTAGCATGCAAGTAGCATGTAAGCATGCAAGACACGGTCCTACGTCGCCTCCCTCACACACAGCTCTCACACCAACAACCCCCCCCCACCCCACCCCGCACACACACACACAGCACATAGGACTCAGCCCTCACGGCTCAAGGCCCACTCACCCCACACATACACACACTAAGCATGCACCCCCCCCCCAATGGTGCTTGCACCACCCTTACTGCCCCCCCCCCACACACACACTTCACACAGCATATAGCTTGCTGCCCACCTCCCCACACACACAGCACACAAGATACAGCCACACACACATACACACAGGACAGCCCTCGCAGCTCAAGCCCCCACCCACCACACACGGAGCTTGCGTCACCCTCACTGCCCCCCCCCCTCACTCACAGCCCCCCCACCCCCGCACACATACAGCACACAGTATATAGTCTTGCTGCCCGCCTCATGCCACCTCCCTCCACACACAGCACAGAAGTCACAGCCCTCACGGCTCAAGCCCCCCTCCCACATGCACACAGCACATATCTTTGCTCCCCAGCCCTCTCCACACACGTGTGTCCAACCCCACCTCAGCGCTGTCAGCTGCACACGCAGTGCCACCCCCCACACAGCCCATCATCTGCCACCACAGCCAGTCCTTCCTCCCAATCATAACTGCAATTTATGCACTTTATCCCACCCCCCTTCACCTTTTTTCTACCTCTGCCCTTCTTATGGCCCCCCCAAATGCATTCTACGCACTTTACTCCCCACTCCCCATGCACAGTCTAGACCCACAACCATCAGTTTCACTGCATGTCCTACTACCCAGTATGTCTATGTACGTGACAAATAAAACTCCTTGTATCCTTGGTCCAAATCAACTCCATTGTTTTGGGTGAAATATATTTATGATTCTTCCATACATCATGTTCTCTTGCTAGAATCATACACAGACAACCAAATCAACTCTGTGTGCTTCCATGAGACCTTCTATTTCTGGGTGTATATACTGTGTAGTCTTGTGTCCTCAGAAATATGGGAGTGTAATGCTTCAAGGACTATGGTATGTCTAGTCCCAGTAGCACCTTCTGTAGGCTACACCTCATATTTTATGTATCAGACTGCTCTATGTAACAAGCACTGATGGTTTACTGTGGACACCATCAGCCAGGTCAAATGATCAACACCCTCCCCCGCCATGCTGGCATGCATTTAAACTGACTTCTTGTGACTTTCTTCTTGTCTAGTTGGAGGCAAGTAAACATCTGTGTAAAGCTTTTTGGTGTAGTTGTGAGAATTTAATATGCATTATTGTAATAAAACCTTGTTTCAGATTTTTCTACCATTGTTTGTGTCTTCATTTACCTGTGGCATTAACATTACCATCAGCCTGCACAGAAAGTCACAACATAAAAAAGCATCTGCCTTGGTGTGCACTTGCCTAAAATCACCACCTACATCTACACTGCAAGAGAGCACTCTTCTAAAACATCTATGCTCGCCTTTGAAAATGTGACACATATCTTTTACTCAGGTTTGGTTAAATTACCCTGCAGGATTTTATTTCAAACACGTCAGTTTGTTGGTCTAATAGTCATGTTTTTTACACAGATTATGCATAAAGTCTTCATGTTAACTTTTCTTCATTTAAGTCTTACTAAATATATACATTATCCAAAGAGAAATATTATGTATGATCTAGAGGCGGGCCGTTATCGGCGTTAACGTGCTGCGTTAACGCGAGACTCTTATCGCGCGATAAAAAAAATATCGCCGTTAATCTATTCTCAAAGTTGGGTTGGGAGCTGGGTCTATACCATGGTAACTATATCTATGGTCTATACTACACAAACTATGATGACTTTCACCAAAGATCTTAGATTCTACAAAGATAAGCCAACATAATACGTTACTATGGGACCAAAATGCCAACAAATTCCTATTTCGAACTCTTAGAAAATAATTTAGTGTGTCTGTAAAGCGAGCTAGCAAGCTAACGAACTAGCTCTAGCTCATTCAAGTGAATAGTAGTAACTATAACAACATCATGTGCTAAACGCTAACAGCGATTGGGCTCACCTTGAATTTAATACATTGCTGTAGCCCTATAACTTTATATTACTTTGTCTGCTTACACTATAACCAGTAACAGTATCTAGGTGGGTGTTAGTGACAGCTTTCAATTCAAAACATTACGTTAGCGTAGTTCGCTAGCGTTAGCGCGCTAACAACCACATAGTAAGTGGTTGCTGCCTGACCTGAAATAAAGCTAATTTTCTCAAAATCCAAACAGTAACAACTTACACTATTAGGCTTGAAATTATTACAAATAGTTGCAGATTGTGACACATGATTCCAAAAAACCCTTAACAACTCCAGAAAAACGTAATGACCAATTTATTAGTTAAACTCCACATGTGTCCCATTCATTTCAGTAAAACGAACCTAGAATCTGCTCTGCACTGCATAAAGGGGGATTCCCCCCTCCCCCTTGCGAAAATAGAACACGGAAGCAAACGGCTCCCTTCCTCAACACTTTCTGCTTTCACCTTGATATTTTAGCGCGGATGTATACCCTACCTCTATATTTTAATGCGGATGTATACTTAGCCGAATTGTACTGAAGGGGACTCCTGCCACAACTGTCCCATGCGAGAGACTTTTTTCTTTAGCAGGCCATATTGTGCAGAAAAGGAGATCTACTTTGCCACCAGAAAATGTGAACAAGCTGGTCTGCCTAAGTGACTGGTGGAAGAAGGAGAAATAGAGCTTGGACTGATTGACACAAAGCTACTGACTGTAAACAGTTCATCACAACTTCTTATGTAGGCTTACAGTTCAAAATCCATGTTTCATGTTTCATTTAGTTCATGTTTAACTAAATAAACAGCTAGTAAACACAAGTACATTTTATTGAACATGATTTATTTCCATCACCAAGTATCAAAGTAGAACAGCTTTTTCAAGCAGTTAGTGATGCATTTTGGAAACAGGAGATGAGCCCCTGGTCTACTGTGCCACCTGGCTTAAGAAACCCGTTCTCAAAGACTTACTTCTAGTCATTATTTAGGTAGCACACATTCTGAATGCCTTCAGCAGAATTCAAATGAGCCATTTTAATCTAGATTAATCTAGATTAATTTTATGATTAATCTAGATTAATCTAGATTAAAAAAATTAATCTATGCCCACCACTAGTATGATCACAGAAAACTTAAAAGCCATCATTTTGCACTATTATATATTATTTTATTTTTTTTGATATTTAAAAAAATACAAGTTATAAAACTGAAAAGTTGTGTGATGAGAATGAACTGAAATGCTGCCTTTTCAATAGCTTATGCCTGGTATTAATTCAGTGACACATGTGAGCAACATGACTTCAAACATATATCCCCATCATTCTGCAATAATTATATTACATCAAGTGATGAACACCTTTCAGGATTCTTCAGTTCTTTTTACATCACTACAAATGACACTGAACTTTGCAGACATCAATGGAAGACAAGCTGAATGTCATTCTTACATGGAGTAAAAAGCATTCTATTTGAACTCCACCAAAACACTGGAGAAATAAGTGTACACAGACAACAAAGGCATGAAAGACATAAAATATGAACACAAGACTTAAAATACATAAAATATTGATAAAAATACATCCTTAATATTAAAGTAAAATGCATTTTTTACATTTTGACAGTTACATTTTAAACACTAGTTACATTCCAACACTCATACCTAGTCTGATGTGTATTCGTTAGAAGTAGATCATATTTTATTAGAATAATAAAAATGTAGAGTCTTATGAGCTACAGTGGGAGGAAAAGTAAGTACAGCTTTTGTAATTTCTTACATTTCTGCCTAAATTGGTCATACAATGTGGTCTGATCTTTACTAAAATCACAAGAATGAGTAAACAGTGTCTGCTTAAACGAATGCCACCCAAACAATTACATGTTATCATACTTTTATTGGACATAAGATGTAAACATTCACAGGACAGAGAGGAATAAGTAAGTACACCCACTGACTAAGGATCCTTCAAGAGCTAATTAGACAAATTTCAAGTGTCGGGTGTGAGCCAACCTGAAGTTTAATCACCGAGATGTGGCTTAAAGCTGCCCTGCCCACTGGAAAACACACACCAGTTAAGAGTTGTCTCTTGATGAGAGGCATTGTCTCATGAGCCCCATGCCTCGTTCAAAGGAGCTCTCTGAAGACCTACGATCAAGAATTGTTGAGTTGTACAAAGCTGGAAAAGGGTACAAAACCATTTCCAAAAGCCTTGATGTTCACAAATGCACACTTAGAAAAATTGTCTACAAATGGAGACAGTTCAGCACTTGCTTCTCTTCCAAGGAGTGGCCGCCCTGTAAAAATTACTCCAAGGGCACAGCACAGCATCCTCAATGAGGTAAAAAAAGAACCCGAGAGTGTCAACTAAAGACTTACAGAAATCACTGGAACAAGCCACATTTACAATACGTAAAACATTACACAAATGTGGGGTTCATTTTGTCGACTGATAAACCAAAGTTGAATTGTTTGGGGGGAACACAACACACATCATGTGTGGAGGAACAATGGAACAGCTCACCATCATCAAATCCTTATCCCCACTGTTAAGTTTGGTGGAGGAAGCATCATGGTATGGGGGTGCTTTGCTGCCTCAGGGCCTGGACAGCTTGCCATCATCAATGGAAAAATGAACTCACAAGTTTATGACAAACTTAGGCAGAAATGTAAGAAATTACAAAAGGTGCACTTACTTTTTCCTCCCACTGTAGGTCAAACGATTACAGAATGTGTTATACTGTATAAAGTAATCTGTAATGGATAACTGATCATGGTGTTACAGCTTAAGACATATTTATTTGTTATCAAGTTGGTCCTAGAGGAGGTAAGAAGGGCTAGACGTTAGAACTGAGCAGCATTAAAGCCACAGCTCTGGGAGCACATCAGATGACTTAACCCTAACCCTAACCCTAGATGTAATGTACGTAACACTGCGCTTCAGACAGTCAAGAGCAAACCAGCAAGGGAATATGGAAAGGCATGAAACACTTAACAGCATCTAAAGGTCATTTTTTTACGTTTTTTTAGCTGCCCAAGCCATCAAAGGAAAAATGACAAAATGATTGCAAATTAAATATGCAATGCAGTCTGCAATGATTTCTATTTCACAATCCAATATAAACATTTTAATAAGTCACAATACTGTTTTTGTTATGACAGCTGTTTCAACTAATTTTCCACTAATACTTTGGTCCTTTTGACAATAATAGTGGGGTTGGCTGTGTCAAATAATCCACTTGTACAGGACACATCTATGTATTCAACATATTTTAAGCACAATTAGAACAGTCTGGGCATTTCATTTTACATTTAAAAGTTTTCCGGAAGACTAAACCACTGAGAGTGATTAACGAACCTCTATCACTGAAACCATTAACTCCTGTAGTCAGTGCCAAGTGTGTGAAATTGAATGGATATTCTCTTTGCATTCAGTTTGTAATTTTATGACACCCATCTTGCTAGACTTGAGCTCATGAGAACTTGAGCTCATGATGTATGCCATAAGGACGGAATCTTCTTTTTCTCCAGCACAAATTTCTAGCATAGATACAACAACACATTTTCGAGTTTTGGCTATTTGTATAATTAAAATTGAACAAACAACGAAGACAAAAACACACAATCTGTAACATCAGTCTTAGAGTTGGAGCTTTGTGTGCTTATCTAAAATATAGTTTACGTGTATAACATTTCTTTTTGTTTAATGTAGGCAGGACATGTTTGTTCATGTTTGTTTAATGTAGGCAGGTATGTAAGCAGATATGCTACATTGAAAAGTGTTTTGTTGAAGCTATTTGTTTCAGTGATACTGTTGTCTTTTCTAGGCCATTGCAGTTTAAGAAGCATGACACACTGATCACAACTTATTCAATAAAATTGCCAAAGATGCTCACATGCTCAGACCCACAATCACAGTAAAAGCAGCCGCTAAGTGTTTGAATATGGTGAAATTGATGTCTGTAAAAGATGAACTTCCATTTAGCACACTGTTTTCTCATGAAAGTAATTCCAAATGAGCAGTTTACCTAGCACAACCAACGGCTGGACAACACAGACACACTCGATCACTGCCTAGATTGAGCGCACAAGTCTCAGATTAAATAGGAAGGAGAATGTGTGAGTGCAGTGTGAGTGTGTGTGTGTGTGTGAGTGGTCTCTGGCCTGTCTTTACTTCAACATGCAGCTCCTCAGAGCACCTGCTCAGTACTGGAGGCGGACATGTCCAGAAGTCTCCAGGCAGCATGAGGGTTCAGCTCCTCCCGGTCACGACACAATGCCCAAACATGCATCATTCTGAAGACTTTCTCCTACACAAAGACAAAGACAAATACACACACACACACACACACACACACACACACACACACACACACACACACACACACACACACACACACAAAAAACCTTTTCAGTTTCCAAGACAGATTTTGGTAGCCTGGTAAACCCGCCCCTCGTACTTCATTTCATTTTGTACAGAGGGTCTGGACCGGAATCTCTTGAGGGTCATTCAGCAAGTCCCAGCAAGACCGATCCAATCAGCGAACAGAGGGTGTGTTCGTTAGCCGTGACGTTGACCTTGTGTGCTACATTTGAATTGGAGTGCATGGGTAGGCTAATTGCATTCGTGACGACCAGGGGTTAGCGATTGGGTAAAGGCAGAGGCACTTTTTTTAAACTACAGCAGAGTCCACACCTCCAACAAATCGTTTCTGATGGTCTCTGTTCCAGACCCTCTGTACAAAATGAAATGAAGTACGAGGGGCTGGTTTACCAGGCTAAGATTTTGGTGCACTAAACATGGAGACTGAAAATGAGATGTGAAATGATGAATTCCTACAAAATGAATGCTGGAGCTTCTGTAAGCTTTCATCTGTATTGAACTTACAGGATCTCCCTCCACAATCTCCCCTTTTGGGCTGCGGATCACCGTGACAACCTGTGCCTGGAAGGTGATGATGAGCACTGGACCCTGGTCCATGATTTTACCCATAGCCAGCTGGGGAGAGGGAGAAAGAAAGAGGCAGAGAGAGATAGAGAGAGAGAGAGAGAGAGAGAGAGAGAGAGAGAGAGAGAGAAAGAGGCATGGGAAGAATGAGGAACAGAAAGAAAGAGTGTGACAGAGAAAGAATTGAAACAAAGACATTAATAAACTAATCAAAGCTGAACTATTAATATGTAACCTCTTAAATTTGTAAGCAGCACTGCATGTACTCACATCAATGTTGTCGATGTCAAGAATTTTAGAGTGGAACTGCAACCCCATTGTTATGGCCTGCTTGATGGGATGTGCTAGCTGGCTATATGTCTACAATATAAATGGTCAATGAAAAGTAGGAAAACAGCAGTGACAGTCAGACTTACACTCATGACTCAACATGACAACAAGAATTTAAAGGTGTCTGTGAGTGGAAGGAACTTACAGCTTCATAACACCAATCTTTTAAAACTTCCAGCTCTCCACGCATTATGGCCTGTGGAAAAAAAATCATAATGAATGATATGATGCCACTGGTTATTCAGTCTTCATGCTTCTTGCAATCATTAGCTTTCTTATCAACATTTTTAACAAGAGCTTCTTGTTTCATCAGTGCAAATACTTCAGAGAGGTCTAACTACAAACACTACACAGACTTGAACATTCTAGTAGTAATAAGTTAAAATAAGAATGAAGTTCTTCTCACCTCCAGGATATTTGGGATAATATCACGCTCGCATTGTCTGAGGAATGAGTCCTTATCAAAGCTGGGGTCTGACATTAGAATCTCTGTCAATACCTCTGACATCTCTGTTTTAGAAAACAGACCTCCTACACGAGCAATAAAATAACACATTTAAATACAGGCACAATTGCACTCCTATTGACAGAAAGATTGGCTCAGGTAATACAAAGTAGTATGTACCAATAAGATCAGTGACTTTGTCTGTGACAGCCCGTGTCGCCCGGATCAAAGCATTATCACTTTCATCGTATTTCATCTTCATCTCAAAAAACCCTGTGAAGATAGGGTTATGGAAGCATTTTTTTTTTATTACAAAAGGTATTGACACTTTAGGTGTTCCTATCATGACAATATATATATAAAAAAAACTTTAAAATATACAGCTTAACTTTGCCACTTCTGCCAAGATAACCAGCTACCAGCCAACTACAGTACAGCTGACACTAAAAGAAATAACCCAATATACAAACAATGTACTTTGGTCACTGCTATTGCTGTCAAAGCTTCATTTTAGCAAGACTCCCATGGTTATGTGGTCTATACACTGGGTGGGTAGTGAGACCAACAGGTGTGTTTTTATTCCCTTTACATTACCATATGGCATCAAAAAAGTTAAAGTGTAAAACTGACTGGAGGGCCTGCTATTTATGAAACATAGCTTACCATTACTTTAAACATTTTAGTGTAATTTCAAAATAAGGCTCAAGAACCATCTGCTGTAAAATAAATAAATAAATAAACAGTGAGTTAACTTGCTGACATTAATTTGCCTTGCAAACACCATCAACAGTGGTTGTGACAGGTGTGTTTCTTTCATCTTCACATGACAGCAGCATAAACAATGAAGATGTCATAGCTACAAATGCAGACATATATTAATAAAAAACAAAGATACGTCAACATAAATGTACAGACAAATAATATCTTACTATTAAAGACCATGTTGTTGTCCTTGAAGTCCTTCCATTGTTGAAACCATTTTGAGTCCTTATGCAAAACAACACCCATTGCCTCTCTATAAAATAAAATGTTGTATTTAGGCAATTGCCTAACCTCACGATGTGCATATACCCATCAAAGCAAAAAGGACTTACTCATTGGCATCAAACACTCTACCCTCATTCTCCGCCCCTTTAAATGAGAACTCACTCCTCTTCCGCAATCTTGATGGCGGCCGGTAAGGACCACTGTAAGGATCATCTATCTCTTTCCTTACTGATTCCACACCCTAAAGATCAGTAAAAAGGGGTAATTAAATCATAAATAAAAGTGTTCTTAATCACAGGATTAATAAGAGATTTTCTGGGATTCCAATCCTGCACCAGAACCTACAAGTAATTTTGTTGAAAAAACTTTATGTTTAGTTAATGTTTGTCATGCAATGAAGCATTTTGTCTTCGAATGTTTTTTTGCAAAATTCAAAACAAAACACAAAGTGTGGTCTTCACATATGGACAGCCAAAGGCCTGTATATTCACATGTAATAATAAAGCGACACAGACCTGTGAGATAGCCCTGAAGGCACCTGTCTTTCCTAGCACCTCGCCACCCTTAGACACTGATTCAGCAGAGTGCTTCACTGTTTTCGCTGCCTCCTCCACTCCCTCTTTTATCTTCTTGCCCAGGTCAGTGCGGCCAACCTCCTCCAGGCTCTGGAGAACAGTGCATAATCCATGCAAAATCAGTCATCACAGGAAACCTTCATTAAATTAAACCATTTATCTTTATCAATTTATCTTCGAGCGATCATCGAGGAAAAGCTGTTACATACCAAAGTACCAAAGGAGCAAGGTCAAAAATGCACTCCCAAACCAATAGTCTACTGTTTGGTAAGATGTTAAGACCATCTGCTCTTAAACCAACAACTCTGTAGTTAATGTTTTAATAAGCCAGAGGGAGTGAGATAAATACAGGAAATCTGCTTACCCCTTTTAAGGTTTCAGAGAATGAGCCCAGAGTCTTCTTCAGCACTTCAGATGTTTTCACAGTTTCAGACTCAATAGATTTCTGACAATAACATGAATGTCATATTAAAATTAGCATTCTTGAAAGAAATCATCCATTTCTTTCTCATGTCTAAAAATATTTAAAATATCCTTCAACATGATAAGCACACACTATAACCTTATCGTTGAAGATCGATTGGCTCTTTATTTGGTGCTTAGATTAGAGGAAAAGTGTTTAACTTACATATTTTTTCCTAGCCTGTTGTAATGCTTCTGACTCTTCCAGCCTTTTGGCTTCCTCACGAAATTTCTTGATATTCTCCTTCATCTCATTGCTCTTGCTAAGTTCTTGCTTTAGGGAGTCCACAAACTCCCCTAAGAAACCTTTTCGTGGATTCCCACGGCTGGATACAAACCGATGCTAAAAAGGCCCAGTCACCAAAGGTAATAGACAGTATTTGAATGTCAAATCTCTATAGAGCATTAGTACTTAGACTGCAAAACATTATAGCTATAGTTACCTGTAAAGAAACATTATTGGTTCTGCATAGTAGTGTGCCGTTTTCTTGGTGGAATGTTGAAATATATGTGCGAGGAAGACGCATCAGACTATTTCTGGAAAAAATCTGTGGCGGGACAAACAAACACATGTGTTACGATTTCACATTCCTACAGCAATCCTAGACCACAAATCTGGGCCTGCGTTACGTTCATCCAACAGGCACTATGCGGTTAACTGGGTTAACTCTAGGGCAGGTTGTTTGCATTATATCAAGGTCGAGCATGCAGCAATGTAAAGCAAAACATGACCAACTGGTCCGGTAATCTGTAATGCCTTATTAGAAAATACGAATGAAATATGTTCATGTAATAAGTGGGCGGCAACACCGACACGTGAGTGTAAATGAATGAGTAAACCTATCCGCAGTGCGCACGATGGTTAATGTCAACCGCTAAATCACGCTTGTGACACGCGTTTACTGAGTGACTAAGCTGTCGCACATATGCAGGACACTATTAGCTGAATGTCAGTTATATTTTCCACTGTAGTTTTTTGTTATTACAGCAAATATAGATAAGACTCACTCCAGAACACCGACACAAGGACGCCGCCATCTTGGAACGTTGTACGTATTTCGTCAGCTGACCTACTGACGTCAAGTTCATTAACACTGGACCAGAGCATGTTTGGAGAGGGTTTCATTAGACTGTTTAATGTGGGGTGAAGCAATGTTAATGTGCTTCTTAATTAGTTTATTCGAGTAAAACTAAAGATATATATGTGCAGAATTGCTGTGCTAGTTATGCAATTGTGAAAATAGAGCATATGGTCTGCCTGGCAAGTTATATAGGCTTATTTTGTGCACATCTGCACTTCTGTGTTTCACAACATGGGCATGGGCAATTTTTGAGCATTCGTAAACCTTAACAGGAATGTATGCAATAGATGTTGCATCTCACAAATACATTTATTAATTTACACATAGTCATAGGCTATGTAACATTTTCTAGCATCGTTACAGCAAAGTCAAAAACTACAAATGCTGCTATATGCTGCTGGGAGTATCAAGTGCTGTTTTCTGCAGTGCTCCCATCATCCCTTCCATCAAAGCAAAGCTTTGCAAAAGAAGAACAATAGCGCCATCCTATGTAAGCAACGAGAACACTCTGGGCTCCACCCCTTCTGCAGAGTTAAGGATCTCTTTTCCTGCGGTTAGCAACATATGACAGGCTGCACTGGCGCATTGTCTTTCTCGCTTATTTTTACCCCTTTTGCCTAGACTAAACATATCGACACTAAAACAACACACCTGAGTTAGTCCGCTCGGACTACGGGTCGGCGCGTTTTTTTCTACAATGGGCAACAGAGACGATGAGTACGATTTCTTGTTCAAAGGTAGGCTCCATCGTTGAATACCGTTAGGATAGCTCCTTTGGTTTTTAGCAGTATATCAGTAGTGGACTATATGTCAAACCATGGAATGCGTTCACGAAATGCAGTGCAAACAGGATGTAAACATGTGTCGGAATGGTAAGATCATTACAGCCATAGGCACAAAAGCTGTCATCAAAGCAACGCCCGCAGCTGCATCAGCAGGGTTCTTCTCTGACGAGTTCATAAACATCTGGGATTAGTTTTCAGATCGTTTGTATTGCAAATAGTTCAACATAGGCCTGCTTATGCGTTGGTCTTTGATTCCAGTTACGTCGCATGCGATTATTATAAACACAGGCTATTCCTAATCTGTGGTCAAGATGTTTTCTTTTGAATATTAAATTGTTCATTTAAGGCCATTTTCAATGCATGGATTGACGAATGACAGCTACCCGAAGTACATTAATCAGTTTGTGAATGGCAGGCGAATTGTGGTATTGAGGAAATTTATGAGCCAACGTGTTAATACGGCATTGGCGTTTGCTAGGTGTTTTGAAGGAATCTATGGGCTGTACAGAAACAAACATTGATGCAGGCTCTCATAGACATTGCATGATATGCGTCCATAGGGCAGGCTATATGTTTTCTGGCCATCGCTGCCATGCTCATATGTTGGCCTACCATTTACGTAGGAAAGGAGACAAGCCAAAAATGCTGTGTAAATTGAGATTTCATGAGCTGTGTTATCAGCTTCCTGCAGTCTGATGCCATTGGGACAAAGTTCAGCTATTTCCTCTGGTCAGAAATAACAACTGCTAACTGTCCATGTTAGTGTGCTCATGCTGTTAACAGTTGCAGATATTGTTGGCCAGTTGATGTATTTTTTATAATTTAGCACCAGCAGCGGGTATTGAAGACGACCATATAGCTATCTCTGACCTCTCCCGGTTTTAGATGGGCTAGCGGTTGTGCAGTAGCCAACAGGATACATCAATACAAACGGTTTGTTTATACAGGACCCAGTCTACACCTGTAGCTCAGTTATTTTGGGGTTGTGTGCTGTCCTCTTGCAGTGGTACTGATTGGAGATTCTGGCGTTGGAAAGAGTAACTTGCTCTCACGTTTTACGAGGAACGAGTTCAACCTCGAGAGCAAGAGCACAATAGGCGTGGAGTTCGCCACCCGCAGCATCCAGGTCGATGGGAAGACGATAAAGGCGCAGATATGGGACACGGCCGGGCAGGAGCGCTACAGAGCCATTACCTCGGCGTGAGTGTGTAGCAATATTCAGTAATAACCTATTTGACCCGGGTTTCACACTAAGTTCCATTTCTGAGGTTTTTACTCAGATTGGACTGAGCCAATTTGTAGATCGCGCACAGTCCCTTTGATTACAGGTATTTAGCAGAAGAAGAAATATTAGTTTCAAATGTCCAAAATCTCACGGTGCAGTTACTCCACCATATTTGTTTTCCATGCATGCACAAGACATTGTCAATTTATTGGCCCTTCTCAATACTGACTGTAAACGAGGTGTAGTGTGGAGACAAGTGTCTGACCCTGGCTGATTTGGTAGACTACTACACCACTCTTTGAATGACAGATTTTTTGCATGGAGCCTTGCCTATGCGGTCAAGCTGGTTTCCTCTCAATAATCTTGCTTTTCCATATTTTTTTCCTCTTCATCAGTTATTATCGGGGAGCAGTTGGGGCCCTCCTAGTTTATGACATCGCCAAACACTTGACCTATGAAAATGTGGAACGCTGGCTGAAGGAGTTGAGAGACCATGCCGACAACAACATTGTCATCATGCTGGTTGGCAACAAAAGTGACTTGCGACATCTCAGAGCAGTGCCCACTGATGAGGCCCGTGCCTTTGCAGGTTAGTTATGTGTTACAGAGAGGAGAGGGGTAATAACTGGTTGCAAATACAAGTGTCAGTCATACAGCCATGGTGGGTTGTTAGAGTTTGAGAAATTGGTTTGAATTTTTAATGCAGAAATAGTCGAAATGACCAAGGGTAGTTTCAAATTGTAAGGTGATGATAAAAAAACTGGACTATTGTCGCTTTCTTATATTGATGTTTACAGAAAAAGCAGCACACAAGATCCAACCTGTTATTGTCTTTACACACTGAAATGAGCTGTTTTACACACGTATCGGCCATTTAAGCGGCCAGTAATCTTGTTACATACATTCTGTTACTCCCCAGCACTGCTCACAAGAAAGCTTTGGTTCATAAAAGGCAGTTTGAGTTGACTTGCCTTTGTATCTATTTTCAGAGAAAAACAATCTATCATTTATTGAAACATCAGCCTTGGACTCAACAAATGTAGAGGAAGCTTTTAAAAACATCTTGACAGGTTGGGATTCCAGATATTTTCATCTTTGGTTATTGGGGTTATTATTTAAGATGCACTGTTGCCATTGAAGATGACCTGGTAAAATGTGTGGGAAATAAGTTTGTAATCAAAAATAGTCAGTGATATTGGCAGAAATCTTTTTGTGCTCAGAAAGGAGTTTGTTAACAGTTATAAATATCCAATAACAGGCTATTCCCCTCCTTCAAAATTAAATGAAAACATTTTCCATGCAGTAAAACTGAAATATAGCATGCAGCTATTTGAAGCAATGTATCTAATCACATAGTGCTAAAATATCCCCTATATTAATCTTACAAATGGTTGAAATACTGACCCAGATTTACCTCTAATGTCTTGCCATTTTAACGGTGTACATTTTGTGTTTGTAGAGATCTACCGCATTGTTTCACAAAAGCAGATTGCAGACCGATCGGCCCATGATGAGTCGCCAGGCAACAATGTAGTGGACATAAGTGTGCCACCCACCACAGACGGACAGAGGGGGAACAAACTGCTGTGTTGCCAGAACCTATAACTGTGACGACCACCAGTTCTCTTTCTCATCGCTCTGTCTCTCTGTCTCTCTCTGTCTTTTTTTTTTTCTCGATAAATGTTTTGTCACTGATGTAATCTTCTTCTCTACCTATTTTTGTGTATTATATTTTCTTTTGATAGCTTGTCAAATTACATATACTACTGCCATAATAAAATTTTAGTATATTAATAGTTTCAGTATTATTTGAAGTATCATATTGATGTTTCATCACAGGGCCCATGGTAAAGATTTGAGAAAAGTGTTACAGGTGGGACAACCTTCTGTGTTACAGAAGGCGCTGACACAGAAGAAAAAACTAAACTAAGCTCATGAACACGCGATAAGCCCGGTATACCCCCTTGAAGTTTGAAAAAGGAAGCCAAACAAAGCCAATAAATCATGATACTAAATTTTTAATAAATGAAATGGACAGCATTGCTTCTCATTGTTAAGATTATGACATTTGAAGAAACTCCTGAAGTCTGTTCTAAAGATGGACTAGAAAGAAAATAACATAATCAGTGAAAATCCCACAACATTGTAAAGATAACACATGTAATCACATAACCACGTAAATGTATTGAGCTTACCTTGCCTCTTCTGGACAGTTCCTGAAGACTCATGGTTTGTCCCAGCAGGGCAGCAGTTATCTCCAGCAACCAGTCTAGAAATTATGTGATCTAATGTCAAATGAGCGTCCTATCTGACAGACCTAAAATAAGCATGATTTCCTATTTGCATGTACGTAACTCTTGACTAATGTGCAAATGACCCAGATAACCAGGCCATCCAATGACGCACGCATAAAGGCTGCGTACCTTTGCGCGACTGTCCCTGCAGAGTGTGGGCGAGGCTGGGGGGCAGTGTTGGACAGACAGGACAGAACACACTTTCCATCATTACCATTGCTCTGGTTTGTGCTCAGTGTTGTAGACATCTTTGCATAATCAAGGCTGTTCACCTGTCATAGTAACACACAAAGAGCCAAGCATGGGTACATGTGATGGATTGTGACAATTAAAAACAACATTGAGAGGATAACGTCCCTGCAGAGGTCAATCCATCCTGAGTGATTAATTGAAGTGTTGTGTTGTGAACAGCTGGGCACAGCAGCACAGACAGGAGACAACATACTGTAGGAGAGTGGTGTCATCTTACACTGAGACAGGCTTACTGGAGGGGCGATTAATTTTGCTGCTGTCCACAAGTAGCAGCCAAGTTATGAAATATTTATTTTCCTTAGACAAGCTTGATATCATTTCAGTGTTTTCATCATGTCTGATAAAGAAAACCTGCCTCAGTAAAATACAATCCTGTATAACACACCAATCAGAAATATAGTAATTCTGTTTATATCAAATTGCCTGAATAAAATCCCACTGGTTACTCTTGGTTTTATGCTAACAAATCCTGACTGGTACAGATTTTGTCCTCCCACCGCTGCCATGGAAACAAAAACATTCGAGAACAGGGGTGTCCTCAGTAAGCAGGTTTTGACAACCTAGAGACTGAGATGGACAAGCTCACTAAGTCTTACCAGGCTCCCAGCCTCTTTCTTCCACTCCTTCATGGAAGAGTCTAGCTGGGTTTTCACCTCCTGCAGGTCCTGTTGCACTTCCTGTGGCTGAAGCAGACTGCTTTGGGCCCTCAAAGGGGCATTATGAGGCTGTACCTTTGCACACATTGAAGCCTGGGTGCAGGACTGAATGTTGGCCTGCAGGAGGCGCTGGACTCTTGCCAAATCATGGTGCCTCCTCCGCAGGCAGTCTATGGCTGTGCTATTGTCCTCATGTTGTTGTCTCAGGGCCTGTCTAAGGGACACGGGGACCAAGGACTGTCAAATCTATGCTACAGTTTCTTCATCATACAAAGACAACAACACTGTAGTGGTGAAAGTGCACATAGCAATAAGACGCAATGATGATGACACAATGGAGATGGCAAGAGTTGTGTTGCTGTCATATTTGAGGCAATAGGTTGTCAAATAAAACAGGAATGTTTTTTCTGCATGCTTCTGTAAAAAACAGTATATATATATATATATATATATATATATATATATATATATATATATATATATGATTTGAGCTTAAATGAGATAAATGATTTAAGCTGGAAATGTGAGTAGGACCCATCAATGATAAAACCATTAGGCTGTTCTTCAATTAATGTCTAACTCAAAACAAAAAATAATCAAATTATGACTTTCTGTCACAGATTCAATGCAGGTCAGTCCTCAGTCCTCATGGAAAACACTACTAGTTTCTTTCATTATCATACAGTCTTATAGTTGTCTAACATGTCCCTTTATTATTATTATTATTATTATTATTATTATTATTATTATTATTATAGTAGTAGTCGTATTCTTTACCTTAGATCCATGATAGTATTTTGGAGTTCTCTCTCATACTTTGCTGACTCCTCCAATTTTTTGTTTGCCATGCTTAGTTCATCCACAAGTTGATTTTTCAGACTGATTACTGGTAAAGAGATAAAAAGACACATTGGTTGCTCTGCTCACTTGGTTGCTTCCTCTGTGTGCCAATGCTGTGTTAAGACTTAAAATAAATGACACTCCATTAGGAAACATAATCCTCTGATGGATTCTACGACTATTGTATGACTATTGTAACGTACAAACAGCATTGCTCACTCTGTCCACGCAAGGCCTGTTCCACCTCAGTCTTTTCCTCTTTGGCCCTTTCTATTTCTTTCTGGTGCTTTGTCTGTTCTGTGACCAGTGTTTCCCGCAGGGATCTCTCTCTCTCTATCGCTTCTTTTAGACTTCTCTGGGCTTCCTGCTGCTGGCCCTCCAGCTTCTCCCTGCTGATGTTGAAGGCCTGTGTGATCTTCTTTACTTCCAGCTCATGCTCTGCCTCTAGCTCCTTCTTCTGCAGCTCCCTCTGCATCTCTGCGCTTTTGGCCTGGCCCTCCCACAGCTCAGCTGCCTCCTGCATCATCTGGACCTTCTGCTCAGAGATGACTAGCTGTTGCTGCAGGGACCGGCACAGTTCTTCCGAACCCTGAAGGCTCCTCTGCAGCAGCTGCCCACTCTCCTCCACGGTGTGGAGCTCCTGTCGGACGGCCTGCATGTGGCCTTCATGGTCACCGAGCTCCAGCCTTAGCACCTGCCCGTATTCCTCAAGGATGGCGACATCCTGGTGCAGTCTCTTGCTCTCCTCCTGGGACATTTGCAGGGTGCGCTGTAGTGCCTCCACATCCCCCTCAACAACTTTGAGGAGCTGTTGCAGACACTGCACCTGGGAATCATAAGACTGGAGTTTCTGCTCCTGCTTGGTGATTAGGGCCTTGTAGTGCTCCTCTCTGGCGTGAAGCGACTGGTGCAGGCCCTGGATGGTGACCTGGTGCCGCTGTTTGCAGTCTCTCAGCTCCATCTCCAATTCCTCCACATTAGAGAGCAGGCATGTGCGGTCAGAGGACATCAAGTAGTTCTGCAGGTCATCCTAGATACCGATGCAACATGAGCCAAGTTCAGCTAAATTTCAGGTATAGCATCTTAAATGACTCCATATGTAGCCCAAATCATGGTGAAATTTAAACAAAGCAGAAGACACTGTGCCAAATTTCTATCTAAAATGTAATGTTTGATGAATTCTTGTCTGCATATTTGACACATATATCCTTTGGTTTTATGCAAATACCCAGGTAAGTCTAACCTTACTATTAAACAACCAGGTTGTCTTTCCACATTAGTATTCTTGAATATTTTCATTACATGGAACGCATGGTAGACCCTGAGAAGGTAGGTTACATGTTGCCCTTTTAGTGCTATAAAACTAAGAAGCTGTCAACGTGAACCTTACCATGTTTTCTTCAAAGACAATCTTGCAGAGGATATCCTTTAGTGAGGATACAGAGAGTTTTGCCTGCCTGTCAAAAGGGGCTTTCCCCTTTGGGGAGGGGGTCTCTGTGACCTCCAGAGCTAGCTGAAGCTGTTCGGACAATTGGTGCACCTTGGACATCCTATTGCCAAATTTGTTTAGCAAAGGCTGTCACACAGAAAACAATAAACTTAGTTATTTTAGTTCACGTGTTTTCATATGGCATTATGAGTTATACAAGGCTAACTTTCATGTGGAACTTCTAACTTTTTTTTAGTTCATTACCTTCACTCTGGAACAAAGATATTCATGTAGCTCCTCCTTATGCGAAAAACGACTTGTACTGTCCGTGTGAAGTTCTGCCATTAAAACACTGTAAGTCTCTGAGAAACAACAAATAAAAAATAAGTAGCGCATACAGCACATATTAGGGGAGACCGGGGTTGGTTGTCACATGGGTTGGTTGTCACACTCATCATATCTCGGCCACTAAAAGGCGCTGATCAATGTTGCTGACATAGAAATGTTCAGAATTAGTGTTAGGGGTCATCTACATTGACAGTTCAAGTGTTTGAAACAAAGTTTTAAGGTGAGATCAATATTAAGGTTTTTCATGTCAAAATGTAAATTTTCAGAACTTAAAGTTTTCTTTTCTAGTTTTGTAACTAATGGGTTGACTTTAGAAAAACTATTACCATTAATAAGTATAAAGACAGAGCTATATTTTCAATATGTTTTTTCTTAGTTATGCTACAACTTGTGGCTGCTAGCATCACTGCTAGCATACAAGGTCAGTTGGGGATGGTTGTCACACTCTGTTTGGGGTTGGTTATTACATGTGCCACCAATAGCCATATATGTAATCACTCTCTGACACACACACACACACACACACACACACACACACAAAATCTAAATAGTAACATTAGGCCTACTTATCTAATTGTTCTAATCTAACTTTTGGTGCATAACATTTAGGCTATATTTAAATATTATGTTATAAAATAGTATGTATTCAGCAAGTCTATGTTTTATTTCAATGTTCCCAATGTCGATATTCCTAATGCCTGTGTTATCCAATGCCTGTGTGTTTCTGAATAAATTTCACTTCACTTTTTTACATAATTATCAAAAATATTTCTATGTTATCATTTCCCCTCCCCCATTGAAATAACATTGTGACAACCAACCCCATAGTGTGTGACAACCAACCCCAACCAACCCCTCAGACTGAAGACCGGGCCGACAGTTGTTACACCATCCAAATAGGTAAACCAATGTACGAACAACCTGAGAGAGACTCTGAAGGTTTGTGGAGTGTAAACGAGTAATGGTTGTGTTCCGGTAATTACAGAGAACAAAGATGAAGGTAAATCTTCAGGTATCGCAAATAACGCTTAATTTGAAGACAGTCTGAATAGTCCAAGTTAATTAATTTACCGCTGCCTCCTTCCGACGAGTCGCTGACACACTCAAATTCGGGTATGCACCTACCCCTGACATGGTTTTCTTGGTCCCCCTCAACCTAAAAGATCACATTAAAAGACCAAACACTATATTAGGAATACTATATCTATAAAAAAATGTAGAATAGCCAATGTGCTATGTTAGAGATTAATTTAATTAACTAATTAAATCTGTAATTGACGTCACCTTAACAGCAGCCTCCGTTTTGGGAGCTGCACTACCCCCCGTCTCCATCTAACGATCTGTCAATCCCAGCGACTGAGGGAGAAGTCAACTTTGCACCAGTTGTGCGTGATGGAGTTGGTGTGCCATGTGGCGACACTTGCTAAGGTAAAAGCAAAACGCAACAATCTCAGAAGAACCTGGGATGACGTAATAAATGGAAAATCGACGGACTGACGGCACATCTTCAGAGGTGGACAGTAAATTTACTCAAGTACTGTACTTTAGTACAATTTTCAAGTATCTGTACTTTACTTGAGTATGAAACATTTTGGCAACTTATGACTTTCACTTTACTACATTTTTAAGACAAATATTGTACTTTTTACTCCACTACATTTGAAATGCGCATGAAGTACTCATAACATTGATGAGAGGTGGATGCGCTCAACTCCTGTGTAAAAAGTGTGATCAGTACAGTTCCACTACAAGGTACATTGAAACAGGTCTTAGAAGTGATTTTGCAATGATGTGATAGATAGATCATATCGAAGTCTGAAGTGTATTTACTTTCAGTCACTGAATTTGAACTTGGTAATGATCATGATGGCAATGGCAGATATTGACAAATCTTTGTCAAAACATGTGTGACTATGATAAAGTTGGAATGAAAAAAGACAATCACTTGACGTTCACCACACATCTTTGCAACTAAACATTACATTTACCACTCCAATTGAGTTACTGTATTTGTGTTCAGGTGTTCAGATTTGTTAGTAGAGAATGAATAACAATAGTAATTCCATTGATGGTTTTAAACATGAACTAGGAATTACACTATCTCAAAGATTTTTTTAAACTACAGAGCTTCCCCAAGTACATATTGTTTTGTAATTTACACCATTATCTTAAATCTCTGCAACCATACATGGACCTACTTACAAGGCTAAGGGTAGAAACCAGCAATGATCATTTTCAAAGAGCTAGGCTTTGATGCAATTATCCTTATTGAAGTTTATTTGCATCTAAATTATTTTATATTAGGCTAAAATGTAAAAACCTTGTGTAGTTAAACAAATTACAATTTCATGCCAAAATATGAATATAGTGCGAATACAATAACATAATATGAAAATAGTGATGTTGTGTATAAAGAACTTAAGGTCAGGTCAAGTTCTAGTGACTTGTCTGTGGCCCCACATTAGCAAAAAAGAAAGAAAAAAGATACTTTTACTTTTAATACTTAAGTATTTTTAAAAACAATTACTCTTGTACTTGTACTTGAGTAGAACATTGGCATAGCAACTTTCACTTGTAGTGGAGTGATATTTGACTAGGAGTATCTATACTTTGACTTAAGTAAAGGAATTGTGTACTTTGTCCACCTCTGCACATCTTAGACCGAACCATTTCTATGGCTCTGATCTGAGATATTCATGGAGTACAAGAGAATGTTCTAAAACGGGCAAAAATGAGATAAACAGAAAGTACACGTGATGCTATATCACAGATATGTTTTTATTTCTTTTCTTTTACACAATAGCCAGCTAATCCGCATACACACTTATCATTTGGCCTCCATGTTTCAGATGGACAGATCGAGGAGGTCAAATTGCATTTCCCAGTGACTGATACTGTAATAAAATACATGCAGTTCATTCACATCATCATTTACACCCCTCTAAATACACCCATGTGCTTTCTGTTTTCTCTCTCTTTCACACACACACACACACACACACACACACACACACACACACACACACACACACACACACACACACACACACACACACACACACACACACACACACACACACACACCAGAGTTATCTCTGAGTTTACATAGTTAACATATACAGTACATATGCTATTGTCCAGTAGCACTGATTACACTTACAGTACCTCACAAACTACATGTATAAAAGGACTGAATGGACCCTCTTTTTTGCAGCCATACAACAAAGACAGGAGAAAAACAGTTTTACATTACAGTTATGAAAACATAATGTATAATAATAATACTAATACACATGACCAAGTCAACTGTCAGTGATGTCACATGATGTGATTTTGGGAAATTCAACAACCATGATGGCAACTCTACAAATACATGAACATTTTCCCCTTTCTATAAGGCAATGGAAAAATATGGATTCGACAGACAACACATAACAGTTACACATGGTCTGATGCCAGTTACAGTAACTGATTGCAGTTGGTCAGTCATGGACAGTCTGTTAAACAATAAGCCTTAGTCCCTTAGCATGAACATAGAAAAGATAACAAAAACAATCTATACAAAGCTGAGACTGGTGAATATAAATAATTACAAATGTCATGAAAGAAGTAAATAAAGTGCTACAGATTTTGCACTGACCGTCAGAAAAATACTTCACTGAGGATCCATAAAGAAGGGAAAAGAGAGCATATATATTCACCCACTCAGGATGTCTTCTTTGATTGGGAGTTGTTTTGGGAGCAAATTTGTTACATATTTTTAACAGTACTTTCCCTCCCTCTCTCTCTCTCTCTCTCTCTCTCTCTCTCTCTCTTTCTGTCACACACACACACGCACACGCACACGCACACGCACACACACACACACACACACACACACACACACACACACACACACACACAGGTTTTGTATAATGTAAGATATACGTGACAGAATTAAGACACGCATATAAATTAAATAATGTGTCTCTGTTATGTTTAACTGGACTGTATTAGCGTAGCTGTTCACCTCAATCAGTGTTGACTTTATAAACAAAGAATTTGTAATATTGGGAAACACAATAAATAATTAAAAGTACAAAAAAGCAGTCACCTGAAACACTCACAGAAGTGGTTTGGATAGCCTAATACAACTGTGACTAGGAAAAATGATACATGACAATGTACCAGTGCTAAAAAAAAATAAACTGTAAAAATAGTACAGCATTGAATATGTTAAGAAAATAGTACCACAACAATGGGGAACCTATTTTTAACACAATAGTATTTATTTTCTCTCAACCAGTGCCAGTTCAAAGTGATAGGGCACCACCTGCTCAGTCTAAATACTGAACTTTCTCCTTGTGTTACACAATGCTTCCATAAAATGACACTTTCTCCATATCTAGGATGCCACAAATCTGACATCATCTGGGGTCACATTCCTGATGACTATATATTTTCTTCAAAATGAAAATATCACACCTTTGCTATTAGCATAATTTGGTTTCTTCATTTTATGCTACCAGCTCGCCATGATGACTGTCCAGTGTTTCTGACATTCATGAAACAAATAACTAGCCAAATAGCAAGCCACAGATGTCTTTTGATGTGTCACAGGTGGCTTAAAAACTCACACAAAGATAAATCAATAAATAACAGTAATAAAACAGCATGTACTCAGACTGCATGCCTGCTTATGTCTAGTGAAGACGGTCTTAGTCTCAGTCCAAGAGAAGGTTAATGATGGCTGCATCGGTGCGCTAACAGCACCATATCCTCTTCACAGATAGAGTCAAGGGTAGTGGATCAAACATGCACGTCACACTTATTCTTGGCTACAAGAGTCTCTACAGAATACCTCAAGAACTGGGTTAAGGAGATGTAACAGGACATTCAGGCAGTCACCTGAAAGGGGGAAGACTCAGTGTCTCTGGTCTTTTTTCTTTTGTATTATATGTTTGCTTTTTTTTTGATCTGTTGGTCTTGTTAATATATCTGTCCCCAACCATCAGTCTATAAAGCACATGCCACTCTGCAGAGCCTCTGGGAGCTGCCTGACTGCCTCTGCCTGTAGACACAGAACGTGTATCCCACAAAACAAGCTCTTCTGTTATCCCTCTTGTCATCCAAAACTGCATAGAGATTTACTGTGGAGGAAGAGAGGAGGCAGAGAGAGAGAGAGAGAGAGAGAGAGAGAGAGAGAGAGAGAGAGAGAGAGAGAGAGAGAGAGAGAGAGAGAGAGAGAGAGAGAGAAGCACAGTAAATGTAAAGAACTAAATACATCATTAAAGAGAGAACACATTAGAGACTAGATCAGAATATAAACAGCCAAAGCATATTAAGTCCTATAGAAGACTTCATTTACACATCAGCTCCAGCAGTACTTCTCACTGCCTACAAACTTGTGCCAGAATCATAATATGCATGGCCACATCCCATGTCAGCCAAACAGAAACACCATGCAGAGCTGTGCAGTGACTGAATGACTGACTAGCCGTGCCTTTCCTTTTTCCTCCTCTGCTCTCTCCACTCGCTCAGAGTCTCTGTGAGTACACATTAGCTGCTGACTGGGAGAGATAATGACATGTTGCTGGTGTAAGCCAGCAACATGTAAGCCAGGCCTCCATACAGATGAGAAACATGGACTGCAATTCCATGCATAACAATAACCCCACAGCCATCCGCCCAAGACAATATCCCAGTCTAGACAAAATAAAACTAAAATGTAGTCCAGGCTGGGGACTGGGGTTGAATCACACTGGCTCAATAGTGTGTGAAAAGGGCTATGATTGGAATATGTACTCATACATGTCATGTAAACATTAGTGTAGGTCTTAAGCCAGACAACTGTCTCCATGCAGTATGGCGCCATGACTAATCAGTTTCCTGTGCCAACATGCACAACTCAGAGCCATGTGGTCACATGTATTTGGCTTTATACAGGACCTCACAAGGACAGTTATGCTTGAACTGTCCCTTTCCTCTGGCAGCAGGACTGAAAGTGTGTGGAAACTGGTGTCCTATGAAAGAGTGAGTGAATGTTCTGTATATGCAAGTACAAAAATAAAAGGGTAAAAACCAAAAGCAAAGTATGGAGAAATGGGTGGATCTGAGATATGTTCATCTAGAGGGATGCCTCTAGCATGGGTGCTTTGGGGGTCTTTTTGAAGGAGAAATGAGTAAGAGGAAGATGGGGGTAGGCTGGGGTTGTACTCAGGCACTTACTGTCTCGTTCTCGCTGTCTGAGACAGGCTGAGACTCTGAGCCATAGTGCAGAGGGGAGTACACCCAACTCCTATCCTCTGGAGGCTGCTGCCAGACCACCACGCCACCAGGGGGTGCCACAGAGACACACACAGAGGCACAGATAGATGCGCAGGCCACGGCACAGCAAAGAGTAGAGAGAGGAGGGAAGACAGAGAGAGGTGACAAAAAAGAGGTTAAAGTTTGAAAGAAATGTAATGGTTGTGTAGAGGTTCCAGTTTAGCCTGGTAAACGAGCCCCTCATACTTCATTTTATTGTGCAGAGGGTCTGGCAGTGCTGTACTGAGAAACCATTTCTTCCTCAAGGTGTGGGCTCTGCTGAAGTTTAAAACAAGTGGCTCTGCCTTAACTTCTGGTTGTGACATATGCAATTAGCCTGCCTACGCACTACAGTTCAAATGTAACACACAAATCAACATCATCGCTTATGAACACTCCCTCTTTTCGCTGTTTGGCTAGGCAAAATTATGCCTAAGACAGCAATGTCAACGGAAGCACTGCCAGACCCTCTGTACAAAATGAAATAGAGTATGACAGATTAGTTTACCAGGCTAGTTCCAGTTACCCAAGTTGACAATCGCTGAAAATATCTTAATCTGAGCTAATGCTGCAAAGAAAGACACATAGCCGTGGGAAGTGGGGGTGCTGCACCACACACATGTATGCAGATGATCTGATGTTATTAATACAATAATCAAACATTTGATCATTTTTTGGAGAAATAACATGCAATTGTGAAGTTTTCTATATATTGCTACGCATCATGGTCAACAAATGTCAAACAGCCAGAGAGAGGTGCTTGTGGAGTGTATCAAACCAACCTTCAAATAAAGAAAGCTAACACAGAGGACTACTCCAGACTAGCTGTCAGCCTCATGGTCATGTGCTCCCTGGTGAGCATTTTGGGGATGCCTCGGTGGTGTAATATGTATACATACATATTAGGTGTTGTGTTTAATGTGTTACATTACTCAAAGAGGTATTTTGTTCTTGATGATCTAATGCTCCAAATGTTTTATCCAGTACTGTGTAGTGGACAATGCTGTTATCGTAAAGGTGTTGTGTATACCAGCCAGAGCATGTTGTTCTAAATGTTCTTTTGTATGTTTGTTGTGTCTTCATCAGCAAGCTTACAACGGCTGTTATCATGTGAAAATACATGGCAAATCAAATTTACAGAAGGTCATCCTACAAACAGCACCCCTCAGTTTTAACATATTCCCACGGCTATGGAGAGGACATTTTTCTTGTAATATCTTAGGAGCAAAGTAAGCATACATATATTTGTTCTTTTAATTCTCTCTTTTCAACACAATAAATGAAGCCCTCCAAGGCAACAGGAAAAAGGCTCAAGATCAACTTGCAATGTCATTTGAGCCTTGACACAAAACTGAAAGCCTTGTTCTAGATCAGTCTAAAGACATTAATAAAAGACCTTCAAAACAACTAGATGAGAAGCAAATCTGCAACAAATCTAAGTGCTATCAACCCTGCTATGACTTCAGTGGCTAACCTCATGAGCACTGCCAAAATTGTTTACCCATTTGGCTACTCTAGACATGGTAAAATAATTTAAACCCACCAACAGAGCAACTGCCCCACATTCCTTTCGGAAGACAGGCATTTAACACTAAAAAAACACATGGTGACCTAATCAAAAAAAAGGTGACCTATAAAGGGTTAACAATTAAAAGCAAAATAGTAATGGCACGGAAGCTAGAGTGAAGGAAAACCTAATGGGACAAACTACCTCATAGCCTGCTGTACTTACAATACTGCTAGAGCTGGAGTTGAGTTTACGTCGGCGTAAAACAGGAGAGTACACCCAATACCTTCCATCAGCATACTGACAGTGAACACAGAGCGAGCACAGAGAGAAAACAAAGGGAGAAAAGAAAGACAAGAAAGACACCAAACAATGGAAATGTTAGAAATGAAACAGGATGTTAGAAAAGTGGGATACAATGTTAAAATGCATTCAAAATAGAGCAAAATAAAAAAGACACCGATAAAACATAAATATGACACAGACACAAACCATGGAAAAAACATTAGTGGCTTAAAAAGACCAAAACATGTAAGGATGGACGATTAAAAAACATCATATGCCATAAGTTGCCATCCAAACTAGGAATAAACACATAGATGTGCCTGTGGATTAGTCTGACTGGAATGCGGGACAGATAGGGTGGGATTATCGTGTAAATGGAGTAAAAGTGAAACTCTGGCAGGGGAGCCAGCACTGCAGCCCATCTCCCTCCAACTCTCCACTCATCACCTTCTCAACAGCCCTAGTGACTGATGTCTGTGTGAGCCATCCTTTCAACAGTGTGTGTGTGTGCGTGTGTGTGTGCACAACAGCGTGTGATTTCTTTTCTCATTAGGAATAAGGAAGAGTAACAATTTAGCATACACTCTGTTCTACCAAAACACTGAAAACCATGCCTTGCTTTATCGCACCACAAGCCCATGCAGGTTCATGGAAAAGCTTAGTCAGTCAAATATCTACAGCTAAATATTCCTAACTAAACATGCAAAAGATTTTGGGGGGTAGAGAGAAGCACAGGGAGAAAGAGAGAACACTGGAGACAGAGTGATGACTCACTCCTCTGCAGTCTTAAGCATGCCAGGGTTTCACTCTGATGCACACACTCATTTACACACTCATTTACACACACACACACACACACACACACACACACACACACACACACACACACACACACACACACACACACACACACACACACACACACACACACAGACCTGTATCAGCACCCTCAAAGTTCCACCAAGTCGTCTTGGTCGTATCTCTGCAGAATGTCCATGTTTATTATTAATCTGCATCAGTTAGCGCACTTTGCCTCTGACTAAAATATGTTGGTTTAACTTATTAAACATAATTTATATATTTTATACATTCTTGTGGTCAACAACCATACATACCATAAATGGTAATTATGAGTAGCTATTAGTTCATCACAAGGGCATGAAATTTGTCTGTGTGTGTGTGTGTGTGTGTGTGTGTGTGTGTGTGTGTGTGTGTGTGTGTGTGTGTGTATGTTTGTGTGTGTGTGTGTGTGTGTAAATTCTCATGAGGGTTTGGTGCAATGTTTGGGTGGTCTGTACTGGACACAGATACTTACAAAGTAGATGTCTGTGATTGGCACCACTTCATCCTCCAGTGAGCCCCGGCTGGCCGACTCTGACAGCTGGGTCACTGCATCCGAGTCTGCCACTCCCCATGGGCTGGGGGGCACGGCATGCACTGTGACTGCAGCTGAAGCCTGTGGCTGGATCTGTGCAGCCACCTCCTCATGGGGGACTGGGGCCTTGTGAGCAACAGCGGCGGTGGTGCAGTCTGCAGACTGTGGGGGATCATCCTCCAAAATTGCCGTCTCTCTTATCTCACACTCGACCACATCACTGCAGGGGATTGACGAAAGAGGAAGAGGAAAGAAGTGAAGCAGAGCGGAGAGGACAGGATGACAAAGCGTAAGGACACAGAGAAAAGAGACCCAACAGACAAAGACGAAAAAGGCATGTCTCAAACCAAAGTCAACCTCAATCTTTGCCTTGTCATGAACAGTCAGATCCTGACAGAGTAAAACGGCATCCTTTCACGACTATGAGCCCAATGTCTGCAGGTATCTGAGGTGTCTGATCTTTTTCCCCCAGCAGGAAAGGTGACTCTGGAGAGATGCTATGGCCAGATGGCTAATTCTTTCTGCAGCCAGCCCGTCACTTCTAAACCCAACAGAGCCATATGTCTGAGACTGCCTAAAACCTTCTGCAGACTCACTGCTACTTTATACTTTCACTGACTCCCTCTAGCCCTGAGCACTGCACACAAGGCAGGCAGATTTACTGCAGGCTTTCACTGAGTCTGATTAGCAAGGTTGATGAAGGGATGGCTGGCCATCCCTCCTGCAAAGAGACAGAAAATGTGCTCAACTCTAGACAACAGCAACCAAACATCAGTGGTTATTTATCGTGTTCTTTATACCTACATGAATCAAATCAACCACAGCCTGTGGTATTCATACACATATGCACACACAAAGCGCATATGCATTTCAAAAGGATGATTTCTTAATTTTAACTAGCACACTGCATGAGTAGCATTGTTGATTCTTTATGGTTAACTCTATTGAGATTATCACATTTCATATACCTAAAACATGCATGCAAATTGTCATTACGATCAATGTAAACACCTGGAGATGGAGTGGTGGTGTACCTGACCGGGTCTATAGTGATCAACCCACATATCCAGGATTAGTGGGTCTCCCCACTTCCCTGCTGTCCCCAGGGTTGAGAGGGTGGCCAGGCCAATTGCTGCTGGCATTTACTACAGTAGCCATTTTGGATGAGGACACACCATCAGTCCTGTGCCAAGTGACTGCCAACTCCCACAGTAATGGAGCCCCATTTTCTCTCCTCTCATTCTGGGACACCGTGTCCTAATGGGAGAGCCTTCATAGCAGCCCTCGTGTGCTCCAGATCTGACCACTCGCCGTCTACTGAAATATATCTATATGCAACTAACCCAGAATTAAAGGAGGTCAGTGAAAGTTTCAATCTACGCTGGTCTTCTGTGAAATGGAACAACATTATTTAAATGATACTTAACGACTGTATGTGGAGAAATATTCAGATGGTAGCGAAAATATTATTCTACTTCTCTAATTTTAGAGTGTGTTTGATGATTTAACCCATCATATGCATAACAGGGGGCAACCATAATGCCCAGAGAGCAGTCTGGCGAGACGGTATCATGCTCAGGGTACCTCAGTGACACTTGTGGGTGTATTTGCACTGCAACCCTCTAGTGACAAGATGGAGAAGCTTTTTTGTCTTTGCTATGGTAAAACCACTTTCTGTGCCAAAACTGCATCCAATAATAATCGTAATTCTGTCAGTGTGTTGTGGCATTTTTGTGCCTTTAACAAAGTACAATCATAGCTAAATCTGAATGTCCTACAAACCAAATTAATGGATGATAAATTCATTTGAGCTTGTGGGTCCTGTTGCGTGTGTACCTGCTCTCCAAAGACGGTAGTGTGGGTTGTACAGCATGCTCTGTCTCCACTTTACTTTCCACTTTCACTGTCTTCTCTTCCTCTCTTACTTCTTCTCTCTTCTCTTCTGTAAATTTTTCTTTTTCTGTGACATCCGCTGTCACTTCTCTCTTCATCTCTACATGCACAGTGATGGTCTGATTATCTTCTTCATGAATGTCCACTACTTCCTTTGATCTGCAAATGCACACACACACACACACAGGCACACACACATACATAGTGACAATACACTTTGTATGAACTTATGAATTCAACAATTCTCATTCATTAGATCCAAGTCCTCTAAGTCAGAGTCTAATTCAGAGTACAGGATAGCACACCAAAACATTTCCATAAGGAAGTAATGTTTTTGCACACAGTTTGACTGTGCTTCTTCTTCAGGCCTGCCAAGTGAAGCGCTACCAGAGAGATCTCTAGCTGGTGGGCACTGCTCACCTGGTCTCTGAGTCTCTCAGTGACTGTGCCTGCCTCCTGTGTGACAAAACAAAGAGGCATGCAGGTGAGTGAGCCGTGAAGAGAGCTGTGGCTTAAAGCAGAGCATGGTGGGATAAGAGCAGCAGGCATGCAGTGGCAGATAACACACCTCAGGCACTCATACATGCATAGTAAGCTATGGGTGTGGCAATCTGCTGTTTGTGTGTGTGCACGTGCGCATGGTATGAATATTATGTGGGGGTAAAGCAGCACTCTAAGGGCCTTACAGGGGTCTCACACAACAGCTGAACAGGTTTGGGTCAAGGGCAGCAGTGTTGTCTGTGGCAAATTCTGCAGTGCTAGTACCTGTAGCGTGGGTGCTCTGTGGTGTCTGATGGTGAGCGCTCAGGAATGGAGATAGAGGTATTGGAGGAGAGGGTGGTGGCAATGGAGGCTGTGGTGGCCTCCTCAAACAGTGGAGGGGTGCAAGGGTGGAGGTTATTCCCTGTGAGCAAAACCAACAAAAAAAAACACAAAAGACAAACCAATATAAGCCATCCTTAAATTTTTATGCAATTATTTTTAACAGGAGCTGGGTCATTAATGGAGTTTAAAAAACACTATGGACAGCTAAAAACATAGAGTTATTCAAGGATATACAATGACAAAAGAATTGTAAAACTGTTCCAAGACGCACCCTCATCTTCAAGCACAGGAAAGCTGCGGGCTCCTCTCAGGTCATAGATGTTCTCATCTCTCTCAGAGGGGAGCTGGCTGGCTGACCAGGCTGCCCCAGGACCAGTGTACTTGGGCACAGCCAGGGGCCCACGCCCCTTCTTAGAGGGTGAGGACTTCAAAGCTGGCGGGACAAGGACCAGTACAGTGATGGTTAACATAAAAAACATAACAAAACAACATAAAAAAAACATAAAAAATAGATGTGTAGACTAGGGGAGAGTACAAACATGAATATGGTACTCACAAGAACTCTTTCTGAACACAGTGTTGCTCATGAACTTCAGGAACCGCTCAGCATAGAAGCTAGGCCTGTGGACTGACACTGTATCCTAAGACAGGTAAAAGAGAGGAGTGCATGGAGGGAGAGAGAAGAGCAAGAAAAGTGAGAGATGGGTGAGAAAAAACGTGAGAAGAAGGGAGGATTAGGGAAGTGATAAGGTCTGAAAAACAACGCTCAGACACTGTCAAGGGTCAGTCATGGAAACCGGTGTCAGAGGAGCGTCAACTCTTCGGACAGTGGGCCGCTGCGTGCAGGTGCTGCGTCTGGCAGCTGCTCTGCTCTCTCATGAATGCAAACATAAGGGCCAAGAGAGTGGGATTACCCGACTGGGTGCAGCACAGAGCAGTAGGCCAGACAGATGGTGCCCTGCACTAAATAATTCACTCCTCTTGTTCTTTCACTCCTTCGCTCCCCAGAGGAAGCCACCAGGTATTCACCACAGACACACCCTGCGTCAGCTTACCTGTTCCTCAGTGTACTACAACAGTAAATGAGAAGCTACTGAGCAATCATTTGCTCAAGGGAGATACAGTGGCTTACTTCTGCTGCTGCCAGAAATGTTACATTTGTATGGGACTGACTAGGCCTTGGGGACCCTACAAATAAACATGTGTCACTAGAGTGTCACAGAGACAGCACAGGAGATCACCAGGCTTGTGAGAAATGGCTTATCCACCATTTCATAATAATATGCCCATACATGCTGGCGGCTTGACCTGTTGTCCCAGATTCTCTGTGCTATTTGTGCCAGATTTCTTTCTTCATACATCCCTGTGGAGGCTCAATACAGCCTGTGCATAAGTGACCAGGCTGTTGCCACACCTTATGTAATACAGAGCATTAAAGGACAGTCAGGCATGAGGCTATGGTTAGAGATGGAGGCGTGCACACTGACTCACCCCATCATGAACCAGTGCTTTCCATGTGTGCTCCAGCTTCTTCACGAGCCTGGGAGACAGTCAAGACAAATCAACATCAGTGTACACTACAGCTTCCCCCTGGTGCAAAAGAAGCTCAGTTGAAGCCCATACCACACCCGTATGTATGCTAGATTTGTTCCCTATCTATTGAATAATTCTTGCACATTAAAGGAGTTAAACGGTGACATCTTTCCGCTCTGGCTGCACAAAAGCTTACCAAAGTGCTTTGAAACTGTTAAAATGTTATAATCATCTGTTTATAACATGCTACATATCACCAAATATGATCAAATCTGAGAGGCTACATGAGCAACTATTTAACCAAATGGAGATTTGTAGAGTACCTGTATGACTGCAGAATGTCAATGATTCCAATAAAGAGAAGAAGTCTCTCTCCTCTCCCATTTACAGCAGGAATACCACCCATCCTGAATTCAAATTGAGATAAAGAGAGAAATGTGGAATAATATTCTTCTAGCAGTAAAGAAGAGATATTGTGTTTTCATGTCCTCATATCAATAAAATGTATCATTAATGTCCTAATAAAGCTATCTCAATGTTTCTTCCTGGTTCAGCTGTCCCTGGCTAACTCACGTGTCCTCTGTGTCAATGGCTGCTCCACATTTGGCTCCTCCCTGGATGGACTCCATGGCGGTGGAGTAGAGTGCCCGCTGTGCTGCAGGCCTCTTCTCATCGCCACTGCCCTGTGAGCCATCCATCTGCTGGTCCCGCTCCGCCTGGTCCAAGTTGTGCACCCCCAGCAGCAAGCTGTAGTCCATGATCTTAAAGCTCTCCAGCACCTGCAGCATCAGCCCACAGAACACATGCTTAGAGGACTGACATTAAGGATTGTCAAGGAAAGAGTTGTGTTAAGAATCTCAAATATCCCCCAAACTATAACTCTATAACTCAGTCTTATGTTTAAATTGAATTCCTTTATTATTTTCTTTATTGAGGAAAATTTACACCTCTGCATTTAACCCATCAAACACGTGAGCAGGGGGCAGCTATGCCAATGGATCCCAGGGAGCAGTGTGTGTGGAGACTGTACCATGCTCAGGGTTCCTCAGTGGCACTTCTGGGTGGATTTGAATCTACAACCCTAACTGAGTCTCTATAACTTAAAAACAGTCTACAGAGGATGTGGCATAGAAATGTCCTTGAGTATTGCAACAGATTCCAACCGATTCCAACTCCACTGGGATGCATTATGAGTTTAAACTGTTATAGATATAGATGGACTATGTATTATATACTAAGTATGGCTTCTATTAAGGTTCTAAGTACAACCCTACCAATTAAGGTGCTTGTAAGCCTCAGGAGACTCTGTAGTCTTTGCACATCCACACTTCATTATTGATGACTGGCTATAAATAACAGCCTAACTATTGGGTTCACAGTAATAAAGAACAACAAAAAAGAAATCCCCAGTGTGTAATTATGTCCTTGGCATGCACAGGATATAATTACACACTTAAATCCACTCTCATTGAAAGTTTAATAGCCGAGTAAGACAGATGTCAGTTGTTTTATTATAATGCCAAGGACAGACCAAGATTTTTTTTTAACCAAGATAGCATAGTGTATGTGTAATATAAAGTTGAGTAAGTAGAGTTTTTTGGGAAAACAAGGAAGAAAATCATTGCTTACCAAGCAGTCTCTCTGTAAAGTCTTTGTCAGGGCATTATATGTATCTGTGTCAAGCATTAGGCCATCCAAGACTTCCTGCATGAAGTCGAGATCTTTAAAAGTGGGCTTGGATTTCTCCCGCTCCTTTTTAGAGGCCCGCCGCTTATAGGTGGAACCTTTGAGGTCAAACTTGAGGTGCATGCGGAACACACGAGGCAGAACGTTGTTCATCACCACAATCCGGATGTTCTTTCCACCTGACTGTACACAGTACAAGCCAAAGAACTTGGGCAGCAGAGTGCGAGGGTTCTGGTTCAGATTCTGTGGAAATGAAGAATGAGATAAGAGACACACATAGGGCAAAGTGACAGTAGCCCAGTAAACAAACAGGACAGAGGTTATAAGTAGAAAAGGTGAAGAAAGACCAGGATAGGAGGGGGAAGTAATTTAATGTACAGTCTGGACAATGGAGAGAGAGGAACAAGAATTGAAATAATGGCTCAGACTGGAGAATATATGTTTAAACTAAAAGCCAATGTTGAGGGCTTGTCACAAATGTGTTGAAAGTGCAATATGTCTTTGCCTTCATGCACCATTCACAACCTTAATAGGAACAGATGTGAAATAACCGCTTACTGGGCTAGCTTTGTCTTCTGCATTAGGCCTTGGAGCATCAAAAGCAGTTAAGGGTTTTAGGACCAAACAGTAATACAAACAATAAAACTGAATAGGAAACAGTGGGAAAAAAACTGCAACTGCACTGAAATCCAACATAGGTTCTCTCACAGCACATCACTGACAATGAAACTGTGTACTGTTAATAATAAAAAAGACAATAGCCAAAATGCTTTTAACCATTGTTCCAAATATTCATGGCAATGGCTGGAAATATTTTTACATCATTTGTAGTGAAAGCAATTTGCTATTACCGCCCTGTCCCTCTGTGTTCTTAGAGTCATCTCTGCTGTCTTAAGCCTCCTTGCCATGTGTGTGTCGCATGTCAGCATAAGCACTCATTGCATACACACACGCCCCTAAGCCTCGGTGATGCAGAGAGCAGCTGAGGTCAGGGCAACATACTGGCCACCTCTAGAGGCTTTCTCTACCTCCCTCCCTATCTCCCTCCCTCTCTCTCTCTCTCTACCCACCTATGCTTTCTTTCTTACTATGAACATTCTGCAGCCACCGCATCACCAAACAAGTAATACATATTTCATATGAATATAATGTTAAATAAAATGGTATGAAAATAAATCCTTGATTTCGCAAAAATAGACATCCTAGACAAGTCCTACAAGTCCTAAGTTCATCATATCTAAAAGCGACTTAAACCAAAAAATGAAGGGACATAATGTAAACAAATGCATAATCTAGAAATGGCTGCTTTGAGAAATAATAATTTGACCATTATTGCCTTGTGGTGTGTGGGACTAATGACAAACACCATGTCCAAACACTGCTCCATGCTCATGACTATATCCATATGTCTGGTCATCTCTTCTGGATGATGTTTCTACACCTGTGTGTGTGTGTGTGTGTGTGTGTGTGTGTGTATGTGTGTGTGTGTGTGTGTGTGTGTGTGTGTGTGTGTGTGTGTGTGTGTGTGTGTGCATGAGAGAGTGACTGATTCACCATGTAGTATCCTGGCAGCAGCTTCTGCAAAAACTCAGCTTCTTTGTGCATGACTGTTTTGATGATGAACTCATCATCCCTGGTTACGTAGAAGATGGAGCCGCTAGCGCCAGGGTTGGAGAGCTCAATCAGAGGCTCATTGCACAGAGAGTACTACAGGTGTGAGACAACATACAGACAGACAGTTAGTCAAACAGACAGACAAGCCAACAGACAGACAGACAAATTCTGAAGAATTATCATATTATCTATCGTGAAAACATGATGAAGTCATTTCAGTGAGCACAATTCAACATCAATTCCAATCCTGTAATTCTGGCTTTATACAGCTAATTATTCTCAAGTTTTACTATGATTAGATATGGCATTTACACCAATATACCTCACACACACACACACATGCAGAACACACCAACTATGCTAAATTGAACAGAGGAGTCTGCTGTTTACAGCCCGCAGCTTAAAAGGGAACGTATTAGTGCCTTAATCTCCATCTGGCGCAGGTAGAGAGTATGTGGGCTTATCAGACCAGCATGTGCACACACTAGAGGTGTGCCTGCCAACAGCCTTGCACATCCCCACACAAACTGTTACGCTCAGAAGGTAAACATACATTAAAGGAGAACTTCGGTGTAAAATGAAAATTGGCATGTTAAAACATCATACCGAGTTGGTATGTGTACTGAGGAGCAAAATTGATTTAACCTGTTGCATTCAGAGTTTAACTATTTTTTATCGTTTGTCCCAGAAGGCTAACTATGGAAGTGGTAGGTGCACTTAGACGAAGCATGTGGACTACGCTATTTTTAAACCATTAAAACAGCTCGAAGAAACTCCACACTCCATCGGTAGTACAACAAAGGCTCTGGCATTCAAAACAAAGCACTGAGAATATTGTAAATGTACACAACGTTTATTTAAAAAACTGTTCTTACATGCAGTAGTTTGCAGTTGTTTCTTGTCGCCGCCATGATGAAAGTCCAAACAAGTCGATTGTACTACCTCTCCTCCTTCCT
Organism: Coilia nasus; assembly: GCA_027475355.1. Taxonomy (NCBI): domain Eukaryota; kingdom Metazoa; phylum Chordata; class Actinopteri; order Clupeiformes; family Engraulidae; genus Coilia; species Coilia nasus. The sequence goes on along the minus strand of CM050221.1, from coordinate 10,132,550 downwards.
CAATCGACTTGTGCGGACTTTTATCATGGCGGCGACAAGAAACTACAGCAAGGTACTGCCTGTAAAAACTGTTTTATTAATAAATGTTGTGTACATGAGCATACGTGTTCAGAGGAGACAAGCCTTAACCGTCACCATGTATTTCATGCACTGTTCTGTGAAATTAGCACATGAGTAAGTTGTCATCTTCATCAAAAAGTCCTGTTTTACCACAAGATATCAATAAAGCGCTAGCCTTTATACAGAAACGAGAAGTCTTCAAATACTGTATTAACTGGCCATCTTGCAGCATGCACAGACATCAAGGCATCCATGTGTGCTCATCCACCCACAAGCAAATCAGTAAACGTATGAGTGAACCAACAAACATACACATACATGCTCAGACAAAGCACACGCACACACACACACTCTGTGATTCATACCCAGACGCCAGAAATCCTACCAGTGTGCAGTGACTCACACTCCATACGCACACAATGTGCATCCTACAGGGAGGCAACCTGCTAGCCAGTCCATGTACTGCCAGATGCCAACTAACTAGCTTGCTTCCTCCCCCTCCCATTGCAGCACTGTGCCAAGCTTTTGCACTGCCCTGATACATGGCAACCCTTCTCTTCTCATTCTACAAGATGCCAACCCAATTTTGTCTTCTTTCACCTCTCCATTCTGTAAAAAGGGTCTATGTCCATCCCATGCCAACCTTATCCTCCAACTCTTGAGCCTTATGTAGCAATATTATGTGCCTGCCTGTGCAGTATCATCACCTTGTTACATCTGGTACAGCATCTGAACATGTCTGACACCTCTTTGCCCATCTGTGATCTTACTGATAATAAGGCACTGTGTCTGCGCCCCTTAATACCTCAGGGAGAAAATAAGTAAGAGGGTACTGCAGAGGTGAGGGCAAAGTTTAGATGTGTCTCACCAGGTAGTCATCAGGCCGAATGCCAAAGAGTTCACGGAAGTAGCGGAATGCCACAGGGGCGTAGGTCTTGAAGCGGAAGTCTGGGAAATGATGTGCTGGGGTCAAATTGCTGCCCTCACTAGAGAGAGCAAGAGAACAATGGAGGAATTGTTACATATACATCAACCCTGCTCATGTGCAGATAAAACATCACTGAAACACACATACAAACACACACTCTCACACACACTCAGTCACACACACACACACACACACACACACACACACACACACACACACACACACACACACACACACACACACACCTTGGAAAGAAGATGCTCTCCACCACATAAAAATCCTGCATGAGCACATCTCTCTCAGGCTTGGAGCTTAGGTTGCCCACTGTGTAGCCGATGCCCAGCTGGATGGCACCTTTAAGGGCAGAAGATGTGGTCTGCAGAGGGAAAAACAATAGCTCAAGGAATTATTGACCCCCGACAATGTATTGGTAATTCTATAGGCCATAGTTTAAATGATGGACAAAGTCATACAATCTAAATAAATCTAATTTAATAACTAAGCAAAATCTATTTTCTTATTCAATACCATATTTTTAATTGAGGCACCCATGACTAAAACATGTAGGAACTGAAGGATCTGCGGAAGGACAGAACGGATGGAAGGACACACCTTCTTGTAGGTGGTCTCTCCTGAGGCATCCACTCTTCTGTGGCCAATTTTCTTCTCAGGCCCTGAGCCAGGATGGCAAGATGATGAAGGCATCTAAGAGACACACATGGGGTAGGTGGTAATAGAGGAGGGGTTATTAAACACAACCTCTGTCAAATCAGGATTAAATGGTATTTTTACAGGTCAATTACTAAACTGAAGTTTGGGAACAGTGGATTTCCACTTATAACAAATTATATATGAACCATCACCTAGACAGAGTGAATGGACAGTGTAGATTATGTAACTATGCTATATTATTTAAAGATTGTGCAACTATGCTATATTATTTCTTTTATGTGAAAGATAGGTGTGTGCAGGAAAACAGCACAAACAAACCATCACTCACCTCTGTTATATAGGCCTTTTTAGCTGTCCCCTCTGAAAGAAAGACATACAGGACAAAACATGAGACACTCCTTCAGAATCTTTCCACAACAAACCAAGGATGAAAAAAACCCCAATGTAAGTATCGCAACAGTTCAGCAACAGCCATGCTGGTGCATGGTTTGTTTTTCTCCTGCAGTGTCTGCCTGCTTGCCCTCAGCAGCATCAGTCATGTCTACTCTCTGTCAGCCCGCATGTGCTGCGAGGAGTTACCAGGAGGCACACCACCACAGCAGCAGTGGCAGGAGCGCCCTGACCTGATTAAACATTCAATCAGCACAGCATCTACTGTGCTAGAACTACTCTCCACAGGGAGAGACACACTCAGACAGGGCTGTTTATAATTTCTGACGAAGGCTGCCAAGCCCTGATCCGAGTAAAAATATAATAATTGACATATCTTTTACACTCCTTATGAAATCCTGCCCCAGTAACACTGGTGCCTCTGTCTCTGCAGTCTATGTACAGCAACCATGGGTATGCACTACATAGTGTGCACTTGCTTCTGAGCTTTTATCTTGTTTCTTTATAAACGTTTTGTGTTGGATGCAGAGCTGAGGATGCTGCACTGTGCAGTTTCAGCCACAGGCCATTACACACATGCGCACACACATATGCACACACTATAACAAAGACAGTTGATGGGTGGGTGGGGGGGGGTGAGGGTGAGGGGGGTGAGGGGTTGAAGAAAGAGAACATTCCTGAGATGCTACAAATAGGAATATTTTTTTGTACCCGGCACCATGTGTGACTGCAGTCACAGGTGCACTAAGTATAAACACTCACTCAGTGAATACATTCCAGATTGTAGTCAGAGATTAATGCACTAAGTGATATGTATTTACATAGACAAAATGCATAATGTAAATTAATATAAAAAAAGACAGAAAGAGCGAGAAAAACGAGAAAACAAGAAAACGAGAAAGTGAGAAAGTGTGAGAGAGAGAGAAAGAAAGAGAGAGTGAGAGCGAGAGAGCAAGAGAAAGAAAGATTATCTAATGATCACAATGTTAGTATTGTTGGAGAGTGTGACTGTTTTAGTACTCTGCTTTTCAGTATCTGCATGAATAAACAATACATAAAGAGTGTTTAAGTGTGCTGCCCATTTAGTTTGCCAGTAACTGCTGATAAAGGCTATGTAAGGACAGTGCACCAGCTCATATTGTGTGTTTTGTCACCTTATCTAGAATTCAAAACATTCACACACACGCACACACACACACACGAGTAGGCACATATCATGTTAACCTACAGTATGGTTTGCAGACCCACCACAAACATACCCCGTCATAAACACACGAATCCGTTCCAGACGACGACTTGTTTCATCTTCCCCCGCACAGCCCCATGCTATGGAAATGTGCCCGTGAGGACAAACAGTAAACAGAACGCACAGTCCTTCACCATCACCTTCCCAGGAGCTGTAAATATTCACCTCCATCTGCTCTCTGCTCACCCTAACAACACTATGAAGACACAGGCTGCTGGCTCCACAACCACGGAGGCTCCACGCAGGGCCTGGGGAACAGCAGGAGCCAGATGCATGCTAGGGAGGAGGCTGTTGTCTGGCAGAAAGAGACCTGCCATAATGCCTATGTTATGCTGGACCTCCACCACTTAAGCATCAAGCTGGCTAAAGAGAAACTGTGTGTCCTCAAATCACTGGCTTTGTGATTCTGAGGGAAAAAAAATAACCATAAGGATTCTATATGTGCTGAATCAAGAGCATTTGAATGGCTAAATAATTAAATAACAGGGATGCACAGATGCTTCTGTGGCAGATGAGTCTCTACAAAGTCTATTTTACCGCAACCACATGTTCACAGTAATGGGCAGAACTGGCAGGCATTGTCTCCTGCTGAAACACTCTATTCTCTCTAAACCACACACAGCTGTGGGCAAATCAGGACAACTGTCACTTGGATGTGATCCAGTGCATGATGTCCCAGCTCAAGCGTTCAGCAGACTGGTGTTTAATTGACCAATCACAAAGCAAAACAACAAATACATCTACGGAAAATACACTTGTATTTACTCACCACACACAATAAAGAAGCTAATAGTTCATCCAAAAGAGCAGTCATAAGAAAGAGTTGTATGCTGTGGCCTCTTCATAAGAAGGCTCTGAATAATAGGTCTTCGTCCTGGCCACCACCAGCCTGGCAGCACTTCTCAGAGTCAATGTCACCGACACCAGCTATCAATTAGACAGACCCTTTAACCCCTATTCTGCCCAGCTTGCCTTTAAACTCTGATATTCATTAGTGCAGTTTATTGTCTGATGTCATCAAAGTGCTGCTAGCTCCTCTGAATGCACCAATAGCCAGCTGGTAAGCCAACAGGTCCTCACAAAAGATAAGAAATACATGAAAGACTCTTGAAATGTGTATGGGGAGGGTTAATTTGATAAGACATTTTTTGGTAAAGCAGTGAAGCACCAGTGTGTAAAGATGAAAGCTATAGACGCTACAAAAGGATTAAACTGCAGAACAATCTAGAATGACAGAGGCAGCAATAATCACAGAGGCCTGGAGTCTCACCCACACACTCGCTTCTCTCGTAATCCACTCAGGGGCACGATTTTCCTCCTTTCGTGCACAGTCCACACAATGTGGCAGTGTACAAGCACAAAAAATACAACAAACCTCAAATGTCACCAGGACCCCACCACCGCTTGTCGCCTAAGGTTTGCGCAGTTCTTTTCTATTTGTAGACAGATCAGGGATGAGGAAAAACCGTCAATTGGATTGACAGGGACCCTAATCTGGCTCCACAGCCACTTTGCAAGTCAACAGGTGTTTGCTGTGACCGGAAGGCTACACTGACCAATTAGAAAGCTCAGATTAGTGATGGTGCCCGCCCAGGAGAATGCAGGAGCAGACAGGAGCTGAGTACCAGCTGCCCTGAAGGGCAAGGGCACTAAAGGAGAGACACCCCTCAGCTGCACAAGCTCATTACACACACAGGTTCGGGGCATCCAGCACCAACACTGCCAGCACTACAAACAAGAAAAAACAGAGAATCTTCTAGAGCAGCTACAGTAAAAAAACTCCTCCCCAAGCAAATTGTCACATAAATGTGACCAAACACTACATGACCAAACACTACTTGATTTGATTTAAATATTCACAATTGCATACTTGATTTAGTATTATTATTATTATTATTATTATTATTATTATTATTATTATATTTTTCAATTCAATAACATGAACTTGTTTCGTGAGAATGTGGCTGTAAATATCCATCTGTGCTAAAAGAGAACAGAATATAAAAATGCAGAATACTGCTTGTATCTGATTAAAGGCTAAATTGTTTTTTGCCTTCCAGAAAGCACAGAATTCCAAATAACACGTTGGTTGTTTTGTAATGATCTTTGTTGGAATGTGCTTTTACAAGTTTATTAAGAACAGATAGATGCAAGGAATGCCTGAGGTGATAAAAAACAAAAGGCTTTTGATGACAATGCACTTCTAGCAGAGCAAATACTCAAGACCCAGCCAACATGTTTGGGTTCACCCTCAGTTTGGTGATAATCCCTCTCAAACCTCTGACTCATACACTAGATGTACACACATCTACTCACTCACACACGCAACAAACAGACACACACACACACACACACACACACACACACACACACACACACACACACACACACACACACAAACACACATCCATGGTCATACACACACACACACACACACACACACACATCCATGGTCACTCACAGACAATTGACAGGCAACAGGATTAGGGTCAGATGAGAACAGTCTGGGCCTCTCAGGTAAAAGGGTGCTACAGTTATTGGCCAGACAAAGGACACTACCCTACTACATAACCCACTATGTGCACACACACACACACACACACACACATACACAGAACATGCTAAACAATGCAATACTGAACAATGAAAGCATGTCTGTTTTGGTTTGATCAGCAGTTCTGTTGTGATCACCTGTGTAAGCAAACACATACACACACACACACAAACATAGACTAGGGACTCAGATCACATATCACAAAGTGTATGTGTATGCGTGCATGCTTGCGTGCGAGCGTGTGTGTGTTTGTGCGGGAGGGAGATAGAGGATGGCAGTGGTGGGGGTGGCAGGCTGCGTTGAAGGCTTTTTTCAGAGTGAGACTAAGGACTGATCAAAGAGGGCTTCCCTCCAGTGCACTGTCAATCACATTTATATGCAACAGTGTTGCATGACACTGATGCAGCGCTGGGCCTACAATCCGTTTTCACAACCAGTTCTGTTTGCAGTGTTGCAGTATACAAAACACTGTTTTACATAGTTCAATTATATCAACCATGTTGGAACAATCTTTAGGCTAACAGGTTAAAGTTGAATCTTTAGGCTTAGGTTTAGTCACTATGCCTTTGGTGTAGAAACCTGTAGACTACCATATAATGCCTAAAAATAAGACACTAGGGGTTTTCCTCCTCTTTTCATAGAAAACCAAATTAATAGCTGGCATACCAGCATTTTGGTGTACTTCTGTCGATGCCATGAATGCAGTTCCGTGCTTGTGTGTCATAGCTTGCCAGAAAGCTGTTTCACCTACATAAAACATAAGCATTGGGTTGGCCTGATCACAACTACCCAATGCAAATGGAATGTAGACAAGAACTAGCATGTGGGCTTCACAGTTTAATTTTCTGGCTTTGACTGGCTTTTCTGGTATGTACGAAGGTAACACGGACAGGGAGAAAACAGGACACAGAGGAAGAAAGGGACTACATACTAGGGGAGACAGACTGTAAGGCATGCAGGGCGGCACAGTCATCACAAGATGCAAGTTAAAGAAGGCAAATGGAATCTTTTTGCTGACAAAGGACAAATATGGACACATATGCAGTATAGCATAGACAGGATTGACAGTAGCAGTGCTTTTGTTTGTGTATGTCTGTCTTTGCACAGGTGCCGTGGACTCATCGAGCCATAAGGGGACATGGCTATAAGCAGCTCCAATGTGAGGTTACCTATTGGAACCAGCTCACACCACATTTAAGGAACATCCTTGTATCACTCTGCCACTGGCCTCATCATGTGGGAAATGCCTTAGAACAGCAAAGCTGTACTTGTGATCTCATCAATGATTTTTCACAGATGAAGTCAACCTGTGACGAATGGATTATTGAACATGGACGTGTATAATTTTTTTTTACAGAAGAAAGCTCTACTGAATGCTAATCCCAACAGCTCTCTACTTGGTCACTTTTTCTCTGTCTCTTTCTCTGGATATGATCAGACTGCAGCCAAAACTGACTGAGCATGTGAAGATGCTAATATAGGTCCTCAGTCCCATCACAGTCTTAGTGACATGGCTTTAATCTGCATTTCTGTCTCCAACACCAAAGTAATTCCAAAACTATGCAATAGAAAACAAACCTTGGCAAACCCAATCGTGCTGAGAGATGCCTGGCTATGAAAAGCCATCTTTGCAGGAAGCTTCAGGGCCTCCATGGATATTACGATCACACCCAGAAAACCAAGATGTTCATGGTTATCACATATGAGTATGACTTATCAGGTGCCAACAGTTGCTATGCAACAAGCAAGAAACCAATGGCATAGGGGTTGTTAGTCTTTTTCACAGTTAGTCACAGTATTTCAATTCTGCAGTTGAAGTGAGATGATGGAATAATGTGTTGCAGTGGTTTTGGTTGCCTCTTGGGCCTGCTGACTTTGATCCTGTGTCAACCTGTTGTCAGTATGCATTTAGGAGTGCGTGTGCTACCTCGATCAGCCAGCTGCCACACACACACTCACACAGATATGCAATCACACATGCAACAACAATATCCTCTCTTCCACATGCAGCTGACAGAATGTGACATCAGGCAGTGTAATACAAACTAAACCTAAGCACTTGCCCTAAAGCAGATGTCCTTATTCTCTCAAATACACACAGATAAATATCCAATAATTTATGACATCATGCTATATGTCATGCCTTATATGACTGAAGCTCCTGGCTAATCCTCAGTGCTCTGCTTCCTGTCTTATCGTGTGATGTACATGCTATGTAACAAAGACACACACGAACATATACAGTAGCATATCAATATAAACATAGCTTGCCAACTATAAACAACTATAAACAAAAATGTAAACAAATCTATCAATTATACAACAATTATAGCTGGACACATAATAGCACAGTTAGAAAATTTGTAGCAGTATACTGTAGCTACATTTCTTTCTAAGCCTGCTGAAATGCATATCCTATACCCTTCACAAATTGTGTCCCAACATTCTGCACATGGCAAGTGCACTCCTACATTAGACCTCCAGCGACCCTCTGCTGCAGCATTTTGTTCCCTCCCTGTCATGAACCCATGTGCGATGCTGTGACTCGACGGGGTGCCGTGACTCACGCTCACAGTCCCACAGAGCTGAGTGTGGATCTGACTGACAGAAACTGCAGCATGCAAGCACACACACACACACACACACGCACGCACGCACGCACGCACACACACACACACACACACACACACACACACACACACACACACACACACACGCACACACACACACACACACACACACACACACACACACAAGCCACACAGCCACCCCACTCGCACACAAACAACCTGGAGCACTACTAATACCAAATGTGCAGGTCAACACAACCATGGTAACTGGGCAATGGCCAGACGGCATCACCTGGCAGACTGACCGGACACAGGTCTCCCAACAGTATCAGTGCTGAGGGGCCCTTTGAGAAGACCTGGGTGATAACCTGAGCCATGCGTTGGGAGCACTGCACTTATGTAAAGCTTACATAAGCAGCGCAGCAGAGAGGGCTGCAGGTTTCGTGGAGTGTAAAGCAATGTCGAGGAGCTGAGGCTGGCAGGCGTTCCAGCTGCTGAGGGGATGGCCTATGATCTGATAAGCTGATTTCGTCGACTTTAGAATGCTTAACAGCTGGAACAGAGGAGTAAATGAGAGGCGGAGTGATTCTCATTCTCCCTATCTCATTTTCACACACTCCCAGTGATTGGAGCTCTGGGAAGTACCCTGGGTGGCTTTAATCATGTGTGCAACATGGAGAGGAAATGAACGCCCATCGCAACATGGAGAGGAAATGAACGCCCATCTTTGAGGTGCGCGGGTGAGTGAACACCCCCCCTCCCACACACACACACACACACACACACACACACAATATGATAACTAATGCCAAACTGAGATGTTTACATATGATAAATGAAGGCTTCATTTTATGATGAGTGACTAGAATTAGTATGTAATCTCTCTCTCTCTCTCGCACATACACCCACACCCACAACAACACCCAAACACATGGTGGGGTTAAAGATTGTACTACATGGTTGTAGTGCCAAATTTTCTGTACTATGATCTCTAGTAGAGCAACATGCCACCCAGCCAAGCAGGAAGACTAGGTTGTGATCTCCCTGAGACAAGGGCACAAGAAGCTGTACATCCAGATTGCCAGGGAGCCAGCCAGCATATCCATGGACCATGACACAGGCTCAATGACAAGCACACACCACAGCACAAGGCTGTGCACAGAAGCCCTGGGGCCGGCCTTGTGTCTGGCACTGGGCTGCGCATGCATATGCGAACCAGTAAGCATGGCACCGGGCTCCATCAGCATAAAAACAAACTGAATATCTGTGTGCCTCTACTCAGCTGTACTTTGCTTGCAGCATTGTTTACTGGTGCCACTCTGGCAACATGCACTGATTATCACACATAACATACACACTGTTCACTGGTGGCAGGTGGCAACTGTGGTTCCATAACTGTCAGCTACACATGACAGAAGGAGACAGAGGCATTTGTTAGCGAATCAATAATCTTTCACATTCACCAGGCCACTCAGCACTGGTCCTAAATGGGAGTGAAGCACTGACAGTCATTGAGAATGGTAAGACTTTACAAAAAATACCATTTTCATTGGGGGACCAAAAGTTAATTTACCTAGCTATTTTTGTAGTAAAAGTCTGCTTTGTAATTCCTTAGACAAATAAAAATCCAAATACAATTTGGTGTAAGGACTCAGTGGCCAGTGAGAGGTTGACAGTGGCAGTCTTTTTTGCTTGTTTACCTATGTCCACTATCCGCCCATCCATTCTAAAAGCAATGCATCATTTTGGTTCTCCAATCACCCCATCACACTAAATGAGGCAGTAGTATTAGCTAAGTCTGAAAAACAACTGCAAATTAGCAATGCAAAGGTCATCAAATTAAGGTCTTTTGCATCTCTTTGTATTTGGATAGAGAAGCTTTGGAATCAAAATACAGGATGTAACCTGTTTTATACAAAGATCAAGGTCGGGTTGTTGGGCCTTCCAATATTGTGCTCCAATCTATGATCCACTTAAAACAATGGGCAGTTTTCTACAAACAGTGCAAATAAGAACTCCATCCAGTCTCTCACCCTCCTTCAGCTTCAGTCAAATGTCTATCTGCAGTGTGCTTCACCCCAGCTGAGTCCAAACTAAAAAAGCTCTGTTCAGTTGGCTGAGATTGTTGTTGTACTCAGTCTGTTTCGCTCTACTGCCATTTTTCTCATACTACACACCAAATGAAGAGGCAAACATTACTGGTCTCTTTACTTCGATAATGAGACATCCACCGAAAATGGCAGGAAACCCTGTTAAATGTCCGCATCTGCTTTGATCACACTGGCTTATGTCTCAGACAGCGTGGCTGTATTTATGCTGATGTTTTGTCTAGTAAGGCCTGACGAAAATTACAGTGTGCACATGCAACCTCTTTTAGCCTGCTCAAATCTGTCTGCACTGTATATACCCACAACACACACAGGCAAAAGGCAAAAGCACAGGTCTGCATCATGCACAGACACACACACACGCACACCAACACCAAGCCACATGCATGCATACACAACATATTCTCTGTATGTGTGTGTGTGTGTGTGTGTGTGTGTGTGTGTGTGTGTGTGTGTGTGTGTGTGTGTGTGTGTGTGTGTGTGTGTGTGTGTGTGTGTGTTTGCGTGTGTGAAAGGGAACTGACAAACATTGCTAAAAAACATAACTAAAACCAAAACTATTCAGCTGCCAACAATACACCGTACACACATACAAACACACAGACACACAGTGAGACATCATAAAAGCATTTTGCTGTCACTGACCACACCAACAACCTGGTCACATCTTTCAAATGATCCTATTCTATGTTGTACTTAAGGCTATCCAAATAAATAATAAACTTGAATGAAATTACACAAATCCAAGTCAGACCCCTCTGGTAGACCTACTATACCACATATAAAAAGAGTCTTAGTAATGCACATGTTAACAGCACAAAAGCATCACACACTGTTAATGTACCTCCAAACAATTTGCAGACAGCTAAGCATTATTACTGTCTTACACAACAACCAACACACTCCACTCTCAATATTTGAAAGTAACACTTCTTCCTACAATAGGCAGTAACATGCATGTAAACCATTTCAAATGATTGTTTATGGATAAGAATATCAAATTCTGTAGTCCTTAAACTTTATGTAATGGGAAACTGCAACCGGGCATTTTTGAGTTATGTTTTGTATCAGTAATTAGTTTTATACCACACAGGCCCACATTTACTGTAGCCCTACATGGTATATGGTTGTGTGAAGCATGCACACATGAAGTATGCTCACTAGCCATGCGCCAGGTCATACTGCAAACATTTTCAAACTGTATCTGCACAGTGTGCACACAACTACCTTTCCTTGGGGACTTAAGCCAAGCTACATTCTAAAGTCAAATGGGACAACACAGCTGCAGTGCATAATTTAAACATCAGCAGATTTGCCAGCATTAACGCCCCCTGAAAATCAGGTGTACAGAGAGATGTGAATATAACTATTACCTCACTGCTTACAAATAAAATTGAACCTGACGCTTCACTTAGAATGAATGAATACCTCCTACAGAATCTGGCATACAATTTAACCAGACCTGTCTAATTCCATCTAACATCTGAAAAAGAGTGCTAAAGTCCTGAGCAGATTTGAAGAATTCTCAGCACAATATTGCAGTGCAGCCTATTTTGCCTTCTTTTCTCACAGACTAGGGGATAGCTGGTCCTGAGCAGCTAGCCTACACTGCTTTAGTAAGCTGCTGTCTGCCTACTTGGCGCATGACACGGCTTGTATGGAAGATGCGGTAGAAATGGTTAACATCTGACACAGGATGCTGTGCTGTCGTTAAGGCAGCTACCCAGGAGGCAGAGTGGACAGAACAGATAACGGGTGAGAGACTGCGCAGCTGTCAAGCTTTTTGCAGAGGCAGAACTGGTGAGAGTAGTCCTCCAGTGTGCCCTGATAATAACTCGTTCTTCTTCTATACGATCAATGACCCCCATCCCGTAGGAAATTTAATCTCCATAGCTACCATGACTATAACTAGGCTGCCTGGCGAGCTATTGCCGCTAAGTAAAACAGGGGGTCACGTGTTGTTTGCACACGAACACGACTGTGTCAATATGTTTGAGTCTTTTTTACCAGGTGATGAAACCCTAACGTGCACTGGAGAGAAAAGCACCATCATTTGTGCAGATGCATTAGCTTGTATTCCACATGATGCATGAATTACCTTTCAGGTTAAGTCATACAACTTTTCAAGATAGCTTGTGAAATGTAGATGGTAAGAGCCCGATGTGGCAATCGCGAGCATGGGCCACCGCACACGCGTCTGCACCATTTATTTAGCCTCGGTTTACTATCCATATAAGCTTAATTACTTTCTCTAACGAGACCGCGTTACATTATGACCTATAGAACTACCTGCCTTCAGTAGTGTGGAGCTCATACACACCTGGATCACCTCCGTCCATCCCATAACTGACGCCTATGACAGTCTCCGTATCATCACATGCAAGAGCAGCAGATGTGGTGCCTTGCCCGATGTCCGAAAGAGCTTCTCCTTCCATTTAACCAGATCGAAATGGGGTTCGTTTACGATGGATCGATGGAATTTGTTTGCTCACTGTCATCTGGACTGGGCAAACATAAACTAGCTACAAGCTAGAATCCCATCTCCTAATTTCGACCTTCATTTCCCCATTGGCACATCAGGGTACCCATACTCGATGGAAGCTACTTCCCACCGACAACCGACCAACGCAGCTGTCCCAGACCCAGTCCTATGCTAATAGCCAGTCTACGTCACTTGCGCGGGCAGGTTTGCTATGTCATATCAGAATTATCTTTCAAATGACGTCAAGTTATATACTTCTTTTTGGCTAATAGCCTACGCAGTGTGTTTATATATGGAAAATAATATAGTATAACTACACCTCCATATCATAAAAAACGAGCAATGCGAATTCTACTAAATTGAAGTCGGCGCCCAATCAAAACTGCAAGCAAGTTTGCCCAACAACAAAAATTCCACTGAATATTGTACAAGATGTGTTTCATTTTCATAACTATGAATTTCTTTATCAGTATATGTTAAATAAACTTAAAAAATTCTGAAACACACACGTAGGGAATGCCCATAGAAAAAGCGAACTGTGCTGCCACCTAGAGACAGTTCTATGGTGTGTTCACCCTACCATAAAGCCAACAGTTACAAACCATTAACAATTTGAAAAGGTACAAACTTACTTTCACTGAAATTGTAATCAGTGTTTTACAAAGAGAAGTGGCAAAACTTGTAGACTTCGAATACCAACACTTATGTAAGGTATAATACTTTTCAAAATGATTTGATGTTTTGCCTTCTCTACACATTTAACCTTTATTTGGACTGTTTAAATTTGTTAAATTTGTAAAGTTGAGATGCAGTCTGTGCAGAGGATTATTTTTTTAGTTACCCTTAACCTACGCATGAAACATGCACCACAATATGGCTGTGCAATTTGGTATGGTTTTGTCCAGTGTCCTTTGAGCTACCTGCCTGAGCTGTCACTGAGGTAAGATGTTGAAGTCAAAGTCAAAGTCAAAACTACAAAAAATGAAAAAGCTATGTCCTGCTATGTTTTAGTTGCTATGTTGCTATATAAAACAGGTCTGGGGAGTATGTAGGAATTATGTGGACAGGGGTGGTCCTAGCCTGCTTGGTGCCCTGGGCAAGCACTCACACTGGCGTCAACCAGAATAAAATCAAGCATCCAATTTATCAGTCAGAATCACATGTACAACAAGTTATTTATTAGGCTATCACAAAATCAGTACGATAACTTTCCCAAGTAATTGTAAGGGACTTTTTCAGTCAGCTGTAGACTAAATACGGAATACTCTCGTCCAGGGTAGTCTAGCATAGTATGTAAACGGCTAACAAACAACCACTATACCCCAGTTTTTATGATAACAGACAGACTGCCTTGGACTTTTTTATAGCAGCTAAGATCGCTGGCCTATTTTTGTGGTGTTTGGATCTGCAGTGTGTTCCTCTGAGCCAGTGGCCAAACTTAGTTGTTTTTAATGTATACCTAGGGTAAGGCTAAGCAAATGCCCCAGTTTTTCGGGACAGTCCTAGTTTTGAGTTTCGTGTCATTACATTAGCCATCATGGAATGAAACAACTCAAGTCTGCTTCCCTTGATGGTTGTGCATGACAAAATCATAAACGCGCATCTGTGAAGCCATTAAAATGTACTAGTTTTGCCTGTGTGCTGCTTCCAAGACTAGTACATTTAGCTGCTTTACAGATGTGCGTTGATAATCATCATGCACAACCCTCAAAGGAGGGAGACAGGAGTTGTTTTATTCCATGACAGCTACTGACAAGAAACTCAAAACCAACACTGTCCCGACAAACTTGGGCGCCAATTTGCCAATTCCCCACACAATAACATGATAGATAATAGACTTTCAAGTGCTCGTGCCATGGCTGCCGCCCCCCAGGAAATGCTGCCCCAGGCAGCTGCCCTGTTCGCCCGTGCCTAAAACTGCTACTGCATCAGGCCAGTGAATAAACACAGAAAAAGGGCATACACAGAGAAACAGTATGCAAGGTGCACAGTAATACCAGAAGACACTGGTTTGAATAATTACTGTAAAGCAGTGTCAAAGCAGTCTCATTAGTATCTGTAAACTGCTGCAGATAATTCCAGCATCATGCCTACAGTATTTCTTATTCAATCACACCTCTGATAGAGTGTATTTCTTACAACAGTGATACCATAACATTTTAAAGTATTAGTCATAAACATCTGTCTTAATAACTTTATTGGACACATAGATTAGAAACAAAACCTTCAGTTACATTTTAGTGCAGGGTGAAATGCTTAGGCCTTGTCTCATAGAAGCTCAGCTGGTAGTAAGGGGCCATCCCAGTGGTTATGCACGCCAATTCCATCAGGCCTGACCTCCCTGGCAAAAAGGTTTAGGGCCAGGCCATCATTAATCTGGGCGGTGACACCCTTACTGTCAGCCTGCTGCAGGAGACAAGGGGTGTTCGGAGGAAGGTGAGTGATGGACGGAAAGGTCATTACAGGTATTTAGGGAGATCTTTTTCCACCACCTGTCAAAAAGAAGACACACAAACACACACAAAATCAAGACATCAACAAGTGGCAATCTATGAACCTTGTAAAGACATTAATAATAGGACATCGCAGGGTGCTTAATAACGATTAAAGAAAAACCTCTCAACTTACACTTGGATCATCCATTGGACCATATCTCTTCACAACCTGCCCCTCACGGTCAATAAGGAACTACAGGCAGAGAAGAACCAAAACTAGTTCAAGTCACTACTACTAGTAGTTAAAGTAATTTATTTTCTAGAATGCCTTTGACTGGTGCATTTGAAAATTAAAGGCTATAATTAATTTACCTTTGTAAAGTTCCACTTGATGTTGCTAGGAGTAAAAAAAAACAGCAAGTAAGTGCATCCACTCCTCCCAAAACACTACAGTTTCTCAAGTAACACTCAACATTGTTGATGCATACAGCTGCTGATGTCTAGTTTGTTTAAAAGTATCTGAATTACCATGAATGTGCACACTTCCTGTGGTGAGTTGGCTACAGAACCTACTCTTTATGTTGACACTGCTTCACTCACTTTAAACACTATTCTCAGTTCACAAACATCTAGCTTGGTAAACCAGCCCCTCGTACTCGATTTCATTTTGTACAGAGGGTCTGGCCTTGCTGCATTGATAAACGACTTCTTCCTGGAGGTGTGGAAGTTTAAAACAAGTGGTTCTGCCTTTACCCAATCGCTAACTTCTTGTCATCACATATGCAATTAGCCTACATATGCACTACAATTCAAACGTAGCACACAAAGTCAACGTCATCGTTCACAAACACTCCCTCTGTTCGCTGATTGCCTCGGATTTGCTTGGTCCGAATACATGAATGCCAATGGCAGCAAGGCCAGACCCTCTGTACAAAATGAAATGAAGTACAAGGGGCTGGTTTACCAGGCTAACAAACAGCTGGCAACAAGGCAACATCTAATTTTTTTAAAAGAACATCTATTTTTCTCCTTTCATGAGTTTCTTTTTTTTTTTTTTTTTTTTAAAAGGACAGCTTTAAGACTATGATTGTAATAATGTAATTTGTTTTGCTGTATCACCTCTGGCAGTGGTGCACTTTAAGAACACCTCAGGACTATATTTTCACAGTGCTAATTTTGAAGGAGCCAGTCAACACAAGCGAGACAAACCTTTCCTCATAAAAAAGGAAAAGGGAGTATGAGCACTCTGTAGAATACTGAGGCTGACAGCATGGAGGTTATGTGCCAAAAGAACTCACTTCCCAAGCATTCCTTTTCCCTTTGGCTGATCCTTCATCCACTTCCACAAAGGGTGGGCGTTGTCACCATTGACCTCAATCTTGCTGAAGAGGTCAAACTCAGCATTGTAGCCTTTGGCAAACTCTTTGATCTCAGCGTCCGTACCTGGCTCCTACAGAATTTGGGACACAAATGGCACCTTCAGTGTGTAACATATGTCGTAGACTTTTTTTTTTTTAATATTTCAATCACTGACACTTGTTACAGTTAAGCAGTGTTCTGCTATATGCATGTCGTGCTTTTTAAGCACACTGCCATACTTTGATATACAGTATAGCATAGCCTTAAAATATACCCTTCTCTGCTCTGTGCATTTAGCAGCTTTTAGACGGACATCCCAGCATTAGTCTAAGCATAATTTACTGGAAGCAGGTTAAAGCAGCTGGCCAGTAGCTTCTAGGTAAGCTGATGTAACCCACTTCTATTGAATCAGACAAATGGTTAGGGTGTCAGATTGTTTTTTTCTTCAACCCAATCATGATCAAAAGAAAAATGCTCCTCTTAAAATCATGGTCAGAAGTGAATCCAAATGTCATTACCTGATTTCCAAACTGGTTGCAGGGAAAGCCTAAGATGCGCAAACCTTTCTCAGTATACGTGGCGTGCATTGCCGCAAACTGAGTGTAGTTCACGCCAGTCTTGCCTCACTTGGAGGCTACATTTGTGATGATGCAGACATAGCCTCTGACAAAGTAAACGAGAAAATTTTGAGTGCAAATACACACCAAAAACAATGACTAAGCACTATTAAAAAGAGGATTTGAACATTCTCTTACAGCATCGATATTAACATTTGTGAGTAAGTATTCAAAGGTTACTTACTTGTATTTTTCAAGAGATACCTCATTCCCATCAATGTCCTTTGCTGAGAACTCATAAATGGATTTGGCACTCCGCCAGTCGTTCACCTGTGCACACTGCATATGGAGAGAGTGGGAGGACAAGTAAGAGGTGAAGGATTGATAAATCTCTCAAATAAAAAAGCAAAGAACTACCCTCTGGATTCCTAGAGCTGGGAGTGGCACAAAACTGATTGTGCAACCTGCATGAACGTTGCACACAGAAAATGTAATGCCAGTCACCCCATTCCAGCCAAATTCTTGGCAAACAGCTCCTCCACCACAATCATCTTCTTACACGTCCTGCTCGACCAGGGATTTCACTGGCTTAAGGTGCATAAACTACACACGTTGGAGATAGTGGTCAGCTTTACACAGATTCTGCGCTAATCCTGTACTGGAAATATTAAGGGTAGACGACAACATACAGTAGGAGTGGAACAATCATCGCTTCCTATCCTGACAATATCAAGGCCTCGCAATCGTTCCCGTTATTTGGTAACAGTCCAAAGTCCAAAATAACATTGACCCAAGAAAAGTACGACCCAAGCTCTACCATTCAGCTGCAGGAGATAAAATTATTTAAGGACCGATGAGGCCCGTGAAATGCCTGGGAAATGTGGGAAAGACAAAATATCGATTTAGTTGACACAGTAACACGACAGCAGCAGCATGTGCCTTTACGCCTTGACACGCATAAACGGTCTTTCTGATGTTACGGTACGTATATGGATGAGAATTGGTAGCTGGAGATGTGATCAGCAGAACATCACAAGACAATGAGTCTGTTGGTGTTGAGCAACTAGCTAACTACGTAAGATCACGCTGATCAGTTTATTTAAAATAATAATTTCAGTTCCTTAAAACCTGCCTCGTATGACTAAAACATCCCCTTAAATATTCAGACAAAATTAATGTTTGGATTACTCTAGTTTCCTAACCAGACACTGCCTTCTTGCGGTCAATTTGTACCGACTTAAGCTGCTTGCCACAGTCTTCACTGTCGTCCACAAGGACGTTACTGGCAAGTGCAAATTCATTGAAATGTCATATTACAACAAGCATAGTCAGCGTTCTTTATGGTGCTACTTACCATGGCTCTCGCAGTCCCTGGCCCACCAAGTAACACTGCAACGGATGAAGAAACTAACAGCCGCTGTATGTTTATGAGCCACATTGTTATCAACTTGCCGAGCTGAGGACCCGCCCAATCAAAATCACTGTTTTACGATTGGCTTGCCGATAAATACCAATATTCAGATGATTTGTTTTTAAAACCACAATGATTGCTTTATTTGTACTTAGAATGTTATAAACAACAAATGTCAAATCGTCATCGAAATGTTTAGACAAATTCAGGCTAAAACGCAGACAACTTTGTGAGGTCCTTCAAACAAAACACGTGATTGCTTTTCCGGAAATTGCAGACACAGCCGCTGTTGCAGCTGAAAGTGCGGAGTGAGTTAATCATTAAGCTGCAATTACAATAGAAATGAATAAGAAATCTGCCAATAAACTTTTAATACGGATTCGGGGCTTATGAATGATACGCCAGTGGCTCAAATGACGGATTGTCGCTTGCAATTTAGCTAGCAATATCCCGGTAAGTAACTATTAGCTAGTGCATTTCACACTGACTTCACACCCCCACTATGAGATTCAAAGTTCGCGGTTGAATAAATCACAAGGGGAACTGTTATGCAGTACATCTGGCAGTACAGTGCCATCAAAAGGATATACTTCACCGGCGATCTCATACTGGGTTTATTACAGAATTAGTTGGCAGAACAATATTTTATCTTACATGTTTAATGGTGTCATTCATGTAAAAATGCAGTTACTTGGGTGTAAAGTAGGCGAATGGAGCCCCCCCAACAACAGGACAAATGTCACTTTGTTGTATTCTGAAAAATATATCTGTGCAGCAAATTGCAGAATCACGTGTGATGACTTTGGTGATTCCTGCCACCCTGTGGTAATGAAAAGTACTGCTTTGCACCGATGTCTATGCCTGTATTTAGTAGTGATGGCAGTTTGAGACAGAAGCGCCGGAACGTGCTTCAACCCATTAACTACACCAACCATAAAACCACTGCTCCGAAGGTTGCTTTGGTACGGGAAAAAACACGTGACATATTACGCATGAAACAGCTACTGGTTCATCCGCTGAAAGAATCACCTGCATATTTCGCGGCGCCACACGAACCAATCCGGTTAACCATCAGTGCCTTCAGAAGGGTGTTCTCCAAATGTGGAGAAATTGTGAGAAAAAATAGAAACAGGCTCAGTCCAAAAAGTGTGGAAAAAATGTTTTTGAATAAAAATCTTTGAGTGTTCCCCTGGTTACACAAGCACCCAATTGTCCCATAGTTTCCCTTCACACCCTAATACCCAAGTTCAAGCACATCCTTTCCCTAAGCACCCCCAATTACACAATACAAAGATAAATTAATCTTTATTTGTAAAAATATCACAAACTTCGTATACAGGTGTGTGTGTGTGTGGTGTGTGTGTTTTGGTACATTCACACTACAATAGACGTGTTTCCTCTACACTAGTTCAAAGCCTCCTGCCACTATGAAGCTGGGCCAATTTAGTTGCAGCTTTGGCTTTTCACCAGGAGAGGTCACTGTTACTGAAGCTTCAAGTAATGAACCTATTTTTGAAGCAATGTGCCTAAGTGGTTCAGTGCTTCACCAAAACTTCATTTGCCCATCACTAGTATTTAGAATGTAAAATAGTGTCCTTTTTAGAGGCTTTAACTAAGTTAAACCATCTAATTAGGCATTCCCAGAGTGCAGATACAAATAGCTGGGTTGCATTCACTAGCTTAGGGATAGGCACCACAGTCTTCCATCTGGACTTAGGTTTACTGTCAGGTAGGACCCATGGGCATATGTCACTGAATGTATTTCTCTCATTTGTGACCTTGTGATGAGGGTTGCAAACGCCAGTCACTGTCTCTAATTGACAGGTGGTGAAGATGATCAGATTTAGTGAGACTACCGGCAGTACATCAAATACAGTCTTGTAAAAGAGTCAAGGGTACATGATTTTAACCACATAATTTACATTACCCATGCTTGTCTGCTTACTAAATCAAAAGACAAAAGATCTAGTTGTAAAACAGCCATTTATTAATTAAACCACATACAGGCAATACTTGTGATTGCCTTAAATTATGCAATTATTTTAAGAGCATCTTCTTGGTTTGTACAGATGTGTACACAGAACAGCACATCCAAATTACACCAGTAATGATGGGACCGAGAGGAATAATGAGCTGTCTACATGCATAGGCATGGCTGACAGATATCCTCTACTGTGTTTATAAAGCAAAAATGGTGTCATCATTGCCAGTGTATAAAAAATTAAACTGAACACTCAAATCTTTACCCCTAAACACAGCTGTGATGTGTCTCAAAACTAACAGTGCCATACATTGAAATGAAACGGGTTGTATTTGCTGTGCACTGGTATTCCAAGGATACACATCTGAAGGTTATTGATGTTTCCTGGTCCGTATAACGCTATGCGAGTATGTATCACACTGGCCAGCAGTACTGGGACTAAATGGAAAAGGAAAGGACCATGTGACAGGAAAGGTTAAGTCTGATCCTGTGAAACACCTCCTATGGCCTTACAGAGACGGCAATACATGCTAACATTGTGCAAAACATTCAAATCATACCATAATTAACAACATTATGCTAAAATCAAGTATTAAAAAACAGTAATGACATGACTACAAACATTACATCAGTGTTGACAGCAGCACTCCATAGTATGCTCATGTACAATACGTACCATATTAACAGTGCAACTGCTCTTTACATGTCTGATTACTCATTCATTTCATCCTCAAGTAATGATACGATATCAGGCAGTCCAGTTCTTTAACGAAGTTGCAGTTTGGAATGTGCATGAAATGAATGGGATTTGTGTTACATAAACACCTTGGTGAAAATAACGGCTGATGATTCTGATGCTCATGTTGAAATGAAAAGTAGTGCACGCAGGCCTCTAGATATAGACATGGTGCCTTGTCAAACTGTTCATTTAGTACATTCTGAAGATGCACCATCTTAAATAGAAATAAAAAAGATATTTTCCCAGATGAACATAAAAATGAAGAAAAAAAAAACACTTTTAAAATATACATAGGAAAATATACATAACAAAAAATATTCACTGTTCTCTGTGTATTGGTGCAGTATTAATAAACGTAAATATAAAAATTCGGTTTCTTCAACACTCTACCCCATCCATAACACGACATAGACAACAATAACAAACAATGGTATTTTTTACCAAAACTGTTTTGTAGAAATCACAAATAATGGCACTTACAACAGACTCTAACAGTGCAGAACACCTGTATATGCAATGTGCTAACATAGGGTTTAAGTCCTCGTCCTGGTCATATCCAACACCATCACTGCAGTGTGTTGTTGAATTAAATAATCTGAGCTAAAGTAAAAAGTATTCCAGTGTAATTGGCAGTATTACAAAATGAACCTAACTTCTGTAAGGCAGAAACCCATTCATTTAAAGGGTGAAATATAAGAGGGATTGTGTTCTCTTCGAAACAGCCCCACATGTGTAGTTTATCATGCAACAATGCACCTGTGCTTGAAACCAAAAACCACAGGAATCTGAGAATATGCAGTTTTTCTAGTCAGCGGAGTCCTGCTCTGCTGCAGCCTGTGGCCTGCTCACCGCCGTACTGTCTGTGTTTGTGTCACCCGTGGCACCCTCCCCGCTCCCTGTGTCTGCAGTCTCTGTCTCTGTGTGGCCAGGGGACTGCTCAGGGATGGTCTCTGGCACGCTACCCGACAGGTCTAAGCTGACGCGTGGGCTCAGCTGGTCATCTTCCGTGCTTGTCTCACTCTCCTGGCTGACCAGTGGGGGGCGCTGCCTCGGACCCCTCACCGTCTCCTCCAGCTCTGAATCCGAGTCCAGAGAGCGTTCCCGCGAACCAGACGACCCCAGAGAGTTACCTGAGGCCAAAATAGATCAGATTGTTTATTCAGATGTGTATGAATCTACTGAATTGTATTATTGATTAGGTGAAAATTGTGGTTTGTTAGGTATTCTGAATTTAATTGCTAATGTCAGTGTGATAAAAACCATAAGTGAATGGGTTTTATTTTTTTGGAATCTTGTAAAATGAAACTCTATAATGTTGTACCACAGTATAGAAGAAACTGATGTGCTAAATTGATTTAAATTGTTAACTGTCCTTCACTGGAATCATGCATTTATAGTTTGTGTAATCCTGTATGCTTGTCTCACCGCAGTACTGCTCTGGGTCGGCTCTGCCCGGCTCCTCCGTGCCCTCGTGTTGGTCCGGGTGCCGCCCCTCCTCTCCAACATCCTACAAACACACACACACACTGAAATTAGCTGCTGTGGTGTGGCAAAAGGTACTGTATATTTGGATTTAACACAGTGTTGTTGGCTCCTGGTTTAGGCCATTTATTTCCTCTGTTGTTAAGTCAGGGTGGTGGCAGTGCCCTGTTTACAGAGAACAGTGAAGCAGGTGCAGTCTAGAGTGAACAAAGGTAATAATTAGGATACAGGGCCAAAACATGTTTGTTTTTCTAGACATGGTACCATATATTAATCTTGATAAAAGTTAAAAGCTTGAGCGTACAGCGTACAGTTATTTAGTTTCATTTAGTGCTTTGCATGAGGGTCAGTGCAATATAATGTAATGGTGTCATGTCTTGTGGTCTAGGTAGGGCAAAACTAGTCTGGTAAACCAGCCCCTTGTACTTCATTTCATTTTGTATAGAGTCTGGTAGTGCTTCCATTGTAATTGCTGTCTTAGGAAGAATCATGCCTCGCCAGTGAACAGAGGGAGTTGTGTGTGGACTATGACACTGACTGTGTGTGCTACACTTGAATTACATATGTCACGACCAGACGTTAGCGATTGGGTAAAGGCAGAGCCACTTGTTTTAAACTTTAGCAGAGTCCAGACCTTCAGGAAGAAATCATTTCTCAATACAGCACTGCCAGACCCTCTGTACAAAATTAAATAATGTACGAGAGGCTGGTTTACCAGGCTAGGGAAAAACCTCTGATTTCTTTCCAGCTATTGAACTCATCATCTACTGATTATTTCCTCTGACCACCTTTCCCAAGAAAATAAGTACATAACCACCACAGCCATTTTCCATGCTGCAAGTGCGTTTGTGTGTATCCCACACTCTGTCACGGGCCTCAGGCTTCTCTAATTGAATTAATACACCACACACACATATGTATCAGGTTTTTCTGTGAATGCACAGGGTACAAGATATTCTGTTATGTAAATGCACTGGTATTAGAGGGGGGTTAGAGTAAGCTATGTGAAGAACAGACTGTATAGCTACACTGGTCTTACCCTTATGTGGGGTAAAGGGTTCACATGCAATGCAGGTGGAAGCAGCCATTTGTGTATGTAAACAGAGTTAACCATCACAAGGCTCTGAAGCCTACCCCCACTGTCATGGGTTGTTTCTCTCAACAGCGTGCCCCTTAAATGCTGCAAAAGGCTTCTACTGAAAGTTTGACTTGCTACATATAGTATAATTGCTAGTCTCATTGGGCAATTTGATACAGATAATAAAATATCAAATATGCTATTTTACATGTATCAAAACAAACTACCAGATATGGTAGTCATGCCATGGGTCAAGATTACATGTATGGAACACTGGTGCATGGTATGACACCTGCATGATGTTGCCATGTCTTGCACAAGTAAATAAAGTACATTGTATCTGCTACTTCACAACTTTTTCACCATGACAACGAGCCGAGAGCTAGATTACTTTGAACAAAGAAATGTGTAGTCTATAATAACGCTAAATTTAATTTACAGTACATAGTGCCTTTCTCAAGTTCAAGGTTGCTACTTAGGAAAGCAGACAAGACATGGGTTGACATGTGTTATACAGTAGTGGTATAACCTGCCAACCAAGGTGCAGAGTCTGGAGCAGGGGATGCAAGGAGTTTATGACTAGATGATCTGAGAGATCTGGATGGAGTGTAGGGGGTAAGGAGGACATAGATGTATGGAGGGGTAAGGTTGTAAACTACCCTGGTAAACCAGCCCCTCGTACTTCATTTCATTTTGTACAGAGGGTCTAGAGAGGAGGTCGTGAGAAATGATTTCTTCCTGGAGGTGTGGACTCTGCTAAAGTTTAAAACAAGTGGCTCTGCCTTTACCCAATTGCTAACGTTTGGTTGTCATGTATGCAATTAGCCTACCTACGCACTACAATTCAAATGTAGCACACAAAGTCAACGTCATGGCTCACAAACACACCCTCTGTTCACTGACTGGCTAGGAGTTGCTCAGTCCTCTTACATGCTCCTCAACAGCCTCCGGTCTCAGGTACGAGTGATGTCTAATCTCACATTTAATCAAAGCCTGCTAATCTAACAAAAGGAAATGAAATGCTCTACTTGAGCAGAGGATGGTATGGATGTGTTACTCCTCACAAAATGGTGCTTGATGCTGATACTTATTGATACTGCTCTAACATGTTATTCACCTTGCAGATCATCTTTGTGAGGTTTAATATAGCTAGGGCAAGCTATTAAGCCAGCACATGCCAATGTTCACAGTCACTGTTTTATGAGGTCATCACAAAGGCGTTTCACCAAAGGTATTTTGTACCATTTTTAAACCATAAAAATACACACGCTTTTTTTTGTATACAAAATATTTTCTAACAATGTGCCATACAAACAGCTCATGCCTGAAAGGACAGGCATGGGAAGCAGACCAGACTTCTCTACCACTCACCTGTGCTTGGCTGTGAAGGAATGAGGGTGAACAAGGTGGCCGCAGTCCCCCAGTGTCCTGGGTGAAGATCTGCTTGTGGAAGACAATCAGAGCCTCTACAATCCGTGCCTGGTGCGGGTAGTCCACCAACGAGGACAGGGACACAGTAGCCCCTGTGGGTTTCGGCCGCATCAGTGTGGGGCCGAAGACTATTCCAAGGTTACTAGGGCTCATCTTGTTCTCCTGTTCCAGCTCAGACACCCTAAATAAGAACAACAAAAGTATGGAACATGCTCTTATAGGCTTTGAATTCATTCACTGGCAGATTGTTCCCAATCTAAATATCAAACATGCCAAATATTCATTTGCGGTCTCAAACAACTGTCAGATTGCGTCTTTCAAGAGTTTACACATAGCGTTTGTTGATCATCAATCAACTGCATTCTTGATTGCTGATTTTCCAGCCAGTGTCATGAAGCTACAGCCAATGACAGCATGCTCTCTTCATAAAAAAAAAAAACAATACGCAGCAATCTGACAATCCTAATATAAAATGCCACATTCAATTTTTACCTGCGCAAGTGCCGTGTGATGTAGCGTAGCGTGGCAACATTAGCCTGAGGCAGCTCCTGCACCAGGGCACGAAGCTTCTCCACCAGCTCCACCACCTCCGGCTCCGTCTGCGGCCCCCGGTCCACCAGCTCCGGGCCCTTCCCAGCGTCTCCTCCCTCGGCCTGCTGCAGGCTGTCCTTGGCCAGCCCCATCAGGGTGTTATACATGCGAAAGGGCATTATAGGCTCCGGCAGCTGTAGAGACAGACAGTCACACAGACAGGAAGAAGAAGACTATAATGAAACTGAAACTCAACTCACATGTTAAGTGTAAATTCAGAGGAACTGTAACCTACTGTAACGCATTAGGTAATAGCAGTGAATTGATGTAGTAACAGCTCACCAAAGAGCCTCCAACTTGTAGCTTGACTGTTGTCCTTAATTGTTAGTTGCTTTGGATTAAAACCTCTGCTACATATACAGAAATATAACTAATACAGAATGGTAGTGAAGTCTCTAACTAACAAAGAACTTCCTACTTCCAAGAGTAACAAAATGCACAGAAGCACACTGAACATGAGGCTATGGAGCACCCTTCTTCTGGAATTATCTTCCTATCTGCCTAATAAGAAGGGGACAAACTTCTCTCTCTCTTGCTAATCCATCATAAGGTGCGACAATATGAAAGTGATCCTGACAAAGTGGCCATATTACTTGCTGTTGTTTTTGCTAGGTTTATAGACTTGAAGTAGAACAGAGATACGGTTTCTCATTATTATAACCTAAAATTACATACACTTGTACCAGGCAACGTAGCTGTGTCCAATCACTTTGTCCCTATTCAAGACTAGCTCCACTGCAGCATGCTACTGCCGTCCCTCCACCTGCTCCTCTGGCAAAAGTTTTCTGCTTACAGCTGCCTATTCCCACTGACCTGTTATGCACAATTCCTACACTGCTTATGACACATCTTATGGCCCGGTTACATAGAATGCTGCTTCCTGATTGGCTGGTGGGGTATGCATTAATTCTGGTGAACCGTTCAACTATGGAAAGCAGTTATAAAATTCTGGCATTATGTTTAAGCACCATGCCATATCAATGAAGTTATTCGGCTCTGCCAGCGTTAATTAATTCCGTTGAATGCATCCCTCAGCGGCTGTTATCCCTTACTTATATACATACTAATGCCGGCCATAACATAAACAAATGCCTCCATCAACACAGTTTGCATTTGCCTATTCTTAAATAATAACCTTAGGAGCACACCATACATCCCACAATAATCTACTGTCCATCCACTATTTTAAATGCTGGCTCTCTCCAGTTTCATTCACTGTTTATATTGTATCATGCATCTTGTATCACACATCATTCTGTATGTATGTTGCATGTATGTTGCGTGTATGCAAATAGATTTTATAATATGACTCTTTAGAATGCTAACAAATGTCCCATTGACTTTTCATTGGGCTACCCCAACCTTTGAAAGTCTGATATTTCCAAATGGCCACTGCAAAAAATAATAACCACTGTCAATGGCAACAGGATTTTTTATATCACTCCGCAAGTAGCCCACTGAGTTATAATAACGGAATTTTGTGGTTACCGTTGTACAGCCAATTTAGCAGCTGGACACATTGCTACACAACACTTCCAAATTATGTTCTCTCCATTAAAATATTTTTCTCAGTGGACATGGTCTTTGTAGTAAAATAAGCCCCTTCAGAGTGATCAAGCTTACGCCACAATGATGATTGTCTTTCTGAACATTATCCCTGGTGCTTGTATGACTTTCAAGGGTTCTTTTAAAGCAAAGACATGTTTGTAATTGTTACTGGCGAAACATATAAAAATTGGAATGAACGAAACTGTGTTCATCAACAAAGACCCGAAAGAGTACTAAGTAGGATTTTGTCTGGAGGTATGCATATAAATATATAGACGCATAAATTTCCTTGCGTGCGTGTGTGTGTGTGTGCGTGTGTGTGTGTGTGCGTGTGTGCAAACCAACCTGTCTGAGGTACAGCTTCAGCACATTGCTAATGTCATGAGGGGAGGCTTGAGAGAGCTCCACCAGATCTTTGCCATTCTCGAAGGCCTGGCAAAGCTTCTCCACACGCGTCTTCACCCCATTCACACGGTAGATGCCCTGCACAAACACACACTCTTACTATCTGAGAAATTTCTTTGACTTGCTTTTTCAACTTGGTTTTCCAAGCTTACCTTCATCTTAAGCGCCCTCTTCTCTATCTCCTGGATACACTTCTTGATTATGAAAGGAATGCCATCTGAGTTGCCTTGGAGAACACTGGAGAAGTCCCGGCCAAACAGCTGCAGACGACCCTGCAGCTTTTTGTGGCCACACTGAATGGCCAGGGACTCTAGGCACTTCTTATGGCATGCCAGGAAGCACTGCAGAGCAGAGCAGTGAAATTACAACACCACTATAATAGTGCCACTACAACCACTATAATTACCCTGTGGTTGTCAATATCACATCACTATTATAGTTCATAAAGAGCCTTAAGGATTCTGTGATAAATCTGGTTGATGCATTCTGTCTCGTAATTGGACTTTTGAAAAGTACTCATAAAGCCACATGCCGGTTTCTACAAGAGTTATTACAAATAGAAATTTAGGGGCTTTGACATTCTACAGAGTATGTTAAGAATAAATGGGAAGTTGAAGGCAACCTAATAATATCAGGGGAAGATTGGTCTAACCGTTATTACTTATTATTCCAAAGCAGAAAGTACATATTTCAAAGGGGAATTCTAGTTGCTGGAGACTGTGTGGGAATCAGGAGGCCAATCATCAGCACATTATTTTGGGATTGCCCAGTAATTATACAGTTCTCGTCAGAGATACAAAAGAGATGGAAAACATATTCAAACTTATCATACCTTTTCAATTTTATATTTTTCTATTATGAGATACTGCTTTGCATTTAGACCTGAATGTATATTTCAATAAATATCTGTTTGGTATCTTGATATCAGCTTCAGGAAAACTATGACGAGACACTGGATGCAACCGGACACACCGCAATAACAGAATGGACAGATATAATCAATGATCTGTATTTGAATCTTTTTCACACAGATTACAAATACAAAAATGTATCAAACTATACCCCGGGAATAGCAAGTTTAACCCCTGTTTGATTTATGATTATGGAGTGATTTTATTATTATTTGTATCTTTGTTTTTATTTGATATTATTTTTATTTTTCTATATTTGTTTTATGTAAACGCCTGGGCTCTGTGATGGCTTTTATTCATTGTTCAATAAATAAAGGAAAAAAAAATTAGGGGCTTTGAATATAGAATCACAGACCCACAATGGCTTTGCCTAGACTGACTGACATATAACACAAAAGAACATTATTGACTTGCATGTCAAGTTAAACTTATCCCACTAACAATAAGTGTTCAAACAAACATACCAAAAGCCAGGTAACAAGTAGAAAAATGAATATTATTCTAGCAAACTGTAACTACACAAAAGAGATATTTCTGTAGTGTTTATAGAATGCTTCTCTAATAGTCTTCCACTTCAAATGTTCACAGCCCATGCAGCTACAACTGCACTATCATAAATGTGTATACAAACAGAGAGAGATGTCCATGTTGGACCTGACCGGTGTGCTGGCAGCAGTGACCCACCTCCTCACACTCGGCTCCCTGAAAGTACACGTAGCTGTCGCACTCTCTGCACTTGGATGGCGCCCGCAGCTTGCGTAGCCGGTGTGTCTTTGCCGCCTTGGACAGCCCCACGTTGCGAAATGGGCCAGTTGGAACGGCAATTTCTGGTTCTAGCCCGTTCATGCCTAAGAACACACAGAACATATTGCACGCCAGGGCTGTGTGATTCTGTTGCTTTGCTCTCTCAAAAGCACACAGACAGGAATGGCTTGGATCATTCCATTGGGCTGCATGTGTACATGTCAACAGACGATCAACATGCAGGAGTGGACAATGTCAATAAGAGGAAATAGATGATGTGCACTGTGCTCTACAGCAAGAGGCACCACTGATACAAGGTATCAGCAGTGTTGAACACCTATTGAAGATGCTTCCGTATTTGTTAAAGTTATTCAGGGAGAGACTCACGTCGCTCAAAAGAAGCCACATTTCCATCTCCCTCATCAAGGTCTTCACTGGATGACAGGGTTCCTGCAGAAATAGGCCTTTGGGCTTTAGGAATGTCTCCTGTAAATAGACAACAATACATGAACAATATAAACAAGCCTTTAAACAGTTTAAATCTATGTGACTGACATAGAGCCCTGACTAGTGATGGTATTAATGATGACATTATACCTGTGCTTGTGGTGGGGGATCCTGGCATACTGCCTCCACCCACACTGTCTGTATCACTCAGTGTAGAAGGCCATGACTTGTGGGATTGGTGGTCTCGGCCTACTGTTGAAAAACCACAATAATAAAGCACTTCTTAAACGTTTCTTCATAAAGGCTAATTTACAGTATAGTCTAGGAAACAAGTGTCCCTCCACAAAAAATGACATGAAATAGACAAATATTCTGTCTGCTGGGCTGTCAAAGAGCTTGTCACGTACAACAAAACATCTGAAATGTTGCAGATGTTATCACATGTGTATTATGAAACAGCAAAAAAAATATATTATTTTATATTTATATTTAATTTACAAATACAGATTTATCTCACTACCGGTATCATGTGAATGGAGGTACGGTATTGAGACTAGGGGTTATGACTGAGTCTGTTAGAAGCAGTAGTCTTACCTCTCCTTTGCTTCACCATATCTCCAGACTCCGCCTCCCCTGCAGCTAAGGTGCTGTCAGAGCTGCTGTTACTTCGAATACGTGTTGAACTCCTGAGGAAAGAAAACGTCTTAGCTTGAAACAGAACCTAATCACCTTCAGTAAGATGATCACGGAAATGGGATTCAGGTGATAACTAACAGGTATATATTTTTTAAAACTTTGTTATGAACCACCAAAATGGCCAGATGACAATTTTTGTTTTTCATATTTGTCTACCAAAGTGCCACTTGTCTGTGAAATAACTTGGCTAACCTTCCTATGTCTTACTCATCACACTGTGGCAGATTGCTGTCATAAATGATTGGTTGCCTTGAGTGAGTCAGTAGGTGAGTGCCACTGTACTCACTGGCTGCCGGCAGAGTAGGGCTCAAACGCATAGGTGGTGGGGGGCTCCTGGCTCAAGGACAGGTTCTTCACATGGGCGGCATACTGCTGTCCTGGATCATACAGCTTGCAGCTCTCACACAAAGTCTGATAGTGCACCGGCAATGCAGCTGTCTGCACGTGCATAATCTGATAGTAGCAGACTGTGCACTGAGGGGAGGCAGGATATGAAGCAGAAAAAAGGCAGATGAATGACATATACAGATGAATGAAATATTACAGGGTGAAACTACTGTAAATAACCTGTTGCAGGCTGACCCCTGAACTTTGCGTATGTGTATGTACCAGCAGCTTAGTTAACCTGTTTGAAACAGCTATTCAGAGAACAGAGAAATCAACGTGTACTGTGACTCAGACAGCTATCAGCATTAAGAGAAACTGGTCTGGTCAGATATTATGCAAACCCCTTTGTCTTAGTGTGAACTCATCCTGGAGTGGGGTTTTGTGTTTATCTGCAGGGCATACTCACAGCGCGCAGGGTCTGATCTGTCTGTTTGATCAGGTCCTGGATCTGCCGCAGTACGGTGACCTTCACGTGCTCCAGCTCCTGCTGATGGGTACTGGCATCAGCAACGCACGTACGGTACGTAGCCTCGGCTTCCTCCGCCTGACAACACATGAATGTAGTAAGGTGATGACCTCCACCCTGAGACACTATAAAATAGCTCAACAAGGTCACTGGTGCTGTAGGCAAGGCAGGTAAAAGCAATAAAAAGAACAGATATTTTTTGACTAAACTGTGACATATTTCTTTAATTTCTACAGAAACATTACATTAACTTTTTGATCTGTGGTTTCACGAAGTTCAACAACATATTCGGATGCATCATGAGTAAAACCAAGCACACAAGCGAAGACAAGACAAGCTATTAGTTATGATAGTAATGTTGATAGTGAATAATATTAGTGAGTTACTTTTAGGGATTATGGATAAAAGTTCCTTTCTTGTTGTATTATTTCGCTCAACTGTTTATGGTGGCCTCTCAGGATGTTTTAAGAGTGTGATCAGGATTAAAGTGAAAACCTGTTCCTAAAATACAAACATTTAAGAAGGAAAAATGCTAGGCTTTCCAAGCTCAATGTGAAATTTACTGTCATAAATAATACTGACCAAATAAGCTCTCAATGTTTACATGCACTGTACGTTTGGCCAATAATTGTGATTAAGATTTTTTTTTTCTCATTGTAATCTTACCATCTTACCTTTTTTATTGTCTTTGCCTGACTGTATGTTTATTTGTTATTTAAAAAAGTAATTTGTTTTAAATACTCTTAATCATTTTGTTTCCTCTTATTTGTTTTACCAGTATATGTTTACTTGGTTTTAGTGTATTTATGTACTTTGGTCAGCTTCTATTGTATAAAACGTGGTATATAAATAAACTGAACTTGAACCTTCCTCCTATAGAAATGATTTCACCCTCAAAGTATATTAGCCATGTGAAAATACTAGTCTAATGGATGTACACTAACATACTTTTTTAAACAATGTCAACAACAACGAGTTAAAGAGATACTATGCAACTTTGAGTGCTTTTTCCTCAATGGAAATCCTCAATTTCCTCGAATTAAATGGACTGTTTCCCTTCCCCTCACCTGTGCATGTGTTTTCACCTCAAGTGATCAGAGTAACCGGCAAATACGAAAGTAGTCATGTCCACCGAGGTAAATAAAGTCAGAATTCTTCAAAATTTAACGTGATCCTGCTTCTCAAGACTTCGTGAGTGTGAGGGTGCCGGGACGGATACCCAGATATTGCAAGGGTGATATTCTGTCCACAGACAGCGGTGGTGAAATTCACCTGGTAATGACTCATTTAAGCATTTAGCGACTTATGAAGATCATTAATTCTATTTTTATCATGAGAACTATAAACTTGTTTTACTCCATATCTCGAAATAGTTAACATCTACTGCCTTACACTATTGTGGAAAAAAAACATTTAGTCAAAAAAGCTTATCACTCAAATATGGTTCAACAAGGTGAAAGCTTGGCCGCCTCTAATAGTGCTTAACAGAAAAAGCATGTAAGCAAAGTAAAGAGTACGCATAAGGAGCGTAAGAATAAGAAGCGTTCTGAAGTCTGTAACTGGCTTCTGTTCACAGATCTTATGTGGATGTATGCTTCCTGACATATACAACCAATTTGGTGTAATTAGTTGATCATACACTTGACTATAATCCTGCAAAATCCCTGACATTGTGTGTACCCCTGTGTGTGTACACTTTGTGTGCACCTGCCTAACGCTTGTCAAAAAACAACTTATGCCCATCTTATGCCTTAAGTCCTTTCACCCTTGTGGGTGTTTTAACATTAAACATGTGGATGGCTAAAAAGATACAGTACTGTCCAAAGATTTAGGCAGGTGCCTTCAAACCAGTATCAGTTCACACACAGGGGTACACACAAAGTCAGGAATTTTGCAGGATTATAGTCAGGTGTATGATCAACCAATTACACCAAATTGGTTGTATATGTCAGGAAGCATACATCCACATAAGATCTGTGGTAGTTCTTCAAGATGTTTGGCACAAGCTACCAGCCAAGTTCCTTCAAAAACTCTATGCAATAGACCTAGAAGAATTGATGCTCTTTTAAAGGCAAAGGGTGGTCACACCAAATATTGATTTGATTTAGGTTTCTCGTTTGTTCAGTCACTGCATTTTTTAAATTGATGAACATAAATGATTAACACTTCCATTTTTGAAGGCATTCCTAGTTGACAGCATTTTTTCACACCTGCCTAAGACTTTTGCACACTATCAAGACCATCCAGCAATCTGCTGTACTGCCAGTTTACTTACATGTAATGTATTATGTCAATCTATCCAAAGACGTTGTAATCCCTCAAGGCTGTACAACTGATCAGATGTGCCCACCAGTCCTACCAGAGCTGCTCTTCTTTCAGGTGAGATACAAACACTGATACACACAGAGATACTCTGTAATATACCTGTGTGGCTTTAGCCTGAAGCAGGGGTTATTTGTGGAACACTATTAGGTAAACCTTTAGTAATACTGATGCTCACCTGTCACCTGATGAATGACTAGCTGTCTGTATTACCAAACCCTTTTCTCGGAAATGGTGCAGTTACTAGATTCTGCTCTGACACATTTACCATAGAAAAGTGCCAGTGAGCACCACAGGTAGTTTTGTGCGCCACATAGAACAAACCATAACAAACCATAATAAACAATCAAGAACAATGTTTATAATGTTATGACTCATAACAATGTAGTTTCACTAGGACCAGCTCATCATATTACAAAAATACAGGAAAAATAACAGTCTGTTTCAGACTGACTTTTTCCATGAACTGTGCTAAAGCAACTCAGTCACTCTTATCCTAAGAAACCTCAGCTATTGTAACACATACTGTCTGTGGACAGAGGGCAGGTCAGCCACACCAAACTAATCAAGAGGCACTATAAAGACAAGCAAAAAACTTGTCCGACGGTTAAAGAAAAACTGTACTCCAAACAACACTGATTTCAACAACATAAGATTACTTGTTTCTTTTTTTTTACATTCCACTTTTTCTCTCTTTTCCCTGCTAAAATTCAGGCAGTGTGGCCCAATAACACTCTGAAGCACAGAGGTTGACACAACTTCCACCTGGTGAGTCACTTCCTCTTGGGTCATCTGACCTTGTTGCGTGCTTCCTCCTCGAGGCGCCGTTTCTTGTCGAGGGCTTTGGTGGCTGAGCCACTCTGTTCCTCCTCTACCCTATTGGCCACGCTGCGCGCCTTGTCATACTCTTCACATCGTACCACATAAGCTTGCTTGGCCTTGCGAAGGTTGTTCTCAGCCTCCACCTTTTCAAAACACACACACACACAGACACAGACACATACACACACACAAACACACACACACACACACACACACATACACTCATATTTACAAAAACGTACACACAGTGCGCACACTGACGTACAGACACAGACTGTTATGCTGTTCACATAGTCCTGCATCCAGACATGCACAGACATGAAAGAGACCAAAGCTAACAGACACACACACTCATTTACACACACAAACTGCATATCCACTAAAAAATGTACCACATGTAAGAGTTTAACAGGGAGGAGATGAGCAGATGTGGTTCACTCCCCTAACATGGCCCTACACAAAAATACACACTTATGTGGACACAAACACACACACACACACACACACACACACACACACACACACACACACACACACACACACACACACACACACACACACACACACACACACACACATACCAGCTTCCTCTTGGCCCTTTGCCATTGTTCTTTAATCTCTCTGCGTTTCTTCTCATGTTCCTGCTTGCGCTGCAACAAAGGCTGACAGAGAGAAAGTGTGCCAGTTTTAACTTCTGTCTGATAGATAGTGTGTGTGTGTGTGTATGTGTGTGTTTTTATCATTTCTTATATTTAATGTCATAAAACATTTTACTTTTTCACAGACATAATATAATATAAATATAATAATAAAAATTAGACATAAATACTTGTGGTCTATAATGTGTTTTGTGTGTAACACACCTGTAAGAAGCTCTGTGTGTACATGGTGCCAGTGGCCTGCTGCACCCCCATGCTTTGCTCCAGGTCCTGCTCCAGAGCCAGAGAGTAGATGGAGAAGAGGGGCATGTGGGGCTGGAGAGAAAGAGGCACAAAATTAGCCACAACTACACCAGAGGGGACGAGCACTAAAGACACCTCCAAAGGCTGACTCTGTGGCTTCGAAACCCTTTACTTACACATGACTGCACAACAACCTACAGCACCAACCACCTTGTTAAGTTCACGGACGACACAACTCTGGTGGGTCTCATTACCAAGGGCGACGAGACACACTGCAGGAAAGAGGTAGACCTGCTGACCAAGTGGTGCAGAGACAACAACCTTCTGCTGAATGTCAGCAAGACCAAGGAGATTGTTGTCAACTTCCAGAGGCCATACCCAACTCCCGCCACTGGCCATCAATGGTGCTGCTGTGGAGAGAGTGAGCAGCACAGAATTCCTAGGAGTGCACATCAGTGAGGACCTTGCCTGGACCGCCAACACTGCATCACTGGTGAAGAAAGCCCACCAGTGCCTCTACTTCCTGCGCAAACTGAAGAGGCCAATAGGAGAGCCCTGCAGCGCATAGTGAACACAGCTAGGAAAATCACTGGAGCACCTCCCCTTCTTGCAACACATATACACCACCCTCCTCACCTGCAAAGCGCTCTCAATTGTCAACAATGCAATCCACCCCACACACATCTGTTCAGCCTCCTGCCCTCTGGGAGAAGGTACAGGAGCCTCCATTCCCGCACCACCAGAGTCACCAACAGCTTCATTCACCAGGCCTTCAGGATGCTGAACACTATCTCCCCTCTCCACCTGCAACCCCACCCACCAGGCTGCTAGGAAATCTACACCACCAGACTGCCAGAAGCCAGGAATCTGCCCAAGAACAGTACTAGCCAAAGAACACTTGGTCTCAGACCTCCCTGGACCCCCCATATGTCTGCCATATTCTTCGCACTATATGCCTTTTTGCACCATTTTTGCACCATTTAGCATAGTTTATTTTTAGTTATCTAATTTATTGATTTAAGGCTACTGTAGTGGTCAGGCAAAATGTTACTTATTATGATACTGTTACATATTACACTCAGGATAGGTAAGAACACAAATACCTTAAACTACTCCATATTGTCTTATCTTGCACTTTAATGTTTAATGTCCTGTCTTGCCTACGCAAGGGATAGTGAGAAACGTAGTTTCGATTCCTTGTATGTCTAGCACATGTGAAAAATTGACAATAAAGCTGATGACTTGACTTACTTTTTTGAGGCTATCACTGCAGGCGTGGTAGAGACTGTGCATCTTCCTGGCAAAGTCCAGCTCTGGAGGGGGAACATTGCAACACACCGATGAGAACAGGTGTGTGTATGTGAACTTAAAATCTGCTCATTCATTATATTTTCTGGAACTCTGCTGAGTGGCCAAGCCAGCACAGATGTCTGGATGTACTCCACTCACCGTGTGTGATTCTCTTCTCCACATAATTCATGACATCCTTTAGGTACTTTGTGACACTCTTAGCATAGGAGAGAGCTGAGTCTACACCGCCCTCGCTCCGCTGCAGCAACACATCCACCTGCTCCGCACTGACTACTCACACAAACACACACACACAAAACAGGCCAACTGGCTTTATGGTGCCACTCATCACTGAAGAGGACAAGCACCAGATAAGTATCTCTGCAAGAGTAGAAAAGGATACATGCATAACGAATATCAAACAACAGTAAAGTAGTAGACACTTACAGCACTCATGCTGGTCATTTTTTTGCATGTCGGATCCCTGTCCAGGAAAAGTATACAAGTTCTCCATTGACTAAACACAAAGACGGCAAGGGTAAAAGGGTCAGAGGTTGCATAGCATCACGGTCATTTCAGGTCACCATACCCATTTCCTAACGTCTCCCACTCTGATACAAACACACACACGTACACACACACATGCATTCTCTTTCTCTCTCACACACACACACACACACACACACACACACACACACACACACACACACTCCCTTTGACACACACAGACAAACACAGAGCCTTTCTCTTGTGAGTGTGTGTGTCCACACACTCTTTTTTTCATGGCAATTAGAAAAGCCTACATTACAATAAGGTGAGGTGATTTGCAGCTAAAACCATTCCATGAAAGCAAGTGGTTGGATTAAGATTTCCCCAAATAGTTGCATATGGAAACATTTAAGTATAAAGATCATGTCAGTACATTTTGTGCTAGAACTAGAGAGAGAGGTAACAAATAGAGAATTTTGGTAGAGTGTTTTAGTGATGTGACATCCCTCTTCATGGAAAAACAAGGGGAAATGAGGACTTCTGCATTTGTCAGAAGTGGAGGCACAGTGTGGCCCAGGGGTCTGACTGGTGTGACTACTGTGAAAATGCGTCATGTTTCACACCAGACAATGTTGGATAACAGCTGCCTCCAGCTGCGTGATCTGGGCCTTGATGCTCGAGTCATGTGGGTCTGAGTGTGAGCCGCAGGGCGGAGCGGCGGGGAGACTACTTCTGGGTGTGCATGACGTGCAAGTCAGAGGAACACGAGAGGTGCCGATAACGACACTAGGCAGGAAGCAGCCCCAACAACATCCGTTATGCGTGCATACATGCATGCAACACCCTCACTCCCCTACACGCTCACACACTGATAGAGAAAAGACAGACAGACAGACAGACTCACTCTGCTCTTTTCAGTAGGAGGTAGAGAGAGGAGGGTGCTGCTGTCCACTTCACCCATCAGCAACTCAGACACGCTGAGAGAAACAGAGAGGAAAAGAGAGCAAGGAAATACTTCAAATATTCCTCAACGAGTCATAGGCCATTACAGCAACCTTCAGGAAAGCCCATACATTTTGTGAAGGTGCACTTTCAGTAAATACTGAAAAGGAGGGAATAGCATTTTACATTTTTGTGTTATCTGTGTGAGAGGCATAGTGTCTGCTACGGGCACTCCTCTCTGTTGTTTATAAAGGGAAATACTGAAGTGACAGGAGACAGGAAGGAGGCAATATGGCACTAAGAAAAGAGTCAAATGCACAACTTTTCCCACAGATCCCTACCCCATTTTTTCACAAAGTAAAAGCCCTGAATGCCGCCTACTGAATGCCCTCTATTTCATAGACTAGAGAGTGAACAAGATACGCAAAGTCCAGAAACATAAGAGACATGCTGAGTGAACTACATCATTATTACTATTTTAAGCAATCTTAAAAAGAGAACTATAAATTCAGACTACAGGGATAGAACAGCGTGGTTGCAATTTGCCATACTTGCTGCTGAAGGCAACAGCGATGGTCTCAATGGCCTTCTCAAAGTCCTTCTTTTCTGTTTCATTACTGGCATCGTAGTGAAATCCTGAGCAACAAACAAACAATCAGAATGTCAATTATACCTTTTAACAATATAATCTGGACAAGAGACTACTCGCTGACAGCATCGTACCATGAACTCAAGCACTGCAAATTTACACTTACTCATGTGCCAGACACATTAATGACTTAACACCTGATGATTGGCTTTTCACCAATAAACTGCAATGAACAATATGGTTTTCTATTTTCAAAGACATCAACAGGGTTAGGTCAGATGAGACAAATCTGACAAAATTGCTCACTGAACATTGGAAGAAACCACCTGTTTTTGTGACCCGATTTATAAATACCTCTATTTTTCACATTTCCAGTCGTAAATGTATTTAA
Source organism: Coilia nasus (assembly GCA_027475355.1). Classification (NCBI taxonomy): domain Eukaryota; kingdom Metazoa; phylum Chordata; class Actinopteri; order Clupeiformes; family Engraulidae; genus Coilia; species Coilia nasus. The sequence goes on along the minus strand of CM050221.1, from coordinate 10,093,125 downwards.
AACCAAACATATCCTTCATATGTTGTAACAGGTATGGTGTGAGATTACTCGTTTAACCAACGAAAGCCTTTATCTGAATGACACCGCTCTCACAAACCGCTGACAGTGTCCTAAAACTGACCTTTGACCTTGGAGATGAGCGTTCCAGCTGCTGTAAGGGTTTCCACAGTGTTGAGCAGTGGGTAGGTGCTGATGACCTGACGTAGAACACGCAGCACCTCACCTAGGCACTCATTTGCCAGCTGACGCCTTGATTCATCCTTATCTGCAGAAGGAGCGGGAAATATGGATGCTATTGAGTATGTTTCAGTGAGCATGACTAAAGCAAACTTAAAATAAAGTGTAACCTGGTTAAACAAGAAACCCTGCAGAGATAAACCAAAAATGCAGTCAAACACACAAACCATGTCAGAGACACACACATATCCACAGATAACCAAAGCTTTATGTCGCTCTGACATCTGACTTTCTCAACTTGGCAAACAGAAGTTTCAGATGTTTAGGTATAGCCAGTGGTTAAAGTATTTTGTGAAACTAGTTAGTGTGCTTGCTCAAGCAAGTCTGTTTATTATTAGACAACGTTCCAACTCTGAAAGGTCCAGAATCAACTGAATTTCTGATGCTTTTTAAAATGGTTACACTGGCCCTAGTTGTTTGTTCATTATTTCTATTTTTCATCACAGCAACATTGTAGCAAGCAAACTTTGCATTTTCTCTGTGGAAATGCAATGTAGTCATTCTTGTGCTTCAGCATCAACCCAGTTACACATATGAAAACACACAAGTTAAAACCCAGTTATGAGTCACTGGAAATATTAAGTATCAGACTCAAACTGACAGATAAAAAGCCAGCAATACACACCGAAAATTCTAAATTCAGTGTGTGAAGCAGAGCACTTTAACTTTTATATCACAAGACTGACTGACACTTGGTCACATGACAGGAGAGCAGGTCTTAAAACCAGAGGAAACTCTACCTTGTCCAACACAGAAGCCACTGGACTAACAGCCCTAGTCCTGCAGTAGACAAGTGTACAAACAATGGAATAGGAGGGAGATATACATCACATGTAAGAATTGCTTTGCTTTGCATATGTAAGAATTGCACAGCGGTGATACCATGCCATGCTCATGGTACAATAATTTTTAGGCCACTCGTCACCTGTCTAAATAAAGATGAGGGGAGAGGGCATACTGTAGTTGTGTAAGCAGCATACAGATTTTAGGTTGGTCCCTACAGTCTTGGCCGGGTTTTTGATTCAAGGAACGTGGGGCCATATCAAGCTCTTAAGGAAGAGGTAACAGGCCTGACACTGGATTTTTGTGGTGGCACTGCAAACGGGGACGGAGCTCCCGCCCTTATCTGGCTGGCCACCCAACAGCCACTGCTGCTTGGAGAATGTAAACAGGAAGAGTGTGTGATGAAAATAGTTGTGCTGACAGGAAGCATGCTCGCCCAGACCAACCTACTCTGCAATAACTGATTTCTTTTTTGGTTCCTTGGTCAGGCAGAGGGTACATCAATTGGTGGGTCAGTTTAACAAGGCCTCACTATTCACCTTGACTGTCACTTTCAACTGATTTCAGTTGTGTGTGTGTGTGTGTGTGTATGTGTGTGTGTGTGTGTGTGTGTGTTTGCCTGTGTAAAGAAGTCACTCTGGCAGGCATATGTGCTCTGCAGGTTAGACTATAAACTACTCATTACCGGGTGTCTCATGACAGCTCTGTCAAGACAATATCTCCACTTGAATTCAAAGGAAACACAAAAAAATTATTACTGAAACAGCCAATTTGCTGTTGCTGCATTTTCATACCGGTGTGTGTATGTGTGTGTGTGTGTGTTTGCCTGTGTAAAGAAGTCACTCTGGCAGGCATATGTGCTCTGCAGGTTAGACTATAAACTACTCATTACCGGGTGTCTTATGACGGCTCTCTCAAGACAATATCTCCACTTGAATTCAAAGGAAACACAAAAAAATTATTACTGAAACAGCCAATTTGCTGTTGCTGCATTTTCATACCGGTAGTAGTAGGCTACACCCCACTTTAATTTCTCAACCCCTGACTTACAAGACATTTCTGGAATCAGTCAGATTAGTCGTTTCTAAGAATTCTTTCTGAGAGTGTTCGTAACATAAGTGTGGTACTGTAGGCCTAATATATGTAAATAACAAAATTGTTGTGATATATTTAGAAAAGAAACATTGAAAAGGTTTTTAAATCTGCCGTATTTGCTACAGACATAGGTTTCAAATTTACAGGCAGTTTCGGGAAAACATGCATGCACATCCACACACTCTACCCTAGTACGGTATGATCATAATGAGAGTAAGACAGAGGGGGGCGGAGAGAGAGAGAGAGAGAGAGAGAGAGAGAGAGAGAGAGAGAGAGAGAGAGAGAGAGCGATAGAGTAATCTACCACAGGCAGCAGAGAAAACATCTGACGCACATATTATCTTCCTTCCTCTTAGTTGCCATGGAAACAAAAAAAAAAGAAAAGAAACCTCAGAATGTGTAAATGGCCATTCCCCTCAATAATACAGAGAAAAAGAGAGGCAGACAGACAGAGAGGCAGACAGACAGAGAATGAAGTGATATGCTGCTGGAGGGCCAGTCAAATAATTCCTTAATACGTCTTGCTAGGACAATACTCTAACAGCTACTGAAATATTACCCACTCTGTCACATTCAGTAAACACTGAAAACTGCTGAGCCATTTTGAATATAAGGGTGTAATTTGTACAAAGGGGCCTGTCTCCAGCTAAAATCCTTTACATTAACTGGTTTTGCATGGACGTTGCATGGTTTCACAACGTCCTGAAACTAAACTGGAAACTAAGCCCCCCCCCCAACCTCAGATGGGCTCACCCACCTTCCCCCAGCACCACATCCTTCAGCTTCTCCACAGCCTCAGCGAAGCGTGCCACGTCCCGCAGCAAAGGTGGAATGTCCTCCACCTCGATGGCGGCTCCCTCTGAGGTCTCTGTTGTGGGGCTCTGGGCCACCCCACGGCCATGCCCTTTACTAAAGCCCCAGGCACCGGCCGTCTGCATGGGGAACCCAACAGCACTGGCATGCCTGCTTAAGGCTGTAGGCCGCCTCAGAGTGGCCACTGGGGATGGGCAGTTCACCAGCTTGCTGTGAAGGACCGATGGGGTGCCTGGGCATGACACAGAGACAGAGTCCGGAGTCCCTGTCACAGGAGGGCCATCCACTCCATCTTTATTTCCCTGCTCCTGCAGAGTAGACAGCTTCAGTGTTTAAAAGCATGTGTGTGTGAGTAAGTTTTCGAGAGAGAAAAAAGGTAAGTGGAGTGGTTGGTGAGAGAGAGCATGCAATGCAAAATAATCTACTCTTTGTTAAATTTGTCACTTATTAGTTAATCTTAAGGCAGTATTGCTGACTGAAATCTAGAGAAGTAGAATTCATATAGAATGCAATATTGGGGCTTTTCTGTACTAATCAGGTCTCTTCAAAATTACCATTGTAAGTCAAAACAACATACAGTATCTATACCCTAATGTCCAATTGAGACAAGTGCTCTACAAAAAGACACTGTTCGAATGACGTGGAATGCCACAAGCAATTTCCCCGTCACTTGGTGCATTGCAAAATTACACTTTCCGTTTGCAGAACAGGTCAAGGAAGGCTGTTGGTAAAGGCCCCTTACATCGTACATCAGACAAACTATTAAAATAACGCGTTGTCACTCTGCTACGGGACCTTTAAGTACGATAAACTTAAGTCGCAGAACTTCAAGCCGACGCGGCCACCTGTCAATTCATCATGTGTGTACTGTTGAGCTAGGTTAACGCTCGCTTGCTTATCGCTGTGCGTTGCATACTTAGCGAGCTGATAAGAGTTTCAAATTGTCTGAAGTAACACATGTCACCTAAAAATGTACACAACATGGACTCGAATACAACTTCCTTTCGTCTGGATCAAGCATTGACTTGCTTCCTATTTTAGTTACAGCCCAGAGTTCAACAGTTGACTGGTTGACTTTTGCTTGCATGTTTAACTTAAAGGACGCTATAGCTTCATATTCAGTCTGCGGTTACAGTGTCAAGAATAAGAATGAAAAAGAATACAATAAATATTTTGTACAAAACCATCAAACAGACAGAAACATACAAGCCTGTGTAAAAAACGTGTCAGTTCAGCGAGAGCGGTAACATTACAGCTTACAACATGTTAAATGACAGCTTACTACTGCAGTAATTTTACCGTTAACAGTTAAGACACCAGTAACTTACCGAGGGGCTGTGAGGTCCAGGATTTCCTGCGTTACCCTTCTTGGACACTGACGGGGTCTTAGATAAATCCTTCTTTTTCCGAAACATGTTATGTTGCTTTGAAGTTTCCAGCAAGTGATTGCTACGTTTAGAACTAATTATCTAACGCAGGCGATGAAATAACATCTGTCCACAGTTCTGTTAATTCTGACTGCTCAACTTCCCCATCAGACCTCAAACTCACACTACTACCGTTACAGTCTCTTCCTGTCGTCATAGCATATAAGAGCGCCACTTCCACACGACTGACCATGCTAAGAACAGGTCCGACATTAAACTAATCAGTTTTGTATTATGTAATGTAATTTTAATCACCTTTAAATTATTAGAGTATTTTACTAACTTAATTGTTGAAATGACGTTACGGGCAGGACTTTGAAAATCGTTTGCAGTTCAACTCAGTAACACTTGTCCCCAAGTTGCAGTGCTGTTGGAGATAGCGACTATACCTACACCTGCAGGCTTACAGAAAATGTTGACACGCCTTGAGAAACAAAAGCCTCATTCAGCCATTCGACAAACTCTAGTTTTTATTTTTGTTTGTTAACAAAATTAATATCAATACAATATATTCCTTCTGTTAGATATAGAAAATGTTGAGAATGAGTCAAAAGGCACAGATGTTTACATTATTTACAATTCCACCCAGTCATAAATATTCAGTAAATAAAAAGGACCCCAAAAGAAAAAGTGCTCCAACAGAAAATACATACAATCAGTAGCAGTTTCAATAAATGTTCTGTTTTTATTATCAAAGTGTTCACCAAAGAACTTATTTCAGTTCTTCAAAAGGGAAAGGTAGACCATTTTATGAAAATGCACACTGGTGACAAAGTCACATTTTGAATACAGATTTCTCTTGTTCAACAAAACACTGAAATAAGATGATTATTTTAGATGTTTGATGGCCTGAAATGGACACTGAATTGTGTTTGATAGTGACAGCTACTATATGAACTGTGGTGGGAGCAGACTTGTCAGAGCTGTCAAAGGAACAGGAATCTGCATAAGGGGTAATATGCTGACACCAACAAATGTGTTTAAACAATCATATTAACAAAAGAAAAAGTATTCTCCTCTACTCTAAACTACCTGTAGAAAAAATTAAATAAAACCTGGTTTGATTTGGTGTCAAACTTACAATTATTCCAAAATTGGTACAAGAGCGCAGTATTCAATTTATCCTTCTTTAAAGAACAGTAGTCAAAGTTGCAGGACATTCTTTGCCCTGTTAAATGACCCATTATGTCGCTAAAATGATCCCATGGGCCTTCCTGAGAATAACTGCAGGGAGAATTCTATTACGATTTCGCAGCAACCTGAAATGGCATCTGGTAGTTTAACAGCCAAAGTAATTCACCCCTGTGTTGAGACATTGCAAGATACTTGTGCTGATGCTTTGGTGTCAGAAAAAAATGGATAAGGTGGGGATGGTTTAAACCAATGAAGCAATGAGATAATTTCTGATTAGTGTGCATAAAATAGATCAGACATAAAAGATACTATATTGCAGTACAGCAGTATGTGGCAGTGCAATATATTTGGTGGCAGGTTAAATAAGCTTTGACTAACTTTTGAGAAGGGCATGGGAGGGGGACCCTGATGAGAGGTTTAGAACATGTTGAGCTATCAAACAGGATTAAAGATTCAACATAACAGTCCTACTAAAGTATCCCTTGAATATAAATAACAATTATAGTTATGATGACAATAATATAAACAGCAACATCAAAGAACAATAACACATTTCTTTCTTCCCACTTGGATACAAGAATACAAGACACACCTATTGACCTTACAGTGAGGACCTCGACAACTGAACTTTTTTCCCCCCGATTTTAAAGAATATTTAAATAGAATTATTTAAACCAGTTAGACAAATACACACTAATTTATTGAAGCACTGAAGCACTTTTGATGAGTTGTTCATCAATTGCAGGTACATTTGAGAAATGTTCATAAGACACTGTATTGCTTACACTTCAACGTGAAGGTGAGACAGTGAAAACATAACACATACCTGATTCACTGGTTCTCTTGTTTTGCAATTTGGTTCCCCTGGTTCCCCTGAATTCATTTCCCAAACAAAACATATCTTCTCAAAACTAATTTACTTCAAATACGGTAATAATTGGTCTGGACTGGTAGAAAAAGAACAGCACTATACCTGAGAAAATTACTTAAACAAGCAGTACAAGTGACAAGTTGTATTATAACATCTGGCTCACATTACAGCCATGTTCACTTTCAGCACTGGCCACTCACTTTCTCTCTCTCTCTGTTCTCACAGCCAGGGAAGATGTGGACAAAGGAGAATGGTCTAGCTTGCTGAGCGGGGCAAAATAACAGCAAATATTAGAGCTAATAATTATTCTAATATCAATAATAACCATAAACAGCAGACTAAATGTTGCGTGACTGTGGCCACTGCTCAAGAGAGGAAGTTCATTTTTTTCTTTAGAGTAACATATAAGTCATAATAATAAATAATAATATTCCACTTCTCTCAATATAAATATATACATATCAGTTTCAAAGACTGCATTTGTTTAGCATTTGTGAAGGCACTGTTAGAACAAGGCATTTCATTTGATCAGAACAGATTTCCCCATGACAGAAATAAGACAGAATAACTATTGGCTCCAGCCACAGAAAAATTATAATGGCTCCAGCCATTTGGGATCTTTCAGATCAGAGGGCCTCACAATTACTCTTGATCTGAGAGGCAGAAGGGTGCTCTTATATGGGTATATGTCTCATGATGGATTTTAAGTCTGAAGATGAAAGTAAAAAGTGGCATCCTGTAACACTGCCCAATAGTGTAAATCAGGCACTATATTTAAAACCAATTTCCAATGGGTAATTAAAAAGAATAGGTCAATTATCCTGTAAGATAATCAGATCAAGAAGCATGCTGTATTCCTGTATGCGGTCAAGAAGCATCCAGTATTCCTGAACACAGTAATGCCCCCCCAACACACTCTGGTTACTCGTAGTACAGAAGAGATAATGCCTCAAGGGCAGAGAAGTTTCTGTCTGAGGTAAAGCAACATGCCCCAACAGAATAAACCCACTGCAGGTTTTCACTACCAAGATCAACTGTGGTCATCACAAAGCAAAACAAAAAACAAAGGAAACAAAGAAAAAAACAAAAACAAAACACCATTTTTTAGCAGTAGCTTATAAATGCAGACCATAACTCAACAGAACAGAATTATGCTACTTGATAGCCCTGGATACAGTGACTCACGGCATCTGCATGGGAGGGGGTGTCAGGGGAGCAGTTCTGATGTGTGCGTGAACAGTGGCAGCCAAGCGAGTAGCTCAGACCCTAGGTGGCATCCCACTCTGGCTTGTACTGAATAACAGACTGACGGTCTCCGGAGCCGGCTCTCAACATGTCTAAAGCATCCATACTGCAGTGGCCATTGGGCAAAGAGGTTGAGGAAGAGGAGGATGAGGTGAAGAGTGAGGGGTTGGTTGAAGAGAGGAGGTAGGTGTCAGCAGGGACAGTGGAGAGCTGAGAGGGGTTGAGTGAGTGATCTGACAGATGAGATGAATTGATGGAAGAGGGGAGGAGAGTGTGTGCTGGGGGGAGGATGGAGGAGCCACTGTTAGAGGAGAAAACAGAGGTATGGTTGCCAGATGACAGAAGCGTGGGGTTGGATGAGAGGATGGAGAGATTAGTGGAGGAGGAAGGGGAGGAGGAAGAAGCAAAGACAGAAGAGGATCCCGTGCCCGTGCCAACAGACAGAGGTAGGCCAGCAGAGTAGAGTGACGCAGAGGAAGCGATGGAGGGGGACGAGGAGGATGACAGGGAGGGAGAAACCGCCTGCGAGGAGGTCGAAGAGAAGTAAGGTGGTGGTAGGACACCAGAAGACGCCGAGCAGTCCAGGAAGTCCAAAATGTCATTAGGAGATGGACAGTCATCTAATGAGATGGGTGGGCTTACCGACAGCGCATGAGTATGTGTATTCACCTGGGTGTGTGTCTGAGTCTGAGACAGCGCATGGGGCTGGGTGAGCGAGCTGTGCTGACCCAAGCTGTTGTGAAGCATCTGTTGTTGCTGTTGTTGTTGCTGCTGCTGCTGGATCATGTGAGTACTTGATGGCTGAGTGTTTGACAGATGCTGCGCATGCATGTTGCTCATGTGCAGCCGTTGCATGTTTGGGAGGTGCACAGCATTGGGTAAGCGCTGCCTGTTGGTGGCCTGCGGAGCATAGGGCAGTTCTCGCCGCTGCCGCTGCTGCTGCTGAAGCTGGAGCTGCTGCAACATAGGATGTGTGTCTGTACGAAGCTGCTGTTTTAGTGTGCTCAGTGCCATGTTCTGTGTTGGCTGTGGCTGTGGCAGTTTGCGCGTATTTTCCACATGCTGCATTTTGTGCATTCCTGCATTCATCTGTCGCAAGGGGAGACTGACTCGCACCGGGGGCTGGCTGTAAGAGCCACGAGGCACGGTGTTGACTTGCGTGCCCGCATGCGAGGCCAGTGGGTTGCTGGAGTGTTGCTGCAGCCGCTGCCGCAAGTTGCTGTGAGCGAGGAGCAGGCGGCTGGTCTGCTGCTGGCCTTGTGTCTGGGTCCGCCTCCTCTGCTGGGCAAGGGGGAGTGTAGGGTGGGGACCACGGGGCTGCTGTTGCTGCTGCTGCTGCTGCTGGAGAAGTCGTGCATGCAGCGCGTGTGTGTGGGCGTTGCCACTCTGCTCCCGCTGTCTCTCCTGAGAGATGAGCGCCTCCAGGTTGAAGGTTTCTGGCAGGGTGGGGCTGTTGTCAACCCCCAGCCCTGCCTCGGCCGTGCTGCTGTCTGGGGAGGGCGAGGGGCTCTGTGTCAGGTCCAGCACCTCGTCCTCCTGCACCTCCTTCTTCACCAGTGCCGGCAGGGCTCTAGGGGAGTTGGTGGAGGAGGTGGGACTGGAGCGGGGGTATAAGCTGGTCAGGCTCTGCAGGGAGACTCCCGGATTAACGGAGCGCAGCTTGGCCAGTCGGAGCAGCAGCTGCTCGGTGGCCAGCTTCTCCTGTGCCCGCTGCTCGCGTTCCTGCCGCTGCCGCTTTACCTCCTCATCCATCTGAGCCAGCTCGGTACGCACGCGTTCCACACAGTTCTCTGGGATCTTAATGCCTGTGCGGAGCGGATCACATGCATAAGTGGGTTACAACAAAGGGTGAGGGACTCTGAGGGGTTCTGAATAGCTTAACACAAACATGTCAGGCAGCAGATAATGCTGGAAGTAACACAGCTGCCATAGCAACACACAACACAGTGCTGAGACCATGATCATTTTGATCGTTTAAGGTCAGATGGAAATGATACACTGATGTCTAGGGGAACTGAGGCAGAAGGTCAGGGAAATTGATGGAAATGCACTCACCAACTTGCTTGCTGTTCTGTTTGGTTTTCAATCGTACAATCTGCAGGATGCTGGAGTTTGTGATGTCAGAGACTATGTCAGCCACACGTTTCCAGACACGCAGCAGGGCACCGCAGAGCATGTGGTACTGCTTCAGACGCATGCCCAGCCAGCACTCATGGCCCAACTCCTTCTGTTTACACTTGCCCTTCCTGACACGCGCACACAGAAACACACACAATTTATTACCAGTCACCAAATTTCTTCAAAGTATATCTGAAATCTGAAATTAATTCTGTCCTGTTATCTATATGTGTGTGAATTTTGCAAGCTATAAGTTATTCATCTTAATGCAGTACTTTTATCTTGATGAATAACACTGCTGATGCTTCTGAACTACATATTTCTCTTCAAGCATGGTGAACAAGACTACAGTTTTAATTGTACTGTATTAAAATGTCCACGCCAGCTCAGGGGGACCATAAAGATCCGTGGAAACAATTAATCACTGTAGGCTGCAAATGAACTGCTGTTTGATTACATGATAGCTTGGCTGCCGTTGAGACAGTTTGTGAAGCTGCTAATACAAAGTAAGAACATAGCAGAGATATTAGCAACCTTGGGTGGACCATTCACCCTGAAATAAACACCAGTCAGACCAGTGCCTTACCCATGCTAAAAAAGGAAGCTGCTTTTGGTCTAGGTCAGTCCTAGATTAGGTGTAAAAACAGCATTAAATAAACACAGACACATATTTCAGGCCCAGGACTCACCAGTGGGCATGGCTACACTTCTGCAGAGAGAACTCAAACTGATTTTCCCAGCAATCCTTTGCCTCCTCTGGGGTCACCTTGAGTTGTTGAGAAACATACAACACACATCATCAGCAGACAGCACCAGACATAACCAAATCATAGGAATGCTATTGCTCAGGGGTACATCCCACCTCTAATCTCAGGTGTGTAGCAGTTTAATAAGGAGAGCTCTGTCAGTAGCTACTTGCGGAGACTTACAAAACTACACCACAAGGGGTCAGTATTTGACTGTTTTACACTTTCAAATAAAAGCAAATATATACATTTATGTCCAATATTATTATTATTTGGCTAAAAAATGTGTTTAGCCTGTTACCTTGTGGTAGCGAAGCTGCAAGTTGTCCAAGCTTTCAGGATGAGCCTGCTTGCCAATGTTAGGTTTGTATACAATGAGGTTTCTGCCTCGACCCTGCTCTGCCAGCAGTACACATGGCATGCTTCCTCGCAGCTGAAAACATACGCAGACAGGCAATCAGATTTGAAACCATATTCATGATTCTTCAGGATCCAGTGAAGTTATTAGTCAATCATCAAAAATAGGTCTAAATAGTGCATTCCATTTGCAGTCAGAGCACAGTTTTTGAGTAGCTTTGTGAGTTCAAAAGCCGGAGGCAACACCATGCGTGCCCCCGAGTTGCAGACGTTCACCCTAAAACGTTGGAACTCCACAGAGGACCCCCGAGTTCACAATCTTCACAATATCACGTTATTCGTGAAATACAGCGTTATGTGTCCTTTATCAAGTGTCAATCAAAGTTTGGCAAATGGAACGCATCCAACCAAGTTTTTGTTGTGTTTTTAGCAGACGTAAGGTCAGTCTGACCTCAGAATCTTGTTTGCCGATACAAATGAAATGGACCATTAATACAGTGTTTGAATAATACAAAATATTATTCACTCTGTATGAGTGTATGTGTGTACCTTGTGAGAGAGGTAGAATCCCTCATCTTCTCCAGTGAGGGTATTGGCCTTACTAACGGCCTCCTCCCAGGGCATGCCTCGATCAACACTGATCTGAAAGAGACACAAACAACTGACAAACCGATCCACCTTGTGGCACAGTGAAATGCACACACAAGAGAGACAAGAAATAAACACATTTTTCCTGTAACATAGAGAGAAATAAGGAGACAGTCATCAAAGGTGAGTGAGAGAGAAAGAAAGAGTGAAAGAGAGAAGGGGAAAGAGAAACAGCCGTCCTTAGGGTTGCATTCATTGTTAGGACTTACTTTGTACAGTATGACCTGTCCCTCTTGTGGGTTCCCTGCGGTCAAGAAGCGCTCTTGGGTCTCCTCGCGGATCTCATCGTTCCCTGGGGCCAGATCTAATGACACAAAAACAAGCTCTCATGTCTCAGTAAAATCTATCACAACACTAGGATGACAAACAACAATGTTGAACCAACATTGTACTATACAGGGGGGCAAGGTGAAGAAACAGGCTAGCGTGCTTATATTATTTTATTTCCTTAATTCCTACCCTAGAAGGGACATGCCAAACTAAGGCCTGTGGTTCGAATCCTGCCAACTACATCATTTTATGTAGACCACGAGAGCTTGAAATAAATATTCTTGAAATAAAATTGTACACGGCTTTTCTGAGTACTGTGACCATAAACTGAACTAAAGATTTCTGTCCACACGTTTTGGAACAACATTTTCCATGCAACATAATTTTACATCCATTATGTGGAAAAAAAAAACAATTTCCAAACTATTTGGCCGGGCACAAAACATATGAGGCAATTCTGCCAGCATTTATTTATCTGCTCATCATCAGCGCAATTAGGTGCTGTTTGCAGATTTCCGTTGGATTTGTTTGTTTGTTTCATTCAGTTTATTGCCATTTTAACAACTGTGGCTATTAATGGCCAAAACAGATTAAAAGAGATAAATTAAAATATACATATTAAACAAGTTAAAAAACAAACTATAAAACAAATAAATTATATCAGTCTTTTAAGATCAATACATGCTAGGGAGTTTAAAACATTTAAAGGTGGACAGATTTCCATTGGAAGTAGCATTTTGATACATGGGCCTTTTAGTCTGGATGACCGGGCAGATTTTATATGGATTGCCATTGATCCCCTGGCCCTTGATAACCTCAAAATTTAATAATGTGGCCCGAATGAGACAATCAGTTTGACACGCTTGCTTTAGACTAAACTGCACAGAAGGTTACAGACCCAAATCTTCAGATCTTTACACTTTCCAAGGCACACTGCCTCCATGCATGATCTTCTACTCACCTAAAATGCCCATGTCATATTTGCCTTCCTTCTTGTCCTTTTCAATGAGGTGCTCAAAGTTGTCAGTGAAATATTGAAACAGGTAGTTCTGCTGGTGGACCTCCAGACCAAGGATGCGGTTCAGGAACTTGGTGATTGTGCAGTCTGGGGGAGGGAATTTGCAAAGAGATGAGTGAACACACACACACAAACACACAAACACACACACACACACACACACACCAGTCTTTTACAACTTCAGATTGAAATCAATATTTTTTGTGGTTAGTCATCAAATATGCAGTTCAAAACAATCCTTAGTTACAGCAGGTATGCCGTGGAGTAAGAGGTATTTATGATATTTTGCTATAACCTCTATTCTGTACATTTATCTCCCCAACTATTAGTGGCTTGTATGTAAACAGAAGTATGTATTTGGTCACAAATCAGAAAGACACGTCTGCATACCTTTGTCACCGTTGATGACAAAACGAGGATTGCTGCAGAGGATTCCCACATCCATCATGCACTGCTTCATGGCTGTGAAGAGAGAAGGGCCATTAAACTATTTGGGAGGGATTTTGTACACTTCAACATGCTCTCACCAAAAAAAAAACTGATCAGTTGCTTAGGAGGGGCATTAAATCTTACTTCTAAAGAAAGTAGCATCACCACCAGGGTATTCCTTGGGTACAGGGACAGTGTTCTTGATATGGCCCTGGATGGCTTTGGTAATACGATCCAGAGCTTTGTTTCCATACTACAGGGGACCAGAAAGTTAAGTATAAAATAGTAAGGAGAACAAGGATAAACAGCAAAAACAAAACATAAAATGAGGTAATTATGAAAGCCGTTTTAGGATCATCTTTTTACCTTGTTCTCAAAGTTGAACTTGCTTAGGTCTCTGGACTCTGTGGCACGTCTATCTCCATGAGTCAAAGCACCCTGTAAACATGGAAAGGTTCAAACCAACAATAATACATCTGCCACCACAACTCACTCAGCACACTCACACTAAAGGGCAATTTATAATTCAGGCAACAAGTGCTACTTGACAAAAAACTCGACATATGTCGCAGAACTAGAATCTTTCATAGTTCTGCGCTGGCAACAAAAATCCATGACAGAACACTTCTTCGAACCGATTTCAACAAGGACGCAGGTTGCACGTCAAAGCAACACTCCAGAACCCAGAACCTGACTTGCTATCCAATCAGAGTAGACAAGAATGTCTGTGCCCTTTCAATTTTTTTGTTGTACATGACAGAAATTCTGTATATTTTATGTCATATCCTGTTGAGTGACACTTGTTGCCTAGACTATACATTTCTCTTAAGGGTGAAGGGCTAAGAATACTTTAAGTGCAATCTGAAAAATCCCCCTTTCAAAAATCAGACAAATTTGCATAAAGTTGAGCAGAGCCCAACTTCTTGACGTGCCGGAGCTATCCAAACGGCCGTATCGCATTCCCGACAAGCTTTACGGGAGCAGCCATGATGACGTGCCGGACTCCACTGAAAATGAATTGAGTGCGTGCAGCATGGTAACCGTGACAGAGCAAGTGGATTTCCGCTGTGAGTGTGAATGTGTGTGTCTGTCTGTGTTTTTTTTTACCAGGCTTTCTAGCCTCTTCGCCACAATTGAAGCAAAGCGTCTCTCCCCAGCCAGCTCTGAGATGAGGAAAATGTACTCAGGAGCAGTCACCTGGTTCGACCGGTGGGTGCGGCCTATGCACACACACCGAGAGAGAGTAAGAGAAAGAGAGAGAGAGAGAGAGAGAGAGAGAGAGAGAGAGAGAGAGAGAGAGAGAGAGAGAGAGAGAGAGAGAGAGAGAGAGAAAGAGAGAAATAGAGACAGAGAGAGACAGGGAGACATAAATATTAAGAAATGACAACATACATCTGACTGCATCGCATGACATACATATCCACCACATCTTAAGCATGTGGAATGGTGTAAGCCACAGAGATGCGTAGTGTGATGGTGAGTGGGGCACACTAACCAAACTGCTGGATGGCCCGATCGGCACTCCAGGGCAACTCCAGGGTCATGTGGACCCTCCTGCGCTGGTTCTGCACACGCTTGTCAGCCTGGAGGGAGATGCCTGAGCTTGCTGCTTCAGAGATGATCGCCACCAGCTGAGTCAAACAGATGAGCCATGGTTGAATAGTCAGAGACAGACCATGGAAAAAAACAGTGAAAAATTGACTTGATGCTATTACTTTCGGTAGAAAAACTCACAACTTCAAATGCAACAGCAAACGATTACAAATGCTCTTGATTGACTGCTTCAGAGCAGAGTAATTCAGAGCAGAGTGGTCAACTTGAGAAGAGTGTTAATGATGGCAGAGCAAACCTTTTCTCCACACATGAAGCGCTCCTTCTCTCGGATGTTTACGTGATCAATGGTGAGGCCTTGCTCAGCACGTGACTCATAGCGCACTCTGCCATCAGGGTGACGAACCACACGACCCTTACGTCCAGTCATCTACACATGCATACATACACACATTAACAGCGGCAATCAAGAAACCTCAACACAGCAGACCTCAGTTAAAGCAAACAAAGGGCAAATGATTTATGGGATGACCGTTATACCAACATAAAGTCTAGTGGTGTGACTATGCGTCAAGAGCTTTAGAAACTAGTTAAAAACAGGAATCGAGGCCTGAAGGCATCTCATGTCAGCTCTGCACTTTCAGTCTGGTGCTGTTCCCCTTTTTCACTTTGAACTTCTCCAGTATGGACACAAAAACAAACAGCAGCTTTCACAACCCTTACATTTAGTCACCCTTACCCTGAACAGCTGCTCCTGTACACGTAATTTTTACAGTCATCTAAACGGGAATATGCACAACTGTTTGCTTTACTCATAGCCAGCATCACTAAACATTTAAAATTGAGCATTACCTCAGCCACCATCTCAGGACCTCCGAAGCGGTCGATCAGCTCATCCAGGGTGTTCAGGGGCAGCTCCTTTCCCAGCTCAGATATCTTGTTGAGCAGACCCTGTTTTAATTCCTCTAGTTTTGCTGTCAGCAAAAAAGGAAAGTGTGAGTAAGAGAGGTCAGGGCAGTAGGGGGCCTTTTGCCGTCAGCCAGTTCAGCGTCTGTGGTTTCAATCTGACTTATTTATTCTCTTTTTACTAAGCAACAGGTGAGACAATAAGGCTTTCTAAATAAAAAATACCCATCGGACAATGCTAAGAATTACAGGATTAAGGGCGGCCCGAGAGGTGGGTGAGGGGTGGTGTTTATGGTGGCTAGGGGGGGGGGGGTACCTGTGTGACCGTTGATGTGGTTGACGAAGATGACATCATCGTTGTCCTGTGGGGACTCGGGGGAAGAGTTGGAGTAGCTGTCCATTCCGTCTGACTCACAGCTGCTGCTGTCGCTTATGCTGATCACCTCCCCCACCATGTCTTTACTATGCTTCGGGTACTTAGGGGGCCTGCCTCGGGGTTTCCCTACAGACAGCACATGTGGCACAGTTAGCCATTTCCTGATTTTGTCAACAGTCCCAAGCAACTCAACTTTTTAAAAGGCATTCCACATTGTCAACAAAAGAAAACAACTGCATGGAAACAACTGACAGTCCACATGGATACATTTCTGGAGTTTTAGCCAGGTCCGTTAAGGTGGGTGGAGGGGGGTAGAGGATTGTGGCTCAGGGCTTACGTTTTCTCTTGTTCCCAGCAGGCTTGTCTCTCTTGGGTTTCTCCAAGGGGAAGTGCTTCTGGACCAATGACTGGAACACACCCCTATGGAAAACAGGAGCCCAGTTTAGCGTCACCTCATTTACAGTGGGGTAGAATTACATGGCCGCCACACCGCTTTGTGGTCCAGCTCAAGCAGTGGTGACACCAAAGTGAGGGCTGTGCTTTCAAAGAAGCAAAATGCCATTCATCTTTAGAGGGACCCTATGATTTTGTGTTCAGGGCAGTTTCACAGGCAAACATCAGGGCATCATTGTACAGGATTTCACAAACTAAAACACATTTTGGGTATGTGATGCTAAAAAGCACTCGCCCAAACTCAGTTTGAGTCACCAACCACTGTATACCAGTACCCAGTAGGTCTTGATAAGTCTGGATTAGTTCTAGAAGGAAGGAGGGGTCAGGGGACAGGACTCACTCAGCGGCAGAGACAAAGCGGTCCAAATGCCCATCATTTTCATCCAACACCTCTCTGGTACGAGCCTCACCCGTGGACTGCAGACCAATCACAATGCACTACAGATGGACAGAGAAGAAAAAACATGATTGTAAAATTAAAAATGCCTGAGCTTTTAAGAACATGTTTCTTTTTTTGGGTACGTTTGTGAAGATTTTGAAACCTTTCCCGTCCCTTTTGTGTGAGTGTAGGGAAAGCAGGAAGAAACACGAGGACTGCACTGACCTTGCCTTGTTCCAGCTCTGTCTTGGCCAGCTCCACTAGCCGGCGCACTTTGGCTGAGATGCAGAGGTATTTGAAGAAGCGCTGGTGTGAGGACCAGAATTGGCCCCACAGGGACTTCCTGGACACCAGACCCAGTGTGTCGGCTGCCCTCAGGAACAAGGCCAGGGCCTCAGCCCACTGCAAAACACAAAACAGAGCAGAAAGGAAAAAGAGATCAAACCACAAGTTGCACCTGGGAGTTAATCAAATACAATTTGCAATTTGTAGACTTTAAGAAGAGCGTTAAACCACTACAGAGACCACCCTGCTGACAAACAGGTCAGTGCAGCACAGCAGGCACTAACTCAGGATCAAGGGTCAAAGGTCAAGTGAGCCAGAGCTGCTCAGTGCTCACCAGACCAGAGAGGAACCCATCACCACTTTCACCCTTTGACACACTCCTGCCTTCAGTGCTGCTGTACAGCTGTGAAAGCCAGCACTCACCAGTCTGGCTGCTTTGTTGTAGACCAACTTGAACTCTTTGTCCAGGGCGATCTCCTCGATGCGGAACGACACACCAGCAAAGCTGAGTTGCCGCGCTATGTACATCCCGCTGACCTTCATGTCCATGGCAACTATCTCCATGGCTCCAACACCTCTGCCAAAGGTAAACAAGGCAATGTTTAGGGAGACCTGACCATGGCTGCGCAGGAGAGTGACAGCAAAGGACAGCACATAGTGAGCCATAGTAAATACTGTGAAAGGACAGGCCTTTCTTCAAGTCAGGCTACAATGCATTTAGTCAGCACACTGTCAAAACTAATGTACATCGGTCACAGTTGTGTTTGCAAAGCACAAATAGGAATGTTACTCCATGAACATATACAATCACCAGCATTAAATCACAGTGAGATGATGTCACTGTAAAGAGCTGTGCCTAGTACTTCATGTGAATACATGTTTTGGTTCTTAAGTAATATTGAGGTTTAATTTTTTTTTTTTTTTTTTTTATTAATTCAAAGGACATTCAAATAATACAGCAACATGAAAATTTGAATGATTGTGCATGGTAAGGGGGGGGGTTGCTTGGCTTTCAACCTCATTATGTACATCCAATTAATAATCAAAACAAATTAGGATAGTTACATCATGTCTAGGTTTATCCATCTATCTATTAAAGTTTGTCAAACCCGAAAGTATGGGACGCCAGAAATCCTCAAAAAGATACCCTTTGCTATATTTCTCCAAAGTCATTTTTTCTAAAGGCAAAAAAGAAGATAATTGATCCATAAAGGTCTTGAAAGAAGGGGGTATCTCATCCTTCCAAAGTAAAAGTATGCATTTCTTAGCAAAATAAGTAATCAAAATGAATATTCTTCTTTTAGACTGATCAAGTGATAAGATCTTAGTATCATTAAGTAAATAAAAACTACTTTTGGGTTTGAACTGTCTATTCAAAACTACTTCAGTGAATGAGTGGATTGAGCATCAACAGTTTTTTAAACTACTACAATCCCAGAACATATGCATGAATGTCCCTTCTTCCTTATTACATCTTTGGCAAGGGTTTGTAATTTCTTTTGATATTTTATGCATTTTTAAGGGGGTTAGGTAGGTTTTGTGAATAAATTTGAAATTCGCTTCTTTAATTTTATTACTTGTAAATGGTAAGTGAATATTGTTACATACATTTAACCAAGCATTATCATCAAACATTCCCCCAAGTCATTCTCCCAAATTCTTTTCAACACCACAAATGAGGATGATCCTTCTTTTCTCATAAGGTTATAAAATATACTGATTTTGCCTTTTAATGTGTCTGAGGAAACTAGACTCTTCTAATTCGGATAAATCAAACCGTAATTGCTTTTTTTTCCCCGAGTGCAGTAATAACACTTCTTAACTGTAAATACTTAAAAAAATGTGTGTCTGGGAGATCAAACTGTAACTTTAAATCTGTAAATGATTTTACCTCAAAATTCAAATCCAACATATCTTTGAATTGTATTATACCTAAATTTGTCCACTGCCTTGTATTATGCAAGGTAATTTTGGGACTAAGGTCTGGATTTGAAAAGATAGGCGAGTACACAGAAATACAAGAGAGGATTCCCATTTTCCTCCTACATTTTTTCCAAATGTGTAACATATTAGCAACAGTGAAACATTTGTCAATATTCTTAATTTTCTCAAACCGATTTATGAATAGAAGAGAGCTAAGGGGTAGCGGATCACATACTTTTGACTCAATATTAACCCACCTAGATTCTTGTCTCATCGTTACCCAAGAAATCATATTCCTTATTTGAGCTGCCCAGAAGTAATATTGAAGATTTGGTAAGCCCAGACCTCCCAAAGCTTCAGATTTCATTCGTGTCAATAGGCTAATACGAGGTTTTTTATTTCTCCAAATGAATCTCGAGAAACAGTTATTAATTAGTTTGAAAAATTCATCTGGTAAAAAACAAGGAAGCATCTGAAAAATATAAATCTTGGGAGGACATTCATTTTGATTAAATTTATTCTTCCTATAAGTGATAAAGGTAATGAGGTCCATTTTGATCATTCTAATCTTACTTTGGATGAAAGGATAGTGTAGTTTTCTTTGAATAAATTGGCAAGTTCAGGAGTAATGAATATGCCCAGGTACTTAAAAACTTTTGGAGCGGGGTGGAATCCACTTGCATTGAGCATTTCTTCAGTTGGTGTCATATGCAAAAAGATAGCATTAGACTTATGGAGATTAATCTTATAACCTGAATATGTACCAAATTCCTGAATTGTATTTAGCAGATGGGGGACTGAGTAATCAGGATCTAAAACGTACAAAAGGATGTCATCTGCAAATAATGACATTTTGTGTTCACTGGTATCCAGCTTAAAGCCTCGGATGTTGCGATTACTTCTAATAATTGTGGCCAGTGGTTCAATCATAATAGCGAAAAGTAGGGGTGACAATGGACATCCCTGCCTGGTTCCTCTGGTTAGAGAAAAGTAGTTTGAGCCATATCCGTTTGTGATGACTGCAGCTTTAGGGCATTTATAGATGGTTTTGATCCAGTTAATGAAGTTATTGCCAATTTTGAATTTATCCAGGACAGAGAAAAGAAAATTGAATTCGACTCTGTCAAACGCCTTCTCTGCGTCTAGGGAGAGGAGCAGAGAGGGCGTTTGCTGGTTATTCAGACAATTTAATATATTCAATGTTCTTCTTATGTTGTCAGCAGCATATCTCCCCTTTATAAAGCCTGACTGGTCAGGATTGATCATTTTTGGTAAAATAGACTCCAGCCTTCTAGCTAGGAGTTTGGTAATAATCGTGTAGTCATGGTCCAAAAGGCTTATAGGCCGATAAGAGGAACCGTGTCTTCACCACCTTTAAGTAGGACACTAATATGGGCCAGATTCATTGTCTGAGAGAGTATGTTTTCTTTACAAAAATGGTTCACCATTGTCATAAAAATTCTTTATAAAAATCTATGGAGAAGCCGTCTGGACCTGGACTTTTATTTAAAGGCATTGAATTATAGTACTTCTTCTTCAGTAAATTGAGAATTTAATAATTGTTGGTCAGAGAAAGAAACTTCAGGTAATCTAATTCTACTAAGGTAATCCTCCAAATTGATTTTTGAAGCCCTCTCTTGCGATTTACAAAGATTATTATAGAAATTGTAAAAAGTTTGATTGATCTCTTGGGGGTGATAAGTTATTTTATTTTCAGACACATATATAGCTTTTATAGTCTTTTCAGCTTGCTCATTTTTAATTTGATATGCTAATAGTTGCCTGGCTTATTACCTAGTTCATAGTCTTTTTGTTTCATCAGATTTATTTTGTGTACCATTTCTTCTGTCATCATAGTATTTAATTTAGCTTTGGCAGTAGTTAATTGCAACCACTATATCGATATAGTGGTTGCAATTAATAAACACAATATTGAGGTGAAACAACTAGGCTGAAGAGTAAGGTTACAAAGCTGGCATATTTTTTTGTTAGTCCTTCGGCACATTTTTTACCTAAAGAAATCCAAGATGAGATGCATTAAAACTGGAAACAAACTTAACGTTGGTGGCTTCAACACAGAGAGCTAGAACTGAGGGGAAACTGAACTGGGATGGAAGCTGTCCACACTGGGACATCCTGCGCTGATGCATGAGCTGACCTTTTTTCGATGGCATGCAAAAAGTCCTCAAAGGTCTTGAAGGGTGTGCCCTCTCCCCAGATCCCTAGACGGCTCATGTAGATCATGTTCTTTGGCTCAGAGGCACCTATGGCAACAAAGACGAGAATGCTGAGGAACCACACTGAAAAACAAGCAGCTGTGATATCCTGGCAGTTGATGATTGTATAAAAAAGGTGGTTTGCTTATTTAGCTGAAGTACACTGCAGCAGCCTGACAGCAGGGGCACTACTGATCCTGGAACGCTGACCCTCATGATGACCCACCTGTGGCACTGGCATACACCACCCTTGCCTTGGGCAGCTTGCTCTGCAGGTCCAGCACGGCCTTGCCCATCTTAGTGGACGTGGCATTTTTGGCTTTGTGGCATTCATCAAACACAATCTGATTAAGCATGTGAATTAAAGAACCATAATTTTGTTGCCAAATGTAACAATCTACGTGGTTTGCAGGCATCTAGAAAGTAAAAACAACATTCTGTTCCTATTTTTACATTTTAATAAAAATGCATTTTGTAATCAAGCACTGAACTAATAATACATCTCCTTTATCAGATAAACAATAATAACTATTATATTCCATATGAAAAAGGAATAGATGAAAAGGGATACAACTCCGTCGAAGTTGGGTTTGCACCAGTCTAGGATCTGCTTGAGCCGGGTGCGGTGCTGTCCGCCTGCCTGACTCTCACCAATCAGAGCAGAGTACGTGGCAAACAGCACCCCCTCTGAGGTAGCGGTGTCTCCATACTTTATCTGTGTGTGTGTGTGGGGGGGGGGGGGGGGCACAGTCAGAGGAGATTAGGACCACTTAAGTCTTCTTGTACAAAAGACACGGCTGTAAGAGGTAGAAGAGTAAAACCTTGTTTAAAGCGTGAACGGGGATATTGGCCGCGTCAATGTCTTTGAGATCTCTCTCCGCATCATACTTCAGGTCATTGGAAACGCTGAACCTACACACCACAATGACAAAAACAGGCAAATAATGACCTTTTCCAATTAGTATGAAAGACTGGTAATGTGTAAATGGATATGCATGTGTCTTATTTACTACAGAAACTATCCAAAACACACACAAACAAACAAATCTGGCACAGTTGGGCCTAAGTAAAAATGTTTGGCACACAGACAAGTTTTCTCACCAAAGGGCTCTTTTACGACCCTTCAGGCAGTTCTCCAAGATGATGCCAGCCACTGTTCGGCCCTTTCCCACCCCTGCTCCATCTCCTATCAGGAAGCCTGCCCGCTGCCCATTCTGTAGGATCACCTCATGTTGCTGTAACACACACACACACACACACAAACACACACACACACACACATACACAATCATATATCACATATTACAGATGCAATATTAATTCATAGCAAGCAGCCAGCTACAACTACTACAGTGTTATAAAAGGTGCTGTCTGTGATCTGTGATTTTGTGAATTTTAATCCTGTACACGTTCAAATTTTCCTATTTACTTAACTGTGCAGCCTGTTACGCTGCCAAAAAATAAAAATGACGTTCAAACATGGCCCAGGGAGGTAAGCTGCGTTGTATGAGGTTTAGTGGCAAACCTGGACAGCTTGATTCAGCATTTCTCAATGACAATTTTATCCTCTTACTTGGACTTAACTACAACTCCCTCCACACTGGTGATTTTAACACTGGCAATATGAAAAGAGTAAAAGTGGTCATACTTGGCAGGCATAGATGATAGCCTCCAGCTGTAGGGCAGAGAGAAGGCCAGTGTTGATGGTAGTCTCAGGGATGGAGAGGGTGTAGGTGATATCAGGCGGGGGCACACTGGACAAGGTGTTGGTCTCCACAACAATGTCCGGATGGGAAATGCCAATAGTTGCTACAGGGGAAGGAGAGAAAAGAGATTATTGTTTGTCTTTGTTTATTTTAAACAAAAAATAACTGAAGGCAGTTAGACCTGCTTTTACCAACAAATATGTGTAGCACTATAAAGTAACGGACAAAGGACACCCACTTCTCATCAATTTCTAAATCTTTGAATCCATCTCCAAGCGGACTACTACACAAACTACACAAGACACCTGTTGTTCAGTTAGCAGGTGATTTTAACTTTAGTAACTTACAGATTTATATTTTTATTAATGGGTCATTGTCTGTGAAATAAATGTTTGTTCCACTGCCATCTAAGGCTTTGTTTAGACCGTGTCTGTAAAATAACCTCTTCACTTTTTTTCAATCTTAGAATTACGTTTTTACAGCCTAAGGAAAGTCTTGCTAAGGTGTGAAGGTCTTAACTGCTAATGTGCCAAAACTGTGGCTATGTGCCAAACTGTGGAGCAGTGACAGACAACTTTATTTTATAGACTGTTAAAGTCAGTTGTTTTCATGCAAGGCCATGTGTAAGGCACGGTCTTGCCTGTCTTGGTCCAGATAGTTGATCTCATGCATGTTAATATTAATGCAAGCTCTAATGATCTAATGCATGCATAAGTCATGGGACAGTCACATTTTACACAGTGTTGTGAAATTCAACTACATGTTTTGTGAGCATTGCTATTCTGCATTTCAACTTCAAGCATTGCCATTGTAGGAATTTTGGCGATTGGCTTTTCTGTGAATTTTCTTCAGGTCTGTAAGGTTTTTTGATTGATTTGTGGCCCATTTATGATTATAATATTTACATACCAAGGGAACTAGATTGATTATGTATGGCATCCTTTATGCTACCTAGTGAGTTCCCAGACAGCTAAATTTGACAGCTAGCTTCCCTTTTCTGTCATCTGCCTAGGGTTATTCTGTCGGCATCTTCTCACTCCACTGAGATGGGTTCAGAGAAGACACCTAAACTGCTACTCTCACTGCATAATTGTATTTGCTGCTGTTTGGCATTCAACGTTTACCACCACATTCAGTTATTGTTTCTTTCTTCTTATTTCTTATTTAAGAGTTAAATCCTGAAATAATAAAGCTGAACTGTAAAAATGGAAATACTTTTAAAGACCAAGCCTTACATTTGGATGGTCTGTACTCAGCATATGTGTCCACATGACCCAGCTCTTCTGTTTCCTCTTCATCAGCCTCTTCTTCTTCCTCTGGGGGCGGTGGAGCTTGAGCAACCGGCTACGGGGTTGGGGTGACGAGTGTGCAAAGGAGAGAGATAGAGTGAGAGCAAGAGAGACAAGGTGAGGAGGAGAGAGAGAGAGAAAATGAAGAAAAAAGTCAGATGTCAAAGTCAGAGAAACCACCAACACTAAACATCACTAATCTATTCAGTAGTATTCAGTAGTATGAACAGTATATGTGGGGTATGTGAAGTGTGTGTGTGTTTGTGTAATTGTAAAGTAAGTTTTCTTAAACTTTAAAAGGTCCACAACAAGGAAATGTTGCAGAGTCTTTTGCCATCAGTCACCAATGGTTTCTAGTTTTAGTTTCAACTAAATTTATAGCACCTGTTTACCTTATGCATGTTGTTGCCATGAAATATAATTTTTACGAAACAACCGACCCATCGTCAGTCCCGCCCAATCATGTACAGATCAATCAAAGGTTCAGAAGCCATCCCTCAGACAACATCTGTTTATTCTTCTTTTATTCTTATGACTTTTACATAGCTGGTATAGTAAGAGAATTGCTACTTACAACAAAGTAACATTACGGAACTATGTGACCAGCCAAAAAGGACAAATTTCTATTCCATCAGAAACCATTAACAGGACTTCATCCAACTTAACCATTCTAAAGGCTTGAAATACAGCTTTGACTTGAGATGTGAGGTAGTTCACAGATCCACTGACAAAAGAAAGACACATCTCTTATGTCACATTAGCACCACAGATAACATCCTACCTTGGATTGGCATGACATTCATTCAGAGCAAGATTTATTTAAGATGCATTAAGTTAAAGGTGCTGTGCGCTATTTCTAGGTTAAAATATCCGGAATTCTGCCAATACCAGTTTCTGCCATAACCTAAGCAACGTCACCGTGTTGTGATATTGTACTGAGATTTGGCTGGCCACTATGCTATTTGCTACCACCACAAAGTGGCAAAAACTGGGAATATTTTAACGTAAAAATCACACACATAGTTTCTTTAAGAGTGTGAGAAGCACTGAGATGTAGATAAGGTTTATTTATTTTGTACTGCCCTGCTTCCTACATGAAAGTGTCCCTAAAATGTAACAGGTGTACACACATCTAGCTTCCTTTACCAAACAGTGCGACTATTGTGTGTTACACAAAATCAGATCTTTAGGAGTCTAAATGTATTTCTTGGCTGCCAACTCACCCTAGCCTACATTTTCAGTCAAGTGCAGAGAACTGTAACAATAGGAATCGGCCAAATAAATCACAGATATCTTTGTCAATATTACAGACCCCTAGTGTATGAGGGGTATGTGAAGAGCATGCAGCAAAGAGGGTGAGAGAAGAGGATGGATGATGGTAGTCATGCAGAGAGGAGGAGGGGTACGAGGTAGTCTCGGGGCTACCTGGTATCCGCCCAGTGGTGGGGTGTTGGTGATGGCTGACAGGTCGTCATGAGTTCTGCTCAGGCTCTGCCAATGGTGGAATGAACAATGTTAACAAATGAACAGTGCCTGGACACTGACAAACATGTAGATGTAAATGACCATAGAGTGTGGAATGATTTGTTCAGTAACAACATGTAAGCAAACGACATAACAGTCATAACTCAGAGAAGAGACAACAAACATAACTCATAAGAAGACAATAACGCTAATTCTGTATCCCTAAATGTGATAAACTAATGAACACTTCTTGTGCTGCATTATGAAAAAACAGCATAGTGTGGCTACTGACGGTGAGAGTGAGTCAGTGTATGGGTACTCATGATAAAAACACTTAGTGCGGTCTTCAACCATATGCTTTTCGCACTGGAAGTGCTAAAATTTACATATTTTATAATGTTAAGTTTTATGTTTAACTGTTTGTTGAAACAGTTTGCTGTGAAAACAGCAGTCTAAACAGACAACTATGATCCTAATTTGACACTTGCATGTTACGATGCACACTACTCTCTATGCTCCGTGTCCCTGAGACATCAACATTAAAAGGGAGTTGAAGTTAAAGTGTGTGTGTGTGTGTGTGTGTGCGTGTGTGTGAGAAAGAGAGAGAGAGAGCGCGAGAGAATTACCTCTCGCTGGCTGAGGCCAGATGCATTGATGTTGCCCCAGGTCACCATGGCAGTGGAGGTGTGTGGCAAGCTGTCTGCACCGTAGTCTGACGGCGAGTCACGAGGTGAGGAGAACAAGGAGTTGTTGGAAAGTTCATCGATGAATTCCTAAAACACAGAGACAGACAGAACGATCACGAGAGAGAGAGAGAGAAAGAGAGAGAGAGAGAGACAGGGAGAAATGAGTATGAGTATTTTACAATAATTAAAAAAAGGTATCAGTTCATAGAATATGTCCAATTTAGCTACTGGCACTTTTGGACCAACTAGTTCTATGAACATAGCTCTAAGATCAGTCCACAGAAAATTCAGTTCCACAAACTTTCCACACACAGGTATGTTTTTCTGTTGTTCGCAAAGAAAAATAGCAAATATATATTCTTCACACAAGCGCTCTGTCTCCACCATGAAAAAATCTACTACAGCAAGGGGCCAAAGCTGTGTCTTTGCATGTTTCCTGGAACCTTGGGAAAGCCAAGAAACCATTCACTGATGGTGTGTTGGTTAGACAGTGTGCACTTGATATGGTTGAGGTGGTGTTATGCGACAAGAAAACCAAGATACATGTTACAGAGCAACTAAAAAAGGTACCTTTGTTGGCTAGCACGGCAACAAGAAAAATTGAGGTTTTAGTTGAGGACTGTTTCTTGAGACTTCACTCCGATTTGATGAAAGCAAAAGCCATGTGATCAGCCGCAGACTTGTCTTGTGACCGAACCAACATGGCAGTTACCTGTGTTCGTTTAATTAGCTAGCTAGAATTAGCTTAATTAGCTAATTCTGTGGCCACTAACATTACGCTTTAAATCTGTGGTAAACTGTAACAGATGGTAAGGCCAGACCAATCAATCACGAGTCCAAATTTATCACAGCACAACATGACAGGTGTGTGTGCATCCATATGCAAGGCACCAAGAGAGAGAGGGAGAAAGAATCAACTTAGAAGTTGCAGTCATTTAATTACTTAACTTTATGATGAACTTTATGATGAACAAATGATGTGAACCAGTTAAAGTGAACTGGTTGGGCAGCAAGTAATTAGACAGACAAACGAACATGCCCATTTGCTAGACTTAGTTAAGAACACGACAATACTGCACTGACATGTTCACAGGCCAGTCTGTGTGAATGTAACGCACGGAGCAACCTTCTAGCACGCACTACTCTGCAAAGACTAACAACTGCTAATCAGCAAGTACTCACTTGACATCTGGTAGAAGCCACCTACAGGTAAAGTTCAAATGCTGGACAAAGACCATGTTCTAACCAACCGATGTGCAGCATATGGCCCGTGGACAGGAACCAGCCTAAATACTATTTTAGTCCAGCCTACCACACCTGCAAGGGGAAACTGTGCTGCATTTTGGCTCCCTGCAAATGAGTCGACCCAGCTTTAACAAACACATGCTGAGGTGTACAAATTGGGTTAAATGCTTAATAGAAAATTAACCCTTTCCTCCTCTTGTATACCAGGCAAATACCCAAGAGACAGGCTCTTAACATTATCTGCAGTAAAACAGTCAGTTACATTAAAATGAATGGGGCAAATAAGTGAATCGAGTGTCAAAATGTTTAAAAGTGTGACAGTCAAGTCAACTAATTTGTGCCATGTTTATAAACATAGCAGAAGAGAACCACCACAGATTTTTTCACATAATAATGGCCTATGTAGAAGCTAATATCACATACAACTGGACTGATTTGTATTTTGTTTACAAATACACCTGACTGAAATACAACTATGCACCTCATGTTTACATTTCAATTGTCCACTGTGTGGCCCTCGGTTAGTGTAACAAAGCATGTATGGTGCTCGGGGGGACAAAAACAAAAAAACATTGCCCACCCCCACACTAGGCTCTTGCTCCTCTGAGCTGGCTGTGGCAGGCAAGCAGAGATTGACATCTAAGCCACGTCTTCAAATTCAGGTACAAAGCCCCAAGACCACATTCCTTCACCATTCCAGGCTTTCTATACTGCATGCCATTTTCCACGGTGCCACAGATTACATCTGAGCACTTAAGAATCTCTAAGAGCTTTAGTTTCATCCACCTCATCTTCTAAAACCATGGTCTTTTAGCAAAGAATAGTACAAAGGTACTGCAAACAGAATGGCCATCTTACTTTAATCCTGAACAATTGAACATGACCATATGAATTAAAGGAGAACTTCGGTGTAAAATGAAAATTGGCATGTTAAAACATCATACCGAGTTGGTATGTGTACTGAGGAGCAAACTTGATTTAGCCTGTTGCATTCAGAGTTTAGCTATTTTTTATCTTTTGTCCCAGAAGGCTAACAATGGGCGGACTTTCATCATGGTGGCGACGAGAAACTACAGCAAGGTACTGCCTGTCAAAACTATTTTATTAATAAATGTTGTGTACACTTACAAAGTTCTAAGTGCCTCGTTTTTAATGTCAGGACCTGTGTTGTACTACCGATTGAGTGTGGAGTTTCTTCGAGCTGTTTTAATGGTTTAAAAATAGCGTAGTCGTCATGCTTCGTCTGAGGGCACCTACCACTTCCATTGTTAGCCTTCTGGGACAAACGATAAAAAACAGTTAAACTCTGAATGCAACAGGCTAAATCAAATTTGCTCCCCAGTATACATACCAACTCGGTATGATGTTTTAACATGCCAATTTTCATTTTACACCGAAGTTCTCCTTTAAGAGATACTATGTGTGGAGATGGAGCCAAAAACAATTTCACACATTCACATGTAGGCTAGACCACCTAATTCCAAGCAACCACTGGGAAAACACCAGTCAGGGCTTAGCCTGTGCAACAGCCAACATGACTGAATACAGAATTAGATGAGGCTGCTTGGAAGAGATAAGAGCCTGATGTCTCTACAGCTCTGACATCAAATCTGGCCTAAAAAAAAAAAGAAGAAGAAAAAAAAAACACCTTCAAAATGCTAACATTCTGATGCCCTCTCCAGAGAACATGATGCATTCCGAGTGGCAGAAACCTGTGTTCCCTGAGAGCTGTTCCATTTAAGCTATGCACTTTAATCTCTCACTTGCAGTGTTACAACCAAGAGACCAGCTGCATTTAATGCCTTCTCTGTGGGATATACAGCAGTGCTTTCTCCTGCTTTCAAAGACAGCGTTTTAAATTTCAATTTCAACCACACTGCACAACAGCTTTACAGAACACAGTCCATACTGCTCAGCTTGTCTGATGGTATAGCGCATATTCTGAATAATTTACAACTGAAACCTTAAGAGGAGGTTCTTTGTTTAACTTATTACCAGGATAGCAGGACACTTTACCATGCTGGAAAATGAATACATTTTGTTGGCCAGCAAAAAGGGGAGATGGACTTAGTAACGCCAAATCTCTTGCCCTCTAAAGTAAAAAAAAAAAAGTTCTGTGGCAGCGCTGTTGCAGCCACATTATAAAGTCAGTAAGTGGGCACCATCTGTAACCTCCAACTGTGAGGCGTGGATATGGCATCAGTTTCTTGACTGACCATTTCAGGCAAGCAGTTTGCAAAGAAACCCAGAGACCCTGGCAAGAACATTCTGTACTTATGAAATTAACTAATGCAACCACTACTCCAATGAACAGACATGTTAAAAAACACAACTGTTGCAATCTCAAGGAAGAGTGGGGAATGACTGAGGACACATTAAGCAGCGCAGACAGATCCTGCCGGTGTGTTTTCGTGACAGAAAGAATGATCCAGTGTTTCCTGAGAAGCATTCAGCGTCAGCGCTCTCTCTCACTCTCTGGACAGAGACCTTGGGGCTGCACACAGGGAATCCTCCTACTTCCTCTTCACGCAGGAAGCACGCTGACAAGAGACAATCGTTCACAGTTTTGAAGGATTATCCAAAAGGTAATAAAATTAACAAAACTACAGCAGGGGAAATGATTGGTATGAGGCACATACCAGTCTCTGTTTTAATGAGTCACCTTCTACAACCACAGAATTTTAATTTCCCAAACTAGGTTGGTAGAACAGAGGACATAAAACCACACTTCTGAGTGTTCACGGGAAAACACTAATTAGGCTGACATTGGTTTCAGCATTAATATGAAACCAAGAAAGAGACTCGTCATACATGGGACATGGTGACCTGGGGCACTAGACTACACAAAGACCCCATACCCTTACAAAGCACACACAGAGGATTTGACTGCCCAAGGCTACAGGCTAGACAGTGGCTCTTATCTCTAAATTTAAAAACAAACACATAGGCTACAGGTGCTAGAATCTTACGAGTGTACTGGAATACAGTATGGTCCCAACTAAAACAAAAAACACACACACACAATTTTAGCATTTTTATCAGCCACTCACTAAAGCGATATATCCACCAAATCCTTCTTTGCCAATATAACAAAGACGCATGTGCACAATTACACGCACAAAAAACACACTATACATCACATAATAACTCACATTTTGACAGCATCACGATACGCTGCCCATTATAATATTACCAGCGATTCTGCTGAAATACCCAGCTCAGTGCAGGGAAATAGTCTAAGATACACCATGACACCTGTGCAAATGAACAAATAAAATATGCCTCTGAGAAGGGAACATGCGAAATTATTTATTTACTGTTCAACAAAGTACATAGTGTCATTACCAGATCTGCTATTGTCTTTGTGTGAGCTTTCTCTTCGATACAAGTGCACCTTCATGTATTCTTTTGAGCGGCAAACAGCACAAGGAGTCAAGGAGCAGTCACTCTGGTAAATTAAATACATCCACTGAATGCCTCCTTGTATTAATACAAATATAGATATTTGGCATAAGACAATATTCAGCTAGTATATTGTGATACAATATATCGCTACATTAACATTTTGATCCACTCCCAAGACACACACTCAGTCCTCATAAATGGCTCCTCTGCCCATGTTTTCGTGCAGAACACCAGGTGCAGGCACTGCCTGGGTGGAACCAACTCAACTTTAGCTGAGACCACATCCAGTGTGGCATGGGTGCAGCAATATCATGAGGCACCTGAAAATACTCCTCCTAACAGCTTCCATCAAATAAATTATGTGATCACTACACCCATGGTATGATAAGCAAACATCCTTGAATTATTGCAGCAAAATAAGAGTTCCAAGACATTGGCAAAAATTCTTCTGTCTGTTTTAGTGCATGTTGTAATACCACATCACTACTTTTGAATAGACAAAAATATCAGTTATAATAAGTTTTTCCTCTTCTGGTGATGGTACTAATGGTTGAATCAGATTTAATACACTTTGCTAAGATAAGCTAAAAGCGCTATGATCAGACTGAAACATTGTCTGCATAGAAACGACAAAGGCAATACCCAATTGTTTAACTTTAGGGGAGGTGCCAAATGAGCCAATTTCCCAAAACAGTGTGTTCCTTTAACAATGACCGAATCAAAATTTGATTTTAGGAATGGAAAAACGGAAGAAACCACGCGTTCATGTGTTAGAGAGCCCTATAAACGACGAACGACTTTGTGATTGTGTCATGTTTCAGCATAGTTTTCACTGATGCCACTAGAACAGCCTCCTGGTGGGCCACAAAATCCTGTCTGACTCAAGTGTTTTGTACAAAGTTAATAATGCAATCACTGGCTGATTGGTTTGTGCATATTGTTACAGTAAATTGTTGCCACAGAAAGGCAAAACGTTGCTCCTCTATGAGTTTGCACTTTACATGGGCTGTGTTACATCTTCTAACAGTGCTTTTTGTCCCAGGACAGATGCTGACCTATGCATAACTATCCACAAGGAATGCAATCACAAAATCCTACATCTTTTTTAAAGCAACACTAAATAACCTTAAAAGAATGTTTGAAAACTCATTCAAAATCAACTTGGAACAGGGTGAAAGGTGCTTCGATATTTGTTTTGCCACCCTCCATGGGCTATAACCTCATTAAGCAAGAGTGGGCCGTCTTTCTGTAGTTTGAGTGAGAGCCATAAGAAATTACAATTTAACTTGCTTTATGGGAAGCGTTACAATAGCCGATCTAGGTGGAGCAGACGCGGCAAGTACATATATCTAGAAGATACATTCAGCCAGCTTTGGAACTGTCATCATGACAGAGCCTGTGAAGAAAGGGAAGGGTATGTCGAAGGTGGTGGAAAAAAAAAGCGGTGACAGACAAAGAGGTCGAACTAGAGTGAACATCAGACCAGCTTGCACTCCTGAAGGAGGCTACAAGGTGCAAGAGTGCAAAAGTCACTTGGCTTTTTTGCTACTGGACTTTTCAAACACATGCAGGCATGAATCGTAATTTGGAACTTTAGTTGGTCGAAGAAAGAAGTAGCAACATAGGAGCTAACGGGGCAGTAGGAGATTTTGCCCACTATTTCAGTACAAATTTAACAATGCAGTCACTAAAATGCTGTCGCCTGTCTATGCAACTTTTTTCAAAAAAAATGCTCAAGATTTTCACTGGAAGCAATGCAAATGGCTATTACATGATACACTGTTTGTATTTTTCATAAACCTATCTTGCTATTGCTACACTGTTTCAATTTTACAATTACAAAGAAATGGCAAGCAATGTCATATAGGACTTTGTTTTCATTCATTTCTCATGTCACAATACATCATACTTTCAAGCAACAAAATCAAGCAACATAGCCTATTCTATGTTATTTCCTGGATACCAAACAAACTGGATAAGTATGCATACAATGGTATGGCTGCAGTAGGCGAAATTATTTCCAACATAGGTAATAGACAATTCCGCTTCCCACCGGTAGGGCGACCGAAAAAGGAAAAAAACTACTTAGTGACGCTTTAATAGTTTGCCACATACAAAAACCTGCTCGCTATCCTGGAGAGATTAAGGACTAGCCTATCCGCATTCAACTTGACATCCAGTAATCCAATGTATTTGTGTTAATGTCTACTTAAGTCCTGACTTCATCTTCTCTTAATCTAACGTTTCAGGTGCCATTCAAATTGCTAAAAAAGTTTGCTAGCTCTTAGAAAACTAAAAAAGCTAACTTTTTAGCTAGCGAAAGCAAAATGCAGATTGCTGGCTAATTTGCCTGTCTATATCCTTGTAATAACCAAGTTATCACTATTGAGTTAAGATACTGCCTCAGCTAATTGATATCACTGAAACTGAAGACAGATGGTCAAGCCATATCCTACAATCCCCAAGCCAGTTTATCGATCATTTACTGAAACACCTTTGCTGACTCTTATTACTATTAGTTACAGCCCTACTAGTTTGTATTAGTAACCACCAAATTCAATTACTCCACAATCACCATAGATTAGCTGATAGTGTTATAGCTTAATAGTAAAAAAGGCTGCACTATTGTGTATGGTATACTTGAAGAGCAATGCAGAGAACTTTTTTCTTGCCCACCAGGCAGTTGTTGTGATGTCACATGAAACTATGAATTGCAGACGAAGTAAAACAAAACAGCTTAAGTGTACTTCTAATAAACAGGTACTGTGTAGTTGCACAGCATCCCAACATTAAGCAACAAATTCCTATTGAGGAGACTTCCTTCCTCTATATAGCTCCAAACCAGCCCTACCTGAGGAAACTCATTCCTAGTCAGGTCGCTGAATTCATCATGGAAGGGTGTTGAGTCAAACACATCCATGGGCGTCACAGTCGAAGAGGTTGTGTTGTACTGCCTGGTAAACATAAAATCAAAACCAAGTTTAGTTTAGAAGGTGACGCCTTTTGAACGTGTTTTAAAAGCACAACATGTCACATACTGTAAGGTATTTTAAATGAATTACATTGAGGCCATTTTTTATAAAAACATGGAGTGACAGAGTGAAGACCACCGAGTGGTCTTTGTTTATGTGCGGTGTGTACAGGAAATGTAATTTCTGAACATTTAAAATGACTCATCCCTGGTATTCCATGAAAACCCATCAGGCTGGCCTCCAGTCTGCTATTGTAACAGCAACAGGGACCTCTCTTGGAGCCCTTCAAACCCAATTAGAATTCTTCAAATACCCACAAATACATGCAGTTCACTGGTCATGTCATCATGTGACAAAGTGAACCAGTGAAGATGCAGTCAATTTCAGCTTAAGCTTTGATGGTAACAGGCAAGGGGGGTGCATTTTCTTTTAGAAACCCAGCTATGCAGGAAGTCTAATGAGAACTATACTACTGGATGGTGTGATGCATGTTATGAGTGGCCCTGGTAAAAGATGGCAGGGCCTCAAAGCTACAGCATACAGGCACCAAGCTTCTCATCTCAAAGGAACAACAGCATCTATTTTATTCTCCAGCTGAGGTTGTTGCAGGGATATGTTCCCTCAAACCATACGTCATGTTGAAAAGTATAGAAATCAAATATTCCTGAAGGGGAATACATTCTACATCCTACATTCTACATTCTAGTTCAATTGCCCTTTAATTCTCTATGTCTGACTTCTGCTATTGTGTATTTTTGCATTTTAGAGAACTTGTTACTGAATAAGACATGATTTTGAAACTTACCTCAAAGTAAGGTAAGGTTTAAGGTAAAACTATGTCAACACATGGGGTAGTGCAGGTGTATTAAAACAAGTTGTCAGTCCTTCTTCCTACTGGATCTCTTTTTACACATAAACAGACCTTGGCCCTTTGGGGGAAAGGCAATGCAAAGCTTTAACAGACCTTCATCTCTTTCTCCCTTACACCTCACCGGTAAAGCTTCAAGCTCAAAGTAATCATTATGACATTGCAATACGGGTTTCCGACACACAATGACATTTCCTCACACTAAGTAAATCTTGAGTCTGTGCCTCTCTGCTTTAAATCTGAACATGGGCATCTTCAATTAATCACAGGCAATAACTCACCTCTCAGATTGCATAGAGAACTGCTGACCATATGGTGTCTGCTGGGACAATCCCCATGAGTTTGAGGAAAAGATCTGACTCTGAAAGTGTAGAAAATGTATAAAAAAGAGACAATTTACTCCAAATATAAATGCCTAAAAACAATTGCATGCACTAAACACCCAGCCTTGATGTGCAACCTTACGCATATGCCAGACAATGCTATAAGACAGCATTAGGCCAATCTATGCTTCGATGTTAAATCATCTCTATAACCTACGGCAACACTGTGGGGCGACGCATAGCCCACTTTGATTCTACGCCGTAGCCTGACGCACACCTTCAAAAAAGTCTTCTATTTGTCAAAGTTACGTGTGCCGCAAAGGCATGTGATTGGTCATCTGGCCTTGTGTGAAGGCTTCTTCTGTTACCAGCCTGCAGTGATGTGGTAGTTAGCAATATGCTATTTCAATGACATGCCTGGCAATAATTAGACATTATTTTGGTTACTATGGCAGGGTTGTGACTACAATGAAAGTAATTGTTTTTTTTTTAAGTTAGCAATTCGCCCAAGCAGCACACTGTTGATAGTCGTAGAATGTAGAACGAAGCGTAGTGTCGCTTTTTGAAGTTGGTCAACACAGAAGCATAAACAGACCTTTGCAGAACGCAATTCTACAAATATTGTAAACTGCTTTTTCGCAAAAGTGAATGGTAACTGTAACCAACAACAACCAATATGCTACACTAGTTTAGTGAATTTACTTTATTGCGTTCACTGAATATCCACCTCAAACCAGACAATCCTTATATTCCATTTATTTGTTATAATCAGTCTACAAGTAAGTACTTACCTCCAGTAAGTGGAAATCAAAGTAACACACACAGGTACAACTCAAACCAACATTCCCTTCTGTGCACATAACCTGAAAGGTAAGTGCCTTTCTTCCCTGTGTTATATTTAAAGTAAGAACCCATAACATGTCATTAGCCCCACTGTTCTTATAGTGGGTGGAGGCGACCCACTGGGCATACAAGATTAACAAAGAGATGAAAAGAGGCATAGAAAGGCCACAGACAACCAAACCAATGTTGGATGGAGGTTGCCATTCCATGATGGAGCATGTAAGAGGAAAGTAAAGTTATACTAGCGTAAGTCTTCATCAAGTACCCTGCCTAGAGCATTATGGACCAATGAACCATGCCCATGCTATTTTCATATCAGCATCACTACGAAGATGCTTGCTATACTGAAATGGTACCCCTGAAATTTAGAAAGTCTACCACAGACCTGTTAAGTAGGGTTATGGAGTACATGCAGACAACTCAAACCCAAAAATTTGATAGCACTTCTGTCTGGTTGAGTCATACCTCCACGGAGGACGCCAGAGGAGAACTGGGTGGACCATATTCAGGGCTGTCCAGAGAGCCTTCTGGGGGCAGGTAGTCCTCTGCATCCATGGCAACAGATGTAGTAAGAATGGGCATCAGGTTCTGGGCTGGTACATGGTGACAGAGCCAACCGTTGTGTCAAACTGCACTCCCCCTGGCATCATTCTCAATCCATCTCCTGCAAAAAATGACAAAGAATATTGGTTATGTTAACGGTGGTCTGACTCTTATTTAGAAAGAACACTAATGTGTTGCGCATATCGTTTACCTAGGGTGTACAGAACACCAGGAAAGACAAAGAAACATATTACGAAAGACCCACTCCAGGCAACTTCAGAGTATTTTAATGAGCTCGCCACAGGAAATATTGCTTGAAGCGGATTAAAGTTAGCCAACGGCCCAAAAGATCACTGATACAGTGCTGAGACTACATTTCATTTTCATGACATCTTTATATCGATGTATTTAGATCGCCCATGCGTCTTAAGCTTAAACGCGTTGCATGAGTGCCTTTCGTTAATGTTGCTAATGTGGCTACATTCGCAAAGAGCAAAGGAGACTGCTGCGTTCACTGACGTTTCTCTTTTCAGATCCAATGTTATAATTAACGCTGTCTGAACTTAGAGCACGTTGCTAATGTTACCAGCAAGTTTGGCTCGCAATAGACATTTCTTGTTTTTACTTTTTGAGAAACCGGATCTCTGACCATCAACATCGCTCTGTGTGGCTAAACTAACGTAGCCTGACTAGCCACAGAGGGCTAGTTAATCAGCTTCAGCTTGCTACTATATCAGGTACCGATAGCTGTCTAGCTTGTGGTTAAACCGGCTATGAGATATCCACCTTCTGCTACATACCCCTTTCGCAGAATAATAATTACGTGCGACACTTGAAAAACATTTTCAAAGACAGATATTATATAAATAATAACACTGTGGCCAACCGTTTTAACGTACCACAAACACTGTCTAAAAACAGGGACTTACTCGAGTCCTTATTGATGCAGCTAGTTCGGCCAAACCCTTTTGTCTGACCAGATAGCCTACTTGCTACTTAGCTAACGTTAGCACTTCAGCTACCTGCAAGGAGTGGGTTAAGCTATCGCTAGATAGCTAATGTTGGCTAGGTAGCTAACTTTCTATATTCACTCGAGATTATACTGTTGCTTGAAATGTACATTTCAGAATAACTAGTGCACTTACCGATTTTATCTTTCTATCGTTCGCGTTTACTTAGTCCCCTGAAAACACGCTTGTCTTTATTAAATTCCAACGAACATAAACAGAAACCTTAATCCATGGCTTTCCGTAGCCACCAGCGTCTACTTCAGGAAGATATCAAGCAGGAAGCGACCGTGATGTCATTGGAGGCGCTCGTGCGGTGAAAACTGGTGGTTGATTAACCTGATTGTAATTTTAGCAGAGTACTACAGTCATAAGCAAACACTTCCGTGGAGTTTCCCATATTCCATACAATTCAGTAGAAACAACTTAAGATCATCCCATCGAAGACCCAGTTAAAATTGCCAGTAAATAGTTTCATTATGAGTCGAGTACTTATCTCAACACACCATACTCACTATGAAACGGAATCCACCAAGATTTCATTTGCTCGGACATAGGGAACGAACTGGGACTACACTGCTGTCAGTAAGGGATTCATGTATATAAGGCTATCAAGTGTACTTTCGTTCACTTCCTAGGGTTAGCAGCAGTGTTTCAGAAACGTGTAGCTTGCATGGACAATGTGTCGGCATTGAGTGTCAGACACCCTTAAAACATGACAACATTTGCATAAAAATTACCGGCGGCTAAACGACAGTTGAATTATGCGTAAAGTAGTCTACAGGTTATACGGGAAATTTCATTTCATGCAATTTTTGTAACTATTCAATTACAGCCTCTTTGTAAAATCTATGGGCACCAATTCACTGCGATAAAGAAAGAATACGCTATGTGTCTTTCAAAACAGCACAGTTGGCCTATACGACATTCGAGTGCGTCTGGGTGAGCCTTTTTCACATATGCGCTACATTCAACCCGAAATCGGCCAGCCACCATAGACCGTTTTCCTTTGGTTTCAGGTTGAACAACATGGGCGTTTTCTAATGCCTCATTGACTTATGATACGTCATCAATCTCCGCCCATGTAGTCTACTGTTCCCGTGCACCAGCTTCGAAACCTATGCCAAGTAGAAATTTGCATTTAGCCAAGAGGCATACAACATCATTGGTTAACGTCCTTTAGTTGCTCTTGATTCACAGGCTTTATCAGGTATCCGGATGGCGTATGTGAATGTGAAAAGTCAAACAGATTTTCAGATTTTCATAGTAGGCTTGGATGGGTTCAGTAATGGTAATATATAAACAACCCGATTTAGCTTATAGCAAGGGGGTGACATACTTTTATTTTTTGTTGCTAGCCTACTGAAAGGCGGGTAGGGTTGCAAATGATAGCCCCCCGGGCCGTTTAAAAGGCATTCCCCACTGTGCACTTAATTTCAGTTACGGTGTGTATCTGTACCTGAGTTCAGTCTAGCCAAACAAAGAAGAAGAGAGGTAAATTAAAAGTCTAGCTGTGTGTAGATCGTTTTTTGTGAATAAAGATGCCGAGGTGCTTCACTGACCTGGGCATTACTGCGGCGCACTTTCGAATTAACTCTTGCCCTGATGCGGCGGTGTTCAACTCTGCGTGCAAGGAACCTCAATAATTTCCAAAGTCTTTTTCTACTGTGGTATTGATAAACAATGGATTTCATTCAGGTGCGCCCACAAAATTAGGCACGAATCGTAGTCGACAGTGACAGAGAAGTTCGACGTTGGTGTGAGTGTGCTGGGTTGCATCCCACAGAAAACAATGGAGACTAGTATGCCGCAAGCGAAGTGGCATGCACTGTTGAAGCCAATGTACGATGCTTCTGTGTCGAATCCATGCCTCCACGTCGTCTCGAAACCCATTCAGTTATGTGTTTCATGTACTATATCTGCCTATCGCACCGAAATGCTAGTTGTAGCGATGCGCTGTTGAAATATCAGTGCAGTTGAAATTGCATATATTTTGTTAGTATAAGTAATCAAGGAATACACGAGTTAGGTTATCCTAAGGTCGTTTGGCAGTGGCACAAAAATACATCTATAGGCTAGTTATTGCGTCTGCCAGCCAGTTCAGCAGTGAACTCCCCACGACTGTCCCAGTAACTGCTTGCTAGCGAAGTGCTGATTAACAAAAACAATACTCAGAAATAGACACAATCACATTAACTAACCATGTAGTAACCGAGATTTGCAAAAA
This sequence comes from Coilia nasus, assembly GCA_027475355.1. NCBI lineage: Eukaryota > Metazoa > Chordata > Actinopteri > Clupeiformes > Engraulidae > Coilia > Coilia nasus. The sequence continues at coordinate 10,053,267 of CM050221.1, read as the reverse complement.
TTGTGAACCAGCATAGTTGCTGATTGAAATGGTCTAGCCAGACCTACAAGGCGAGGGCAGCTCTCTCGGTCTGCGTTACTTGAACAGAAGCGAGATGCGCGGATTTTGGCGCAGGGCCAAGACTGGGGTGCGCGTCGGCCACGGACCCAGGATCAGTTGTTTTAGGCCAATAACATAAAGGCGCGACAATTAGTTTACGCAGAAAAAAAACTAACCCGACTTAACACAGAATGTTCAGACTACACACGGTTCTTATTTTGAGTTACCTGCCGTAAAACAGCAGATTGAAGTGGCGGAATATAGTCAACAAATGGAACGAAAATTGTGATACAAATCAACAGGAAACATTCCTAACAAAAACTGGCCGTTTGGCAGAGTTCATAAATGGAGGAAATATTCAACTTATTTTATAGTTTAGCCTACATTTGGAGGAAATCTCTGTCTGTCTGTCTGTCTCTCTCTCTCTCTCTCTCTCTCTCTCTCTCTCTCTCTCTCTCTCTCTCTCTCTCTCTCTCTCATTTATCCATTGTCCATGTTACACTTGCACAATCTCTCTCTCCCTTTCACCCTTTGTCAGACTACCAAGTGTCTGTCTGTGTTATGCACACGAACCCACCTCTTTTGTGCACAAGGAGGAGTCATAAATGGTTTATTTTTTTGGCCACCACTGTGGGATTGCCATGGGTAGTTAAATCACTCAAACGGAAAGTTGAAAAGTTTCCATACCAATGTATTGTTTATGGTTCTATCCTGAGCCCTATAACTGCCACAGTTAATAACTGGTAATGCACAAGTAAACACATAAAGCAAACCCACATTTCTTAAAAATACATTACCATGATATCCTGTTAAAATATTTACTTGATTTCATTTACTTCACATACTTATATTTTTTTAATTGAAAATGTAACCAATAGGCCTAACTTAAATGCCCCCAGTAGATGCCAGATGGTATGTATAAACTAATCTAAAGAAGGAGCGCCATCTACTGGAAAATAGGGGGCTTTAAGTTAACTGTCAAATCGTAATAAAGTACATTCTGACTATCAACTTGTAGAACATGTTTTTCATAGTAGTCAACTATGTACCAAACGCTTACATTTTTAAAACAGAATTTCAGATATTAGATAGACATCTGAAAACCCCCGGAAGCGGAAACGCGCTCTGCACGTGGTGACGAAAGGTCGAGACCATATAAGAATTCATTCATTCACGACAGTGTTGTAGCCGGTGATTAAACCTTGTACAGTTGAATTTAACAAGTATACTCATGTTTATTTAACGTGACGGTTGGATTCGTGCTGTTCTGTCTGTTTCGAAGCTTATTAAAGACATGATTATGGACAACTGGACTATTCCCCCAAATGCACCCGCGTGCATGGATAAACATCTAATGTCTGCTCACTACAGAGCTGGTAAATTGCGTTAAATCAACCTTATTCCTATAACAGCACATCTGGTGCTTTTAACGACGTTTATAGTGATATTTTGCGAATTTTCTTCTTATTAGTTCTGATAGCACAGGTTAATTATGTTGGTCGCAAAATGACCAACACCATGTATTAGCATAACTAGTAGCCAATACTAGTAGAAACAGCCAAGTTAACCTAGCAAGTGTAAGTGGAGTTCATTGGGTTTACCGGGTTGTAGAACACAGCTGCTAATACACCCCATGTTGCAAACAGTTGTGACACACATGTCCGAGTTTCATGACTTGCTTTCGTGTATGTAATGCAGATTCAAACTAGGTTGTACTACGACCAGCTGTTTCTAATGTACTCTGTTAAAGAATCACTTGTGTAGTTCTTTCCTCTTTTAAAGTCTTGAACGTCAACGTTGATATAACAAGTTCCCCAGTACAATTTTCATGCTGCTACTTCTGCCTTTTCTTTTCTGCTTTCAGATGGAGCTTTGCTTTTGGCAGCGTCCAGTCTCACTTACAGGACGTGGCTGGGGTCTATCTGGGTGTACACTGACCCAAAGAAGGCTCCAAATGAGGGTTTCTGTAAAACTGGGGTTCAGACCGACTCAGGGGTCACGCAGGCTCTTTGGCTGTCTGAAAAAGGCATCCTTGTAGCTTTGGATTCAGGTACAACTTGCTTGGTTACAGTTTGAATACTGTCAGTAGCTTCCATTTAATGACTAATAACTTTTACAAAAACACTATGCACGTCTGGGCTATCTTCCACTGCTACACAAGGTATTAGTCGAGATGATTTCTTTTCCCTGTGTAAAAGTAGCAGCATTAGGTTTATAATGTTATGGATTTTAGATGCTTTACAATTTTGTCTGTGTTCCTATAATTGGCCAGGCTTTACAGAATGTGTGTCATTGTGTATTTTCAAATTGGACAGTAAAAAAATAAATACTCAGGCCTCCATTCTGTCTCTTTTGACCATTCTATGGCCACTGCGTTGCTGCGGGAACACCACAGGTGCTGTGGAGCTGTGGGAGCTGGCAGAAGATGAGCGGCTACTGGCGAACCGTTTCAGCAAGCAGGTGCACGACCACATCGTCACCAGCATCAGCACCACAGCAGGGAGGACCCACGTGCTCAGTAGCAGCATGGACTGCAGGTTGGTGGCAGAGCTGCATTAAATCTAACCTACCTAAGGCAACATAAAGTAGTTTTTTCAACCTTAAAATAATGTTTCGAAAATCATTTCAGTGGTTCCTCAACTTGTAACTGGGTGAATGTTTGAATGAGAGACAATTTCGCTTCCAACCTGTAGGACGACCGAAGAGGAAAACTAGTATAGTGTTGCTTTAAAGTAAAAGGAGCTCTAGATTTTTATTTATTTATTTTTTGGAGGGGGTGGGGGGTTTGTAGCAGGGAAATTTGAAATTAGTGGGAGAGGAAAGAGAGACAGGGTAGGAATGCAAAATGACCTTGGTGTCAAACTTGAATTTGTTCCCCAGACGGACGTCTTGGACAACTGCCCCACTATGGCCCCCACAACAGCAGCTTTTAAACTACAGTGTTTAGCCCTCGATTGTCATTTAAGGGTGCTGTTTCCTTGTAAGGGGTAACATCTGACGAGGCGTGCATTATACAGTTTTAAGTCAACGAGGTGGAGCCTAAGAACTTCCCGACGCGAAGCGGAGGGAAGTTTGCTCCGCCAAGTTGACTTAAAACTGTATAATGCACGCCTCGGAGGATGTTACCCTGCTTATGACCCGGTTAATGCCACTCAATTATGTAGAATGTATTTAAAATAATTCTCAATTAACTTAGAGGGTTAACTTAGACTCAGTTTCGCTACAATGTGGCCTACAATGTAGCCTAATATTTGTAACGTTAAGTCAGAGAGTGTTGAGTGTTGTAGAATCTAAGATCTTTGGTTAAGTAGAGCGCTACGCAGCCCTCAGTCACTAGCCAAATTGGTTGCCAAGGTTACCTTTCATTTGGTAAGGTGATTGCTACTGCTCATCAGGTGTTAGCTAGCTTGGATTGAGCAACGCGACACATGCAATACTTATTCCAAAACGTTGATTTAGTTGTTATTTTCGGTTTACTATTTTTTTTAAGTTCATGGAAATTGAACTCGACATTGCCATTAATTGTGAAGTTTGATAGAGACGGTTACAGTGAGTACGTACATTCTATTGGGTATTGATATGGAACGGGTTTTAAACTTTTTTGCCAGAACTACTTTCAAGGCGTGCATGATATACGATTTTACTGCATGCCTAGCAACCAATCAGAAAGCAGCACCACATTCCAGAGGGTCATAAGATATTTGAATGATCTTAGAACAGTTCTAATCTTTCGCAAAGCTTTTTCAGTCTCAAAAGACATGTCTGGTGACATTCATGCTTTGTTTTTGTTCTCTCTGTTCATAAAGCATCAAAGTATGGGACCTTGGCGAGGAGACAGTCATCAACACATATCGTGGTAAGGTGGCATATTCTGTCTGGTGTTTTAGTGCATTCACTGACTGTTGCAATATGGTGATGTAAAAAATCATTGAAGATTATATCCACACTGTGATTGTAATGCTCCTTAAAGCATCAAAGCATCACAAGAGCATTAAAATCAGTGTGTGAAAATAACTTTGTTTTGTTTTGCGCAATTGCCTTATCCTGCACCTGATTAATGGATATGCATGCACCCCTGTGTACTAAAATGATGTGTCCATAAAATCCTGTGCCTGAAAGCTTCCTTCAGACATGTTTGAGTGTGGCTCATCAGTGTAGCATATGGTTTGTTGGGCATATTGTGGTAGCATATTATGTTTATTGGGCATGTGGTATTGTGCAGTAGAGTAGAGGGCACTGGCTCTGAAAATTGATTTGCTGTCAGAACTGGGCACGGTGGGACCACAAAACTAAGGAAAGACGATGTGGGCCTCTGTACATGCTGGGTTCAAGTAGCTTGTGTAATTTTGAACTAATTGAATTGAATAATACATGTTGCAAATCATAATTGATAATAATAAAAAATAATATTATTCTATTGCACAATTCATGCAAGATGCAGCTGAAAGTGTTGCTCAAATGGACTGCAATTATATAGCGCATTTTTTCCAATGCACTTTATATTGAATGCCTCACTTTCAGTAAAAGTCACTCCTACTGTGATCTCACAGCACCTCACATCATACAGTATACACAACGAAATTCAACTTCTGCATTTACCCATCACACACTTGAGCAGGGCCTCCAGGGACAGTGTCATGCTCAGGACACCTCAGTCATGTTGGAGAATGGAGGATGGTGCTGGTCAGTCATTTCCTAACCCACCTGCCTGTGTCAGGAATTGAACCTGTGACCTTTAGTCTCCAAACCCAGTTCCTTAACCGCTAGCCCATGACTGCCCCGTTCACCTATTCATTGTCATGCCATGCAAGGTGCCACTCAGCACACCGGGAGCAGGATGGGGTTCAGTGCATTGCTCAAGGACACTTACACTTGCCAGAAAGTGGCAAAAATCGAACCCGTGACCTTTCAGTTGCTGGGCTACTCCTCATCCTCCTGAGTCACTGTTGACCTAATTTTGTGTTAAGTATGAAAGTGTGTCAGACTCAGGGGGTTTTCAAGATTTAGAATTTTTTTTTTGTTGTTGTTGTAAAGTGTACAGCACCTGTAAGACAAAAGCCAAAATGTGCTGATTATAGTGTTTTGTTGTAAGCCAATGACTTCACAAAGGCTTTGCTGCATGGACTCATACTAACATGATGAACAAAATCTTACTAACGTGATGAAAATACACTCCCCAATGCCTAACACTAATGGCACCTCTGTCTGCAGCACATTCCAAGCCTGTTACATCTGTGGTCTGCAGCCCGTCAGATGAAGCCCTCTTTCTCTCCTGCGGTCAGGTAAGGCATATCTCCATCGATTAAGGTTAGCAGACTTTAGTGTGTTTAGTGTGAGTCGTGTGTCCATGTTGTGGTGATCTTTGTTGAGATCTTTGTGTTGCTGTCCCCTAGGATGGTCGGCTAATGCTGTGGGATCGCAGAAAGCCCAAACCCGCACTTCGTCTGGGTAAAAAATTCCTGTCACCAGTTCACCGATTAAATATTTATCATGTTATTTGCAGATTTTCAACCATTTAATTAGCTGCAGATTACGACGGTTGTCCACATTCTAGAAACCCTTTCTACACAGCATGGTTTTCAGCAGCTAATCTGAATTGACCTGTTGTCTGTTTCGTTCTGACCCCTCAAAGTTAGAACCAGCCTCATTGGATAACCCTATGCAGGCATTCAAAAAGTAAGCATGTATATAGGAAGAGATGGACAGTACACCCTTAAGGACTTTATATTCATTCTTTGCTACAGACATGGTGTCCCCCAGCTGTTCAGCTACCTCACTGGCCTGGCACCCACACCAGAGCAACACAGTTGTCTATGGTAAGGAAGTCTGCTGCTCACTCATCAGCAAGAAATACTGTTCATTATCAGTTAAACTGATTTTAATCATGAATTAATTGCACAAATCCAGAACATTCTCAAAAATGTTGATTTACACAACTCAAATCAAAATAATTCTTTGTGTTGATGCTCAGGTGATGTACTGGGAAGGGTCACAGTGAAAGACCTGAAGACATCCGACGTCCACACGATGAACACCCACAAACGAAGTGTTACTGGTTTGGCCTATTCCTCTCACAGGTATGACACCACACTAGGTTGTGCTATAATGACACAGTAAATCAGACAATCTTGCTACATATTTGTCTTTGTTGACTGTTTGGCTCTATGGCCTAAACTTTTAATTGACAGTTTATTCAGTCTTTCCAAACTATCCTTATGCAGTGTTTTCCCCAGAAATAAAAAGAAGGGTTTAATTTTGATGTAAATACGATGACGCAGTGGCACGGTAGCTAGGAGGTTTGGTGGGCATGCACCCTGGGAATTTTTTTTTTTCTAGAGCTATAATGGTGCATTCTAGGAAGATCTGAAGCTAAATTTTGGTCCCAGAAGGCTGGTGGAAACATAACACTTTTAATAAAATGTTGCATTTTTTGGCACAAATAGAACAAAAAACTCGTTGCACTTGGTGAGTTGAAAGAGCCAAAACTCCCAGGTGGGAAGGCTAATTTATTGTCACACAAGAAATACTGCAAGCACTATATAATGTCACATGAATTTGACTAGGCTGTCACTAACTTAATGTTGAGCCTCCTGTTTTTCTGGGCCGCCCATGTCATGGCCACTCTTACGTACAACGTCACAGTACGTTCCTACTATCGGCTAAATATCTCCCTGTATGGCCACATGAAAGCTGAATTGGTACCACAGATCTTAGATTCTGCAGATAAATATAATTCAGTGTAGTGTAGTATTATCTAGAATGATGTCTGATGACAACAAATTCTTATTTCAGTGTTCCTGTAACAAACTAACGAACTAGCTCATTGAAATGATTGGTAATGTGGTAATGCTAACAGTCATCGACTCACCTTGAATTTAACACGCTGCAATAACCTTACAACTTTATATTACTTTTCTCCACTTCAGCTAATATCAGTATTAGTATCTAGGTGGGTGTTGGTGAGTAAAGTGGCAGCTTTCAGTTTAAAACATTATGTTAGCGTAGTTCGCTAGCGTTAGCGCGCTAACAACCCCATACAGGCTGCAGCCTGGTCTGAAATGAAGCTAATTTTCTGGAAATCCAAACAGTAACAACGTACACTATTATGCTTGAAATAATCACAAATAATTGCGGATTGTGACACTTTGTTAAAAAAGAACCATCAACAAATCCAGAAAGACGTAAGGACCATTTTATTAGTTAAATTCCACGAGTGTCCCATTCAATGAAACAGTCTTGACTCTGCTCTACATAAAGGAGGATTTGCCTTTCACGCTCTCTCTCACTCTCTTTCAGCAGCTAGATGATCCGATCGCATTCTGTACACTGTGGAGAAAGTTTTCTTGCTACATGAGCATGTCCCAAGGAGAGCGTTCTCCTTCCTTCTTGTGTAGCATTTACAGTCAAAGTCAGGCAGTTTTAGTAGCCCCGAGGTTTGCGTTAAAGATCTTAGATTCTACAATACTCTCTGATACAGCTGACTGGCGGAAAAAAAACAAAGGAGCACTGTAATCGGCATGTGATTGGCCAGTTTTGCCAGTATAGTAGTTTACACACCCACCACGGAAGTTTCCTAAAAACGCAGCCTACATTTGACTACATTGGGGCTTCTTGTTCGGGGAAAATTCCGGGGGAATGTTTTTGTGCATGATTTTTAAGCGTATCGGCATTTTATGAAAGCGTCTCGGCAAAACTTGATGTGTATCGGCGAAAAAAGAAGCGTATCGGTACCGATACGCTTAGACGCTTTGGGGAAAACACTGCTTATGTTATTGCTGTATTGCCTGCTGCGACTCAAAAAGTAGCTATAAACAGTGACTGCATTTGGGTTCACCTAAGGCCGTGTGAGTTTTTTTTTGTTTAAGATTATTGATATTTTAGATTTTTGAAATGCCTTCTTATCTTATTTGACAGTGCTCCGCTGCTGGCCTCCACAAGTGAAGACTGCTCGGTCATCGTGGTGAATTCAGAGCTCAGAGAAATGTGAGTCAATATTTGAAGCCCTCCCAAAACCACCCTACCCCTGCTCATGGCCTGTCGGTCCTGAATAAATACCTCATGTCAGGTCCACTGTGAGGTGATGTAATAAGCTTGAGGGAAAAGTCCCAGTACTTTGAGAGTCTGGGGCCAGCTGCCTTTGCCATACTGTGCATTGTCCATGTCTACGAAACAACATTTTTATCTTTCTTCAGTGATTCAGTTTCAGTGGTTCCTTGTGATTTTTTTTCTTAGCTGTATTTTGGCTGTGAATATTGACACAAGATGGATATATGTAGTTTTTTGTCATAATGTCCCCCATGTCATTGACCGTCACTGATTTTTAATCCTCACCCACTTCCCCCACCCCCCCACCCCCACCCCCACCCTTTCTCAACTGTAGTTACAGAGACACGAAACACCAGGACTTTATAGGTGACTTATGTTGGGCTACAGCCGGATTGACGGACACCCTCACCACTGTGGGCTGGGACCACCAGGTTCTTCACCACACCATTAGCCCGTCACAAACAACTTCCCAAGCTTAGAGAAGTGGACAGGAAATGGGAAGGGGGGGGGGGTGGCTTCTCAGAAGCTTTTGTTTCATACACATTGAGTACTGTTATTAACAATGGGTTTGTACATTTATTGGATTTAGTCTTGATATATTTGCCTGTAGAGGTCAGTGAGGAAATTAAATGGCTTTGTGTCAGAAACTGAAATGGTTTTACATGATCACTGTAGTGACCTTCCAAGAGACATTGACCTGAATGAACACTCTGAGAATGTTTGTCATTGTGCGTTACAAAAAATAAAATGAACACAAAAAAATGTTTGCAAATCATACTTTGAATGTATATTTATTGCATTTGAAGTGGACCAGGACAGTGTGATATCTAGCAAAATACTGTCAAGTCTCACAAGGCCTTCATATCCAGGTGTTTAACTATTTACAATGATAGTTACTGTAAGATGATAGTATTGTGGCAGTAAAGACATACAGTAATGTGCAAAAGTTTTAGGCAGGTGTGAAAATGCTGTCAACTAGGAATTCCTTCAAAAGAAAATCTCTTCTTCTTGAAGGAACTTGGCTGGTAGCTTGGGCCAAACATCTTGAAGAACTAACCACAGATCTTCTGTGGATGTAGGCTTCCTGACATATACAACCAATTTGGTGTAATTGGTTGATCATACACCTGACTATAATCCTGCCTACCCCTTTGTGTGAATTGATGATGGTTTGAAGGCACCTGCCTAAATCTTTGCACAGTACTGTATCTTTTTAGCCATCCACATGTTTAATGTTAAAACACCCATAAGGCTGAAAGGAGTTGATGGGCCTAGGTTGTTTTTGACATGTTTTAGGCAGGTACACACAAAGTGTACACACACAGGGGTACCCACAAAGTCAGGGATTTTGCAGGATTATAGTCAGGTGGATGATCAACTAATTACACCAAATTGGTTGTATATGTCAGGAAAGCTTCACAGAGGACCTGTGGTTAGTTTTTCAAGATATTTGGTGCAAGCTACCAGCCAAGTTCTTTCTAAAACTCTATGCAACTATACCTAGAAGAATTGATGCTCTTTTGAAGGCAAAGGGTGGTCACACCAAATATTGATTTGATAGGAATGAAATATGGGAAACTTAACCACAGGAATAAAATGGTTGTTTGCTATTGACGACAATTAGATACAGTTAGCAGAGTGCTTATTCACAGCTGTATGGGGCATACCTTGATGGTGATTTTGATGCTGCAGCTAAAATTGCTGCCACCTTCTTCATTCACTAGGTTGAATAGTTGCCTTAGCAGGAAGCTCAACAGATCACCTGCTCTTGGAGCTATTCTCTCGGGACAAAGATGAGCGTTGGCGCTCTCATTCCTTAGCAGCCATCAGTAGGGCCAAAGAGGAAGTAATAGCTTATTTTGTACCTGAATGATTGTTTGCTTTGAGTTTGTGTAATTTGTGGGCAAGGCGCTGTACTGACTGGGCTTTTCTTTAGAGTCCTCCTGTATATTTATATGGCTTGTTTCTTGCAGCTGGCATTTTGTTTTAGTTTGGGGGAAGATTTAGGTGGTGTTATTGCTGGTTTTGGAGGGGTGGGAATGGGATGCGGTGTTGGGGGAGAAAAATGCAGTATTTGAAATAGAGGATATCCATACAGGCTTTGGTGGGTGTGTCTTTTGAGTTTTTTGGGGCACCAAAGACTGCTATTTTACCACAGGTGGTGGAGGTGGAGTAAATTTTGGACCCTCATGAACATGTGACGGATCATTCAGAGGTGTACTGATAGGGTTACTCTTTACAAAAAAGCTGCACCCTGTATAAAGACCAGAGGTATATTAATCCTGGCTTCAGAATGTAAAATCTCTGCTATGTATTCCTTCTGCCTGTGCCCTTAACATACTACAATAGTAACGCATCACTATCATTATTGTTATTATTATTATTATTATTACCTGGTCCCTGGAGGGATTGAGCAGGTATTACAATGACCCTGTCTGTCCATTAATTTTTGGTGGTGATCCGGGGTGTTCAGAATGGTAGGGCATGGCTCCTTTCTCATAACCTGGCCTCCTGGACTTGCTTTACAAATAAGTAAAAGGTATTTTCTAATAATCATTACCACTATCACAACTTGTGCTGTAGTACAACCAGAATACACTATTTATGTGCTAGCATTAAATTAAATGAATTTTTAAAACTAAAATATGTGCACACAAGTATTCAAACCCATGAGCATTTGAGTTCAAGAGATGACTAACCAAATGGAATATCGTGCTGTGGAAATATTTCTTGTCTGCAAGAATGAGAAGCTTTTTGAATCTGGTGGAGAGTAAACACAGGCTGGATCAGTTCTGCAACCTATCCTTTGGTAGTCTGATGTAGTCCAGAACTGACATCCCATTGTAAAGTAGGCCTAATGCAGAACAATGTGCAAAAAGTACTGTTTCGTTTCAAGTATTCATCTAAATGAATTGGATATACAAATGGAGTTTATTTTAACACTGCATGCAAACACAATTCTTAACATTCTTAACACTCCTTGGACTAATTTCTGTATCTCATTATGCTCAAACCACAAAACGTCGTTCAACTCTACTTTGTAAGTCCTTACAATGGAATTTCAGCTATGACTCTTTTTTACTATGCTGTACTAATACAACAGCAAAAAAAAAACAAATTGAAAATGAATGGTATAAGCAGAAATGTAAATATGCCCTAAGTGTAAGATGTCATAACTACCAAAGTGGCACCTGTGCCACAGCAACCTAAATGATACTGAAATCACCTAGGTAGCTAAGTAACTGCTCAAGTTACACCCTAGCAACCAGCAAAGCAATGACCTCAACTGTCTTTGTAGCATTTTAGTCACAAAGGGTAATTGTCACAATTTAAATTACCCAAGCAAGATTTACCACTACTCCACCAGTTTTCATAAGTATGTGTCTATGAAGTTCTATAATTCTTTTTTTTTTTAGCTTATTTTTATTAGTGCACAACTTTTCTCTTTAATATATATTTATAAAGGAGTATATGTACACAATGAAAACAATTATGGGCAAAAATATGTGTGTGCATACTGTATGTATGTTGTATGTAAATACAACTCAATGCAAGTCCAAATATCATCACTGGAGGGCGATATTGCAGTATACAGTAATTTCACTAAAAGTGTTGTGGGTGGTGGTACTGTGTAACTGGTCCTGACTTTTCACTGTTCCCACTGTCGGTCGGGGGAGGCAGGGAGATGCTGGAGTTCTGCTTTGCTTCAAAAACCTTCTTGGAAAATAATGAGTGACACAAGGGCTGAAATATAGTAGACGGTGAATAGATTTATTAAGATAAAATTATGCAGTTTTAGTGCCATTCAGCAACACTCATTTCTTTAACCAGCATGTTCATCATCTTGCATTGCTATTGATAGCATTTCTTTCATTCCAATCCCAGGCTATATTTATGTATGTACACCAGAGAGTTGATTTAATACTCTGATGTTTTATGTTGTTACAATTCCTAGTTGTGGCTTTAAAAAAAAAGAATAATATACAGACCAAAGAAACCAAATACATAAAGCAATACAGAAACAGAGTGCAACTGGTGGTTTTGTACAGTAACAGAGGCCTGCACACAACATCACCTTGACTGACTACCCAACCATGAGCATTGCAGAGGCCTTCACAAAAAACTAAAGCCTTATATCCATTTTCTAGTCAGTGGAAAGGTTCCCCTAAACTCTAAATGTTCAATTACTGTGTTCTTATAACGACTGGAGGAGCACAAAAAGATTAACGTAGATCATAGGCTTGCCCTGTGCATTGATATTCAAGTATGCAATTAATAACAGTATATTCACTCTGTATTCGTTGTTTTAGATGCCACTGGTATGCCAATCCACCAACAAAACAGATATGTGTTCTTCCTAGAATTTGAAATGTTTCTCCACCAATTAAGGCACAGGATCATGGTGCTTCTCTGAGACATGGCATTTACTGGCCCTGTCATTTTAGTCTGAATATGTTTTTTTAAAGCGAGATGAGTATTATAAAGTCGAAACACTTTAAAGCCATTTCACTGGTTGAGGACTGTCACTGATGTAATGCAATTGACACTTCCAAACAAAGCAGTGACAAACTCACTAGTAGGCTGCAGAACAAATCAACTTTTGGCAAAGCGTACGTATCCAGTCACAGGGGAATGAGGGAATGGGGGCTGGTGTTATAACAGAGACAATCTGATCAACCCCCCCACAAACTATCAAAGTCCTTTACGGAGGACATTACCCCATGACATCTGATCAAATCAGACATTTCTTAATAGGTTGGGTTGTCAAATCAGTATCGATTGAAATCGAAAGACCATATGAAACAATTGAAACAAGTATGTAGCCATGTCTCATCAGACTTTCTGAAGCGGAAAAAAACTGTTCGTGTCTCTGTCACTTGTGTTTACACTCTAATGCTGAACTGCCTCTCTCTGCTTTCCTGTGTGTCCTGCAGCAACAACTGTAGTGCCTAACTCAATTAAACATGGTCTCCCACATGCAGCATATGAGTTCATGAGCTATTTTCAGTCGCAGCAGCTTGCAGTCCACCAACAGCAATCACGCAGTCAGCGGAGGTCAGCAGGCCTGTTCCAAAAAGGCCTCTGTGTGTGTGTTGGTATGCCCATGCCAGTCTGTTACTGAATTAGCTCTATAAAATAGAGCAGAGAGCATATTTTGAATGTCAATAAGCACCACATTCTGTCAGTCACCCTTTGTTTTTCTCACTCACACACAGTTGGGTAAACACAATTATTAAATTGTTGGTGACATAATAGCCTTATATGTGATTAGGAACAAAACTACCGATTATGATGAAGATGCAACATGTAGTATATTGCCAGTGAACACAGGAACATTTGAACCAGAATTGCATTTCTGTATACCTTTTAGGCTTAGCTAAGAAGTACTGCTAAATCAGTACTTGCATCAGTATCAATAATAATGTGCATATACAAGGCTTTCTATATTCTTTGTATCTAGCCTTTTCTGATAATGGCAGGTACAAAATAAAAAAGTATTATGGTCTTATTGTTTCTAATTATTCTATGCTTGTCATGTTGTGAATCCACAGCCAGTCATGCTCTACACTGGCTAGGTGTAGTCCAGGCAAGCGGCACTAACATGTTGACCTTATGTGGCTTAATGCAGCATTACTGCGGTCCCAATGCTGCTCGCTAAACTATACATTGTGTCAAAGAAAATAAATGAGCACCAATCTAACCTCAAACACTGTTGCTGGATGAAGGGCATTTACCCGCAAATTAGGATTACAACCAGTAAAAATACAACACATTACAACTCTTTTCAATTTGACAAGTTTACCATTACAACGTAAAAACAGAAGCAAGTAGAAAATTACAAACATGAAAAAATCACTAGTCTAGTCTAGGAGATGACTAGTCTTTGTCTATAATGAAGTTAGCGCAGTGTTGTGTCAAATGTATGAAAGTATATGTTAAAGGTGTGTATGTTTATCAGTCTGTAACCTGCTGTAGCATGCCAGAACATGCTCAACACTGCTGCAATAGGTCACTACACAAACAAGCCGACCACATACCATGCAGAGGAACAAGATAATTTTCCCTGATCTGCATCTGCACCACATGCCAACCGCCCCTAGGGCTGTTCAAGGGAGAGGCATGAAGCTCACATAACATCACTCCCTCATGGCAAACACGTTAAGACTCCTTTGCCAGCAAAGACAAGTTTGTGCAGAACTGCTGTAGAAAAACTAAGCTTTTCCTACTTTTAACAGAAAAGAAGTCCATGTTAATGAAACCTCAGTGTCTGTGACAAATAACATGCATTATAGCTGTGCCAGACACTTAAAAGTTCAGCGTGTTAATCTTCAACACAGTGCACAGCTGTTGGACTAACTTGTTGGAGTTAATACAGTTTAACTGTTGCAGTCAAGCCTCTGTTCAAGCAACACACTTTGTCCTTATAAGATGTAAAGGCAAACGCAATAGTCTGTGAGACAATTAATAATTACAGTAATTTAATTTTAGCCTTCACAGAGGCTTAATCTAAAATAGACCCACTATGTACTGTGACCTTAGGCTGAAGACCTACCTGTATGAGTTCATGTATGAATGTATTATGTCGGGATTACCTTTATTTCAGCTGCACTTTTCTGCAACAAAACAGGTATGAAAAGGATCTTGTGTGAACAGGCACAGTATGGGATGTACAGGCCTTGGTGTTTAGCCAAGATGACTCTTTCGGTATGTGGAGCAGTGTGGAGACCCTTAGGTCAGATGAATTAATGCAGAAAGGATGCTCATCTGGTCAGCAGTAGAAATGAATCCTTTGGATAAAAAGCACTGTGCAAGTGGACATGCTCAGTGCTGTATGTCTTTTAACCTCTGATGCATGTGGACAACAGTCACATTGAACAAACTCAGGAATCCTGAGAATAAATTTGCATATCAAGCCCATACAGCTCATACCCATTACAAAATTAGAGCTATATTGTGAACTGATTTAAATAGTAAAAAAACTCTTTAATCTTCATGAAGAAGACGCACGATGGTCAGTGCAGCATACTATGGAATTTTGCAAACTTCACAATTTATAGAATTTTTGCTAACATTGAGAACATTAACAATAAGCCTCCACCGGCAAAAAACAGAATGCATGGCTATAAATTCATCATTGTGTGCATTAATGCAATAAATGGCCAAATAATATTGGTTAATATCTTGTTATGATGTGCTAACTGTCCATTCCATTTAGTAAGTTCTAAAAATAGCCCTGTGACAGCCCAGATTCTGAGAAGTAGACAAAAAAATAATGTACGGGCAGCCCATTCCCCTATCAGTTGTGTGTGGTTTCTCAGAGAGCACTTGATGTAGAGTAAGCTACCTATTTTGCACCTTTTGTCTTTGGTTTAAATACAAAATGAGTTGTGTTGAACAAAATTATCTGCAGATAAAATGAAACATCAACAAACTCAATATTTACCAGCTTAACTTACAGCACAGTTCAGAGATCATTTCCAGCACATGATCACTTGCCAACCAGCTACATTATTCGCAGAAGGCATTTCCATGGTACACACACTAAGAAATGAGCTAAATACTACCATCCCTATCATTTACATCTCCTCTTTGACACATTAACACGTGCCCACACATGCTAATGTGCTGATACAGTCCTGAATCACTCAAATATATCAGTGAGCCACAGTGTCACTTTTCACTCACTTCATCAGCATGACACAAAGGACCTCCAGGGCCACCTCGCCAGTGCTTACCACACCTAGGCAGGCCTGTCATTGCCAGGGGGGTGCAGTTAGGCCTTATGGTTCACCGAGCCTGGCTTGAACTTCTACACAATGCAGTTACCAATTAGTTTAATTTTACAAATTAATTCTGTCAGGTATGGAGGGTAACCTATAGTATTCAGCATTCTGTGTACATTTTATCCTCAGATCATATAAAGTGGAAAGGTGAGCATGAAGCGGGTGACTGACCTGCAGAGGTAGGGCCACGACCCCTGACTACTGTCAGCTCTCTGGGTAATGGGGTCAGAGTGGAACAGCTGACATCATCCCAGAAAGCGCATACACATGAGCACTCTAACTGTTGAACATGCACAATCCTTTTTTAACATCTTGTCAACAAAGTATTTGCAAAGTGTGTGCAAGATATTAATGTGTTAATGTACCTTTATTCTTAAATTCATTAGCTGAAGGGCAAATAGCTGTAATCATACTGATGCAATACACCTATAAGCAAGTAAGCAGCATGTAACTGTTTCTGTATCCTCATATCATCTCATGTCAGTGTGTGATGACATACATTACACAGTGCAGACATTGGCTGAGAGTACCACACCATTCCTGCAGTAGTCCCTGTTCAAGTTTTGATTGTGGTCCCTCCTGGGCTGATTAGAACTGGTCCACATTGTCCATGACCATTAGGTACAGCAGATTATGTTTGTCTACTGACTATCCCCTGCACTTCCTTGATCTCCCTTGTGTGTGTGTGTGTGTGTGTGTGCGTGTGCGCGTGCGCATGTGCATGTGTATGTGTGTGTAACTGATACAGTATCCAAATTCACAAACATGACTATGTGGGGAACTGATAAAATGATACATGGCGTGTGGGTTGGATGTTCCTTAAGTCTGACACATATTTGACATTCGATGCCCATGTCAGAATGCACCATCCAATGGGCACAAGTGAACACAGTAAGCTTGATAACACTTTGTACCATTCTAACCACAAAAAACACTCTGTAATGTGTTCCATCCAACGTATGTGTTACGGAGGGAATTATAGATCAGATAAAAGATTTGAGCAATGGTAAACAACATGGTAAGAACAAAGAGTTCTGTTCTTCCCTTTCACAAGCCCTCGACATGTTCTCAACATGCAGTGATGTGAAACATGACAAAAGAGAGCTGTTGCACTAAATTAGTAACACTGCAACTGAGGAGCATGTCCTTGTCATTTTCATGCTGACTGTTTCACCACCAGAACACAGAAGAAAGCGAAACAACAGCAGACCAAAAAAAGTCCTTCTCAGGTTGCCATTACAGGCCTGCTGAATGCTAATACGCTGCTTTTGACCCCAAACTAACACGAGCTAGTGACCATATAGACCAACACGGAAACAAACACAGGCACAATTGCCTCACACTATCACTCTGTGTGCATTCAAATAAAGTTGCACATTTAACACAAAGCCAAATTTCACCATTGTGGTGAATGGTGATAATATTAGTACGTAGAAGTAGTATAATATTAGTAGGTAATAAGTTATCCATTTGCTGTAGCCAGATTTTGTGTTATATATAATTTGCAGAGGTTTGTGTGTGTGTGTGTGCGTGCGTGCGTCGTTTTGGCACGCAACCATTTGATGATTTCGACTGAAACTTCAGGTTACTGTAACAGAGAATCTCTGAACGTAGTCATTCCAAATGACTCATAGGAACAGAATGCACTGAGAACAATGCTGTCAGCAATGGCTCTGTGTCAATGGCTTGTCATTGCTATACAGTTGCTAAAGCACCAGCATGCTTACCACTGACTTCCACATTATATTTTGTGCAACTCAGGGTGAGGCTGGTGTTTGATAAACATCTGCTGTTTTTACACTTAGTCAACCAGGTGACAGCCAGAAAAACCAAAAGGAAACCAAAACAGGAAAAGAGACAGACTGGTACATCAAATTCTAAAATAGTGGCCTACTCAAAGTGAGCTTTATAAAATACAACTGGTTTGGTTCAACAACTTAAAACAACATAGGAAGGACAGATAGCCTGATAGCCTATCAGATTTTGTCTTTCCTATTAACACTGTGCGTCACAGACAGTTTCTGTCAAGATGACTAATCCAATTGTGTTGCACAAGAAATTTGACACATTTTACATGGAATAACTGCTGTTCCATTAATGAATTTGTGCATTAGCTTAAAATGTGTAGCTGTCATGTTTTCATAGTATGCCATCCTGTAGCACTGTTAAGATGTTTAGCATTCAGCAAGTATCCTATATCACAGAACAACTATTTTAAAGTAAAGATTGTGCTGTACAAGTACTTGCAATTCAATTTACAGAACTTAATCACCTGAATAATATACGTTAAATACGTTTGGCGCTCAATAGATTCTTATCCTTTGTACAGCCCACACAGCATTTGTAGACAACTGGGCATCCAAATATGGGATATGCAGAGATTTAAAAAGCAATATAGAAGCAATAGGCTGTAGAGGATGCACTGAATGTAGGATTATGTCCCCTTCCCTTTCCCATTCTACCTGAATGTGTCCTTTTCTCCCAATGTGCTTTGCAAACAGCAAGACACACCCTCTGTTACTAAGGCTACAGCCACTAGATCTGAGGGTACCATGGCAACCATGACGTGGACACAGTCTGGGCTCAATGCTTTTCTCGCAATCATCTCCCTCTGTTGTCTGCAAAATCTAAAATGGCTGGTGAAGTTGTGGCTGCCTGAACATGAGCAACTATACATTTGTTGTAAGTGTTTTTCCTGGTGTGCACTCAAAAAAGTGTCTTATCACCACTAACAGACACACAAATATATGTGGCCACAAACCCATCAGACCAAAACACAGGAACTGCTCAGTCATTAGACCCCTGTTCCCACCATCATAGATAAACATGTATGGCACAAATAGTCCTGATACACACTGGACCCACCCCAGCTCTCTGAGTATGTGTGACAGTCTCATGTCACCATTGCTCCCCAGATTACAGACACAACTAGACAGCGTCTGTCATCATCTGCAGCATGTTGCATAACAGTCTGTGCCTGCAGAGAGCAAACACAGTGGCCCATTGTTTCCCAGCCTTCCTCAAAGCTCTTTTTATGCCAACTATACAACACAGACACTCACTTACACAGCACAGAACCCTAAAGAAAACATGTCCACCAAACTTTTTTTTTTTTGATGTAGGCACCCCTCCACCTCTTTCATGTTGTTTTTGTTAGCATTTTTGTGTTGTAATGTAACACATTTCAAGCCACGTTGAAGCTTGCATTCTGCAAAATGGAGGGAACACCATTTTGTTTTTGTTTTAGATAGACATACCCTTTAAAGTATGCATATATTCATTAAAAATAGTTTCCTGATATGGTTATAAAGTTAACAAATAAATCACTTTTTTTTTTACAAATATGCCACAACTTGTATTTCACATTCATTCTCTTCAGCTCTTAAGTAAATCACCACTCTGATGCATATTCAGTCAAAAAATACAGTTGATCTCTCTGATATATATATATATTTTATAAAGTATAAAGTTTAATTATAAAGTTTTCAAATGAACCTACATCTGCATGTTGTGGATACTGAGTAGTCTGAATGTTCTTCTTCAAGTATGTGTTTTGAGCATTCCACAACAACATCTTCATGCTTCCCCATACTTTGGCAACCACAGATTACACCTAAAATCTTTATGAAATATAACAATAAAATCAAGGTAGGCCAAGTTACCACAGTTAGATGCAATGAGATTTATTGTCAAGATTTTCATGTGAGAAGGCAAACTATCTTTTGCGTTATATGGTATTTTCACATTATAAAATTTGCCTATATTGCAAAGCCAGTCACCTTTTTCACAAGGATTGAAATGAAGAACGAGTTGAAGTGTCATAAGTTAAACAATTTCTTGCATTCAGTCATAGACTACACAGGGCAATTAAAGGTGATTATATCAATTCTAAATAAGCAAAAAATTGACTCAGGCAGTTTGGCCAGCCTTATAGCAATATTGCTTGCCAGCAATTGCTCTACTCACCTCTTTCCAAACTTCCAGAACACCATTCAATTACCCCGCCCTTTACCAGTCCCTGACCTAATATCTTAATTATTCCCAGTCTAAAACACATCATGATCTACATATTCTACAACACAGGTAGAAGAAAACATTATGAAACAGAGAACAGATAACCATGGGACAAAAGTGACACAGATGAGATTTCCCCATTGTATCATGTTGTACATGTTGGACATGTTGTACATAGATATTATAAGGTGATACATACATTTTCTTTTCTGGTATGACAGCAATACACTTCCATATTGAACATTGCCTCCCCAAAAACAGGAAAATCAGGCTTAAGGTTAAGAAGGCATATATATAGTTATGCACACTTCCTAACCTGGCACCAACCTCACCACGCGCCACTGGCTATAGCATACTGGAAATCTCTTAGACCCATCTTACGTGTCCTGAAGATTTATGACTGAAATGTCATCTATAATGACTTACTGAATGAAACTAAACTTGGTTGCTAAAAGTTGCATGTTGGCATGTAGGCCTCTTTGTATTATTCTGACATCTTAGCAATGGCTTTCTTGTTGCAGCTCGACCTGTTAGACCTGCAGCTTAAAGTCTTCTCTTCACAGTTGGAACTGACTTGTTTACTACAGCCTATATAAGCTGTGCCTGAAGCTTGTGTCCTGTGAGCCATCTCTAAAGCTAAATGTTGTGAATGTTGTGTTCTGAATTTGTTGGAGCTTTGTGTCTGCTAGAGCCCTTCCTGTCAGAGTTTCCCCAGGTTCTGAAAGGCTTATGATGACATAAGACACTGCTGTAACTAACACCTTGCTTTTTTTTTTGCAATTTCCTTGTAGAAAAGGCCTACAAAATGTAGTGTTGAAAGTGTTGAAAGTATTTCAATTTGTTAAAAAAAGAAAAAGAAAAAAGAAAAGCCTCAAATAACTTTTCACCATATAGTGTATATCTGGAAGTGAGGATAATTCATGAACTTGCCCTTGTGGAGGTATGTCATCATTATGGGGATTAAGTGATCAAGTGGCATTTGGGGGCCACATTAAATAGGTTACTGAGAAGTACAAGTGAAATATCTAATACCATGCTGCTTTTAAACTAATGTTGACCAAGATCTAAACTGACTAAAAGCTAAAATATAGCTATTTCATGGTTTTGGCACAATTGTTACATATATTATGCAAAGTATGCTACTAAGAAATGATTGCATTATTTTGTTATTGCAAGAGATTATTTTCTGGATATCAATACAGCTTAGTCAAACATAGATGACCGTTCTATGTTTGCTGAAAGTAAACATGACAAATTTTCATATTTTTAGACTAATTTTTACATAATGTATACACATTATGTCAATGACAAAAGGTTGTATGACTGAGTTATGGTCTCACATGTATTTCTGGGCCTAATAATTAGGTGGACCTACTCTTATCACCTTTTTACATAAACTCGAAGCTCAATTATAACCATTTCTAGTTTTAAGTCATAAATGAGCTTATTATGCAAATTATGCAAATTCCCCAAAGTTCAACTTGAATTTTAATGCACTACGTCTATAGATGACATTTTAGGAATAAAAGTTTAGGGTATTCAATGTTTTTTAGTTTGGGCTACTGTTGAGCTGGGATTTCCAGTACACTGTTAGTCTGTGATAAAAACACAGTACTGTGAAATTAGGAATAAATCTATATATATAGCAAATCTATGTATAGAATAGAAAGTCCTTTAGTAAGTTCTTTGTCTTTAGAGAAGTGATAGGCACACCAGTAGTAATTGATTATTCTTAACAGTTTTCCATGGTTCTCTTTGTCTGGGAGTTGTACCAGGAGGTATTGGTTTACATTAGGACAGACATACTGTGGTGTTATAATGTATACAGTTAAAGTACTGTTAAAATACACATCTATCTAACATGAAAACTGTTCAGTGTCTTTAGAAGAAACATTTGCCGCTGTGCATACTGTATTATGTATGAAGGACAGACTGTTGTTGATCTTACCGCTGGACTCAGGAACTTACAAATCTTCACTTGTTTCAGTTTGTTTTTTGCATGCATGAACTTAATTTGTGTTCAACTGTTGGTGTGTGAATTGCTACTTAGAACTGCCATGTCCTAAGGTTCTTAATGTGGGTCTGTATTAGATCTGTAAATCTGAGGACTAGTTTTGATGCTTTCTACTTTTGTCAGTGCAGTGCAAATTTAGATTATATACATGCTGTGCACTATTGTTCTAGGTGTTAGCTTGAATAAAAGAATAATCTATGTGTGTAGGAGTGATTTGTGAAAGGAATAGGCAAAATGAGATTTTGTACAATTACAGCGGCCCCTATGGGCCCAATTTTATGGCATGTGCTGTGCTTTTAGAGGTCTTTGTGTTGATCGTGCATGACATATTTTATGCAGGTCGTACTTTTTTAGTCCAAGATATTGGCAATTCAAAATAAGAAATTTGAAAAAAAAAAAGGGAAAAATCTCGCGGCAACTCCAATATGACCGCTTTTGCTAGTGGCTGTCATAACTATTATATATTATAAAGCAGTCATATTGGAGTTGCCTCGAAATTTTTCCCTTTTTTTTTTCTCATAGATTTTTCGTCAACGATTCCCGGGACACTGAAACTCAGGGGGACATGAATGTTTGTAGGCATGTAGCCCTAGAAGTTTGTGAGTGAATAACTGCTTTTGGCCTCCAAGGGTCACCCACCCGCTGTGCCAGTGTCCATCCAAAAGGGGGAGACCGGCAAAAGTTTTCGCTGAATACCTCAATGAATGTTTCACCCAACAACATGAAATTTTTGTGATATGTCAGTGTTACAGAGACGTATCGACCCAGCCCATAAACACTCACTTGAAGAATACCGCCACCTAGTGATATGGGTAAATGCAAAAATGTGGATATTGAGTTGCCAATATCTTGGACCGAGAAGGTGGAAACTGCGCAAAATATGATGCATGATCACCACAAAGACCTCTAACACCACAGCACATGCCATAAAATTTGGTTCATAGGGGACGCTGTAATTGTAGAAAATGTAATTTTGCCTTTTATCTAGAAAATGCAAAAGTATACAACAATTTTTTTTTATTGTGAAATCTGTTGTCCCTCATGCATTTAAAACACTGGTCAACGCCCACTTCCAATGAAAAAAAATTCCGTAAAATTTTAACATTGCGAAAACAAATCTGAACGAAGTCGTCATAGGCCGTTCATGTGAATCTCACCAAATTTGGTATAAGTTATTAAAGGATTTATCTTGAGATAAACCGTTTCGATGTTACAGATCATAAAAATTTAACACGTAGCTTAAAATTTCTGCAAAAATCCATATCTTTGCTTTTAATTGCGGAAATTTGGTCAAAGTTGACATGCCATCTCTAAACAGCTTTCTGTTCATGTGTACAAAATTTTGTGACATTTCGTCATAGGGGGCGATGTTTATTGGCAAAGCTAGGTGTCAAAAAACAGTCTTTGTTAAATAACTCGTCAACAATTTTGCCCAAGACAACGATTTTGTGTTAGTATGTCAGTGTTACAGAGGCGTATTGACCCAGCCCATAAACACTCACTTGAAGCATAGCGCCACCTAGTGATAAGGGTAAATACAAAAATTGAGATTTTGAGTTGCCAATATCTTGGACCGAGAAGGTGGGAACTGCACAAAATACATCATGCACGATCAGCACAAAGACCTCTAAAACCACAGCACGTGCCATACAATTTGGTCCATAGGGTGCCCTGTAATTGTACAAAATGTCATTTTGCCTATTATCTAGAGAATGTTAATGTTTACAACCATTTTTTTTTTATTGTGAAAGTTATTGACCCTCACGCATTGAAAACACTCATCGGCGCCCACTTCCAACAAGAACAATTTCCGTGAAATTTTAACATTGCGAAAACGAATCCAAATGAACTTGTCATAGGCCGTTCATGTGAATCTCACCAAATTTGGTATATGTCATCTACAGACAATGCTGACAAAAAGCTATCATAGGTTTTATCTTGAGATAAACCGTTTTGAAGTTACATGTCAATGAACATTTGCTTAAAATTCTTCAAAAGTCCATATCTTGGCTTGTAATTGCTCAAATTTGGTCAAATTTGACATGCCAACTCTAAACGCCTTCTTTTGATGTGTACTAAATTTTGTGACATTTTGTCATAGGGGGCGACTTTTTTCGCTGAAGCTAGGTGTCGAAAAAGTTTTTGTTAAATAATTCGTCAACAATTTTGCCCAAGACAACAATTTTGCCCAAGACAACGATTTTGCGTTACAGAGGCGTTTCGACCCAGCCCATAAACACTCACTTGAAGCATAGCGCCACCTAGTAATATGGGTAAATGCAAAAATGGGGATTTTGAATTGCCAATATCTTGGACTAAGAAGGTAGGAACTGCATAAAATATGTCATGCACGATCAACACAAAGACCTCTAAAAGCACAGCACATGCCATAAAATTGGGCCCATAGGGGCCGCTGTAATTGTACAAAATCTCATTTTGCCTATTCCTTTCACAAATCACTCCTACACACTATTATAAACACACACAATGTCATTCATTCAAAACCCACTTCCATGCCCACTTCCAGGAAATCATTTCCACACAAATTCTCACCTCACAACACTGCTCTATCCAATTGCAGCTGGTCATTAACTGACCTCAGTGTGGGTGAAGAGAAGTTGTATAAATTGAAGATGTGTTCTGTGTGGTTTTAAAACCTGAAACATGTGGGAGTTCAACTTTTTTTCCAATGCCATTAACAGAATTCAGTTCTTATATCTGAGATGCCTGTTATGAATATTATTTTTTACCACAGCTCTTTGGGATAATTTAGCAGGAGAAACAAGGTAAAGTGTTATGACCAAGGGCTAAGACTTTGCTCTGACTCCCTATCCTTAACAGATGAGGGCCACAATGAGCATCTGCTTGTATGGCAGCGTTGTATGTAGTCAATAAATCAGGAACTGAATCATTCTTGAGTTTTAATCAACCTTTATTCCATTAGCAACCCCATAGGGACTTACAGTCAGGCATGTAAGACTTCACTCAGAAGACTGCCACAGACATGATTTACCCCTTAAGTCCAACATGCATAAGTACAAAAAATGGACAGGATACATTTTCCCCCAAAAACAAATGTGTATAATAGTCATATATTTTTTCAACCACACAGGGGGGTGGGGGTTCTATTATTGGTGGAGATGGTTGTGATATTCTGAAAAAGCAATGTTTTAAATCATTTGAACAAAAAATGGCTCAAGGATGTACATTCAATGAACTGTTCTAGAGTGATTCAATGGTCAATAAATCCATTATCTTGGAGTGTGGTGGATGTAGAGAGGATGGCCAACATGTAGCATTAATCAAGATTAATATACCAATTACAAGCCAACACAAACAAAATAGCCTGAATAGTCTGTCACTTTGGGCTAGGAGAAACTTGTTTACATGTTGCATTTAAGGTAGAATCAGTAAAGGTACAATCGGTAGGTCTGTACAGTCGAGCACTTTGGTGGAAAGAGAGGTTTTAGGCTGATTATTGTATCACAGTATATTATCTAAACAACACAATCTCTAAATGTGCATATACAATTTTATTTCATGATAGAGCTTAGTTACAAAAAATAATGTATCATTTTCATTTAACAATATAAACAATAGCCTCACACTGATTGGGCTGTAGTGTTGTGTGCTCACACTAGTAACCAATCCGTTTGGCTGAATATAAAAACATAAATAAAGATGGGACCGAAACAAAGATCCCTTTGTAAACTACAGCTTTACATATGACCATAGGTAAACTACAGTATACCATACAAAAACACTACTCTTTAGGTGTGTAGGGTCTTTTTATAGCCATGCTTTTCTTGACTGCATAAAGATATGATTAGGGCTATCTCGCAGTCTGTTGTCTCTCCCTCTCCTGCTCCACGGTCTTTCTAAGGCCTTGTTGTAAAAAAAGATTTATTAGACTACTTTCCACTCAAGGGCTGGAGTCCCACTGCACACACTTAAATAACAGTCTAACCCCAGGCTATATGAGGGCATGGAGAGTTTGTCTAGGGATAGACTTAGGGAGGGTTTGTTCGAGTCATTTCACTTGCTTGGCGTTCTGTGTTCTGCCTCAAAAGGACAATTTTAAAAGCAGCTAGACAGTAAAAAAAAAGACAAAGAAAAGACATAAAACAAGGTTGAAATTTAGTTTATCGTTTCAGTTGTAAAAAGAGCCCATCTAGTAAAGGCCCAAGTTGATGACATGTTGAATCTCACTGGCTTTCACTCTGAGTGAAGTGCATGAAGTATCAGGTACTGTGCAGGCAAAACTGTTGATAGGAGTGTCACATATTCAATGCCTTGCACATTCCAAGAGGTACAGTAAGGGCTCTGTAGTCAACTTCCCACCCTTCAGTAAACCTTGCTTTATAAGTCTGTGTTTAAAAACAGAGTTGGAGAGATCAGAAGTCTCAGTTTGTACCACATCTTAAAATAAGAACTGTGACAAACTATCAATCTTTTTCTCCTCTCTACATCAGGGGATGAGAAAGAATCACATTTGCTTGTATCATTTGTTTGGTTTTGCCTGTTGCTGTGTTTGTGAGTGGGCTGAGTGGTCCAGCATCAGAGATGGACTGTGATTTCTTCTCTCATCACCACATTTGAGCACCCTGCTCTAACAGCTGGTGGTTTCCAGCAGCTGCTTGGACACACTGGAGACTTTTTGTCCCTCCTTGTAACCCTTCTCATTTGGTCTCACTAAGGCCTTAGCATGCTCCTTGATCTTGAACAGGTCGAAGCGTTCGGGCACCACACCTTTGCTGAACAACAGTGAGGTGAAGTAGGACACTCCCATAATAGTCAATACAGTCGCCACCATTATGAAGGTACGGTAAGGAAAGTACTGAATAAAGTCGCCTTTATCGTCAATGCGGCCACCAGGAAACTTAATGACGGGCTTCAGGTTGACCAGTGGCTCCCCACTCATGAAGCGCAGCATTATGCCCAGCATGAAGCCAGTGATTGCGCCGTAGCCGTTGGAGCGGTTGAAGAAAAGGACACACACAAGCTGGGGGAACATGATGGTGTAGGACATGTCCACTCCAACCATCCAGAAGACCAGAACACTGTTGTCCAGGAATGTCAGAGCAGTGCCAGCCAACCCCACAACAATCACACTGATTTTGATCACCCACTGCATTTCTCTGTCAGATGCCTAGGCACACACAAGGGGAGGGGTTAATTAGACTCACGAACTGGTTTACATAGCTAAATATTCATTAAGATTACACTATTACTGTTAACTAATAAATGTCTTGTTTCACTGTTCCCCTGAGCTTGTTTCAAACATGCACAAAAAGATAGTAATTAAGAATGTGTTTGTTCTTTATGATCTGACTCCTCACCTGCTTCCTGATGATGTTCTTGTACATGTTGGAGGAGAAAAGCGAGGCAGAAGAGAGGAGAGCAGAGTCCATGGAGGACATGACTGCTGCTGCCACTGCTCCAATCCCGAGGATGGAGATGTAGGTAGGGGTGAGGTACTGCAGGGCAATTGGCAGGATGGCCCCGGCCTCTCCATTTTCAAAAGGGGTTTTGGGGCCATAGCTTGTCAGGTTCCAGTCTAATGACAAATGACATTAAAAATAAAAAATAAAACACAATTACACTTGAGATTTAAACTTATTTTTTTGCCATGTATTTTTAAAGTGTCACAAATTCAATATGCTCTGACATAATATAATGAGATGTATGTCTCTGTGTCTCAGGAACATTGTGGGACTTACCTGTTGAGGCAGCCACAGCACCAATAATCACAGAGGGGATTCCGAGAATGAGGCAGAAGAAAGAGGAAGTAAAGCAGGTGATCTGGGCCTGCGTGTAGGATGACGCAGACAGAATTCTCTGGTAGAATGCCTGGTAAGCCAGACCACCCAAAGCCTAGACAGAAAACAGAAAAAAAATCAAATGTTAAATATTATTTTGTATGGGTTCTGCTGAACAGACAGTATTATTATGACCCAGCTTTCCTTGATTAAAGCAATACTAAGTAGTCTTTGTCTTCGGTCATCCTTCAGGTTGGAAGTTGAATTGTCTCATAGAGAACTACAGAGACGGTCCGCTCCAGTTATAGCCAATGTTGGGCGGCAATGCAAAATAAGAAGTGCCTTTCACCCAGTTACAAATTGATGAATCACTGAAACAATTTTGGAAACATTATTTTAAGGTTGAAAAAACTACTTAGCATTGCTTTAAATAGTGAATGGGATCTAAACCTAATGTATGAATATTCTCATTCATCCAGGTCGTGGTAGTCAAAAGAGCTAAGTTGTAAGCAACTGGACTTCTTTTTATAGCTTGAAGACATTTCACCTTTCATCCACAATGCTTCTTCAGTTCTGAAAAGTGGAAAAGCTTTTGGATGAAAGTTGATATGTTGCTACTATGTTATAGAAAGGCATTAACACATTAATAAAAATAAGAAAACATGGTGTAATTACTAACCAGCACCAAGAACTCATCAATCCATTTTCCAGCATCCTCTGGTTCAATCTTGCCTATCCAGGGTGGCTGGAAGGTGGCGTTGTAGGCTGTGATGGAGATGTCCATGGACATGGGGTTCGAGAGCATGAAGGGCACACAGATGTACTACAGATCAGGCAGGAGAGAAATAATTGCGGTGAGTACATTGCACAAGACAATAAATGTAACCTTGCTAATTTCCATTTCCATTTAACATTATAGATCAACCCATAGCTTTACTTTACTTATTAAGACAGAAAACCTTCTTTATGTAACCACTCAACGGCGATTTAAAGATGTAGCCACTTACTTAGACAGAAATGTATTGCCTCACAACAAAAACCCCACATATTCCACTTATTCAGCTTAAACAAATCAATCATTGACAGTGTGCCCAGAGGGAGGCATAGCTTATATGTATGAGGGTGGCTCCTCCGCCTTTTACACAGTTCTGTTTTAAACATAGTTCTACGGGTTGAACTGCATGTTTCGTCAGATAATGTTTTGAAGTGAGATGGCAGGTGGCATAGGCAGGGACCAGTAGCTTAGCTCATTTGGCTTAGCTCAGCTCATGCAAATGCACCTTTTACAACCTGCTGTCCACCTACTGTGGAATGTTGTCCACCTCAGGGAAAGTTTTTTGCATATATTTAAAATGAACAAAAAGTAATCCATGACTTTTTCTGATCGATCCAAGGGTCATGAAATACGTAGGAAAAAATCATTCGACAACAGGATGTGGCTGCACAGTACTTCAAAACTTACCAAGCTCAGAAAAATGAGGATGAGTTGGATGACGTCGGTGTAGGCCACAGAGTACAGGCCTCCAAGCAGTGTGTAGAGGATGGCCACCACAGAGGAGATCAGAATGGAATAGACATACGACAGGTCCAGAATCACACTCATTGTCCCACCTACAATACAGCAGCAGTCATAGGATATTAGATATAACTATTCCAAGACATGGACATACATACACAGTCATGTGACACACATATGCACACACACATATACTCACTCACTCAGGCACGCTCTGTTCAGCTCTTAAACTCACATACCTGAGTTTTTTTTTTTAAATGCAAATGCCCTCAGGCTGGCTGTACTTTTCCACTCATTCACGCGATACATGTTTTGGGTTAAGGTAAAAAATATGCTTTCAGAAACAAAATACTACACATAAATTCTTTATGTGGTTAGCGGACTACAATGACTACTACGATACTATGACTGCAACCTGATGCTGTTTGTGTTAGGCACTGTTCTCAGCTGGGTTAAGTTCAGCTTCGAGACACTACACCACCACTATTCTTTAAGACAGAAAGCACAGTTACATAGCCATATAGACACAAGTGCACATGTATAAAACCCACTACTACTTGTTTAAATGACGCACATGTGTATGCTTCTTCATAACAGCAAAAAAAGACATAATAAACGTAAGTGAACAAAAGGCAAATTAAAATAAACATACTATAACAAAAAAATAAAATGCAGCCTATTGATTGTGAGCCAGAGAGTTCCTTTGTCTCCCTGTGAGACTTGCTCAGTCACCATGGAAACAGAACAAAATCTCAAGAGGGCTAAAAGAGAACTGTTGACTCAGACAAGCAAAGCAAAGCGTCACTACCTGGACAGTCCGCCGACCAGCAAGATGCCCGCCAGCCCAGACGCAGCTGCACCAAAACAAGGCCCCTTGAACAGAAAAGTATCAGATGGGCATAGTCGCTAACAGCTCGAGCGTGGGGGTGGGGGGTGAGGGCTCCCTTGTGTTTTGTTTTTATTTTTTTAACTAACTAAGATGGGGTGTGAGAAAAACAACAACAACAACGTGCAAGACAGAGCTGTAGAAATCAACACTACAAAGGAACGAGGAACAGAACTGATGGTTGTCTTGTGAGTTGTGGGTGGGTGGCTCCTGAGGGACAGCAATAAAATAAAAAATAAAAGGTTTCACTAGGTTTGCTCTCAGTGAGTTTGTGGACTCCACCTGTCCTGCTTTAGCAACCTGAACCAGCATGATGGAAAAGAACAAAAGGAATTTCAGCAGTGTAGATGGAAGTTGTACATCTGGACGTCAAGTGAACTATAAACGTTTAGAGGGAAAGACTGTTAGATGGTGGGCTTGTCAATATGTAACAGTTTACTACAATTAACAGTGTTCCCTGTTAATCTTTTCCCTGCTATTATTTTTGTTTGCTTGGTTGTTTTTGCTCTTTAACTGAGGCCCTCTGTTCTATAGCAGCAGAAATTTGATAACCCATAATTGTGCTTTATTGATTGCACATGGTGGGCGTCACAAGGGGGGATGTTTTCCTCAAGTAGAGAATTTGGAGTGCTCCTTCTTGCCTTACTGGGAAGCAAAGAAGGCAGTCAAGAGAAAGACTACTAACTACCCTTATTTTTGTTCTTGACTTGTTACAATATTTCTGTCATCTTCAACCATTTTTCATCAAAAGGCTGCAGTAGACCATCAAACATGTGTCACTAAATTAATGTGTATGCATATGTATTACTTTATGTACAGTTCTGCATTTTGCTTTGAATAGATACCAACTCATAACTTATGAACGATTATGTCATCCCAACACAAGAATGACCGAAAGACAAACTAGACCTACAAAAACGTGCTGCCATTTAGACAGTTAACTCTTAACAAAAATACAGACACATCAAAGAAAAGAAAACAAAAACAACTCTTTCTGACAGAGAAAACAAGAAATGTTCACCTTTCACAATCAACAGGCTGCTCATTTACTATCCATGTCAAAAACGCTGTGAAACAGAAGCAATTTAACACATTTAAAACACACACATTCCCACTCGCACGCGCACACCTCATCAGACATACCAAACAACAAATACGGAATCGATCCAACCCAGAGATACTTCCGTAAATGTGTACTATGGTTTCATTTAAACTTCCAAGTTCATTTAATTGAAATTCTTTTCCAATTAAGTTGGTGTACAGCAGTAACTGGTGAGCTTTTATTGTTATATGTGGCTCTGGCACTGTGGGAAACATTCCCTCTGTTTTGGGTTGAATTCATGTGGCATTTTGTTTTCACAGAAAACAACTTGTCGTCACATATTTGTAGTGCTTCTCTTTTAGCATACTTTATGAAGCATGGATATATTGTGTATCTGAGTTGTTTACTTTTTCTAATTTTGTCTCCCATGAATTGAATGCATACATTCGTAAACCTCCATGTTTAGACAGCAGCTCAACTATTTTAAAAGTTGTTTACCTAGGCTGACCAGCGTGCGTGCAACCCACAGCACATCTCCAACAAGGGCAGGGAAAAGAAGCAGGCTGCTAAGAACGTTTCCATACTTCAGCTGGAAGGGGTCCATCATTGTCAAGTAGTTATTTGCCCTCATCGGCTTGGCAAAGAAAAAGCCACCTGGGAGACACAAAAGAGGGGAAGGGGGGTTAGAGGCAGAATCAAAAACATTATGTGCTAGCTGGTGTTTCCTTTGCACTGCCTGTGCAAATAGATGAATGATTAAGTCAAAAACAAACTAGTTATGATGCAGACCAACTGACTAACAAAACAGTCTCTCTCTCTCTCTCTCTCTCTCTCTCTCTCTCTCTCTCTCTCTCTTTTTCTGTCTCTCTCTCTCTTAATTGGGTGGGGGGTGTCTGTCAGTTGCAGTTTGCACCTGTTTAGTCAGGTCATTTTTTTCCCCCATACTTAAATCCTAAAAGCAGCAGCCATTCAATCCTAGTGATTGCTTCAAGGCTTATTTTAGGAGCATCCCAGGAGGGAGCACATACTGAACAGACCCAGTGGGAATTTCTGCATTTCTGTGTCTCTTCGACTTGCTCTCTTTCTCTCTCCCTCTCTCTCTCTCTCTCTGTCCCTCCCCCTTCTCTAGCTCAGTCTATTCACCGCTTTCTCAGTTTCCTGGTCTGACTTAATTTGGTCTCGCTTTCCAACACACAAAAAAAAAACTAAATGGTTTCAGCTTCAGTATCGACTTCTGTGACCGTGGTTGCCTGGAGATCAAGGCAGAATGTCAAACACTTACCCAAGAAGAAGGTCAATACATAGGGCACGGGCATTAAAGCCCACACCAGGCCGAGAGTAGGGTTATACACAGCTTCTGCAATGCCCAGGATGAAACCACCACCAACCCAGGTAGCTGCAAAAAGACCAAACATACAATATTACATAAAATGATGATTAAACAGTGTGTTTCTAGACAACTTAAAGAAAACCAGTTGATTTGTTCAGAGTGAGTTCTTGAGGACATGGGGTTATGTAAGACTACCTGTCCTACAGACAAACAGTGACTTCAGCCTTAGTCATTAACTCTTCCTATATAAATAATAGATGCAGGTGAAGTAGGTGGCGATTAGACTAAGGTAGCCACTGGGTCAAACTGATATAGGACAATACAAATAGGGCTGTGCACCGCAGACTAGTAAGTCACTTTTGGCCAAATTACACAAACATACATTTCAAGTGTGTCACCTAGCAACGAGATCCCACTTGAAGTGGTATGCTATGTGAAATACCCAAAATTAGTTTTTACATGGACTGCTATATAGTTGTTAAGCATATGAACAAAGTACATCAAATCAAAGCAATTGCAGCTATCTCTGTCATAATTAGCCAATGACTCACCTGTTAGTGTGAAAACTCCCACCAGGAAGTTTATGTTTCGCCCAGCCAGTAGTGTGATCTCCATGCCATCGCCGGTACACTTGCGCTCCTCTTTTTTGGACCTCATGGATGCCCAGATACCCGTGCCCAAAATGAGCAGGTAAAACATGGCCATGACGACCAGACCTGGAACATTCAACGCCATTGTCTCTCCCTTGGTTAAGTAAACTTTCCTATAAGTTGGCAAAAAAGAAAGATATGAAAACATCAACAAGTTAGCTTGTATTTTTAACATGCATTAAACACACATATAGTTTGACATTTTTAATAATAGTTTTAGCAATTGTTTTTTGTTCAAATATGGCTTGTCAGTTTCACTGTCACTTGGCACTTTCAGGTCCATCAAACAGCAGCAAGATATGAAAGTATGTTTGGGACCAAGAGAGGTATGAGCTAGCATTGAAAACAAAACTGCCTTTAAAATCAGAGTAACTTTCAAACAGTTGGCTGCATTTCATTCAACACGTGCAAGAACTACCAAGCAAAACAAGTAAATTAAGAACATGTAAACAAACAAACGACAAACAAACAAACAAACAAACAATTTTAAAGAAGTCGCTGTGCAAAAGTCAAAGCAGGTTTGGTATGGGCCTAGGTTGGAAGAAAAAAAACTGAAAGGTATGTGTGCTGCTGGAGACAGAAGTAGCTACTCTTGTATGGAAGAGGTCCTCTAATGATGGGGAAAGGGAAAAGCACTTTGGGGCGAAGGGGGGAGGGGGGGAGTGGGAGGGGTCTCACCAGCGCCACGACAGTGGAGGTAAAATGGTGGTTGCCTCTCTTCGAAGGAGGGGCGGCAGGCGGCCCAAGGTTCGATTGGACCTTGAGGAGAGGCCGTGAGCAAGACTTGCAGAGCAAAACGTTTTAGCCACATTAAGTCAGTTACGACAAATCAGATTAACAGGAGCGAGACAGAGAAAGTTTGTGTGAATGTGTAAAAGCAGAAGTATGTATCTCTCTGTGTGTTTTTATGTGTTTGTGTGTGTGTGTGTGTGTTAGGGTTTGTTTGTATATGAGTTTGGATTTTCGCAAGTTGGAGGACAGGGAAGGTCTGGAGGCTTGAAAAAAAGATCAAAGTGGCTACCAAAGAAAGGCACCCTTGACATAACAAACTTTTGTCAGAATTGTCAAATAAGTATATAAAACTTTACCATAACATTTCCTTACGAAGTCACTGAAAGCAAAAATGATGTATGGTCAACTGATTCTTTTCCTCTTTAATGTTAATGTGATCAATGTAGGGTTTAATAAAAGAAGAAAATGAATCTGAAAGATAACAGTGCACTCACCGCTGTGACACATTAAGAACTACATTTACCAGTGGCTCTGTAGCCATGAAGCCCACCGCCCAATGGACAGATTGGCTCACACTGCAAAAAAGAGACTCTATATGAATTAACATCCCCCCCCACCCCTCAAAATTGAAAGAGAGAAAACTGTTTCATAAGAAGAAAGAGGAAAGAAGGATATCTGAGATTCAGTAAGGAATGTGTGAGTCAGTGTGTATGTTTGTGTTTGTGCATTAGAAAGGAATATATGTAGCCAAATAGGCTTCTCCTTTGCTCTGATCAGCTGTAAAGTACCCTTTTGTTCATGATAGTGTGCATATGGCAATGTGCATTTATCAAATAGCTCACATACCATAACCACGATGGCTTACCCCCACGACCCATCCGTTTTCAGTCCACCTTTTTTTCACTGCAGGTAAACGTCTCACACAGAAAACAATCAAAATGTCCTTGATTGAAATGTTTAAAATACTGTGACGCATGCAATAGTAGGTTTTAATCACTAACTCATAATGTCATTCATTTTTTTAAGGAAATGCCTGGAAGTTTACCCCTAACAATTACTTGCTTAAATGTTGTACAGCATACTATTGGTTTTGATTGTGTTCTTGAAGCAGTGTAACCCACGATATTTTATCGATCACGTAGCTCTAAGATTTATGATCAGATTATGATCATATCCTGGCAGAATGTTTGTGGGAAAGCAAAAGTTGTGCACTCTGGACCCAAGGCATTCAGCTAGGACAGGCACTTCATCTTCCTCAGAGTTGCCTCTGCCAATGCCAATGCGCAACCACACTCTCAAAATCACACATAGTCGATCTTGAGGGCCCACAGCCAATGCTGC
The DNA here is from genome assembly GCA_027475355.1 of Coilia nasus. Lineage (NCBI taxonomy): Eukaryota > Metazoa > Chordata > Actinopteri > Clupeiformes > Engraulidae > Coilia > Coilia nasus. Next base: position 10,018,114 of record CM050221.1, on the reverse strand, counting down.
AGGGCAGCCAATGCCACGTACCATGCCCTGGAGAGGGGCAGCGAAAGCGCACCATTGTGTGAAAAGTAATACATGTGTGAGCACATGTTGGCAGTGGAAGCTCTGATGTCAGGGTGATATTCCCCAGATTGGTGCGAGTTGTAGAACTGGAGGAGTGGTATAAGAGTCATTAAATTGTGAGATGATTCCTGTGGCCCGGCTGGGGCAAAAACATGCAGCCATTCCATGTTGATTCCTTGCAAATGGGCGCCAAATATTTTTTCCTCCCTGAACTGAAAGGCAAGACGGACGCAGACGAGACACGATAGAGACACAGCTGCTCTAGTTTTGGTCTAGACAGTTAACATTGGCATTCATTATGTGACACTAGGCCACAAGATGATCCATCTCTCTTCCTCAATCTGCTCCTTTTCCCCTCCCTCCCAACCCACATTTCACAACTATATTACACATGCTTCTCATGAAGCACTTTCTGAGTGCAAACATTTCAGATCAATCCTTTATACTAGACATTTCTCACAAGAATGAAGGAGAGGGGAGAGGCAGGTTGAAAAACTAACAGCCTGGCAAGGGCTTTGTTCCCGGAGATGTTTAACAGAGGCCTGAGAAACAAGACAAGATTACAAAACAAAAAACAGAAAAAAAGAAAACAAAAAAACAAAGATGACTCTCCCTTGGCCTGACTAGAATGTTGTTGACTCTTCATTTGTTTACAATGATGTCTTAGAGGACAAACGATAAGTGGAAAATTTTTAGAATGTGGTGTTCATTCCAGGGAAGTGTGGGCTGAGACCAGACCTGAGAAGAAGGTCTGGCTTTTTTAACCCTTCAAGTTCAACTCATTTAGCCCCAGTTACCATCCCATACCATACTAGCCCAGAAAAGAGAACACTTTGTGATTCTGTTCCGCTTGATCTGTCTCTCTCATCCCTGTAACTCACGCAATCCCACGTACAGCAAATCTTATCACACCTGTATGTGTTTTACTCACATTTTTAATAATCATTATTTCTGTTAGATTATATTAGGTTGGTTATTACACCACAATATTTATATACCATTACATAGCTATATGTTTTTTTTTGGTTGGGGGGAGGGGGGGGGGGGCAGACTTGCCTGTTTCAAACACCTGAACAAAAGCTCCTTTCAAGGAGAAACTTTCAGTACTTTTCCAATTGCGATAGTCCAGTGCAACACAGTTGTCACGTCCTGGCAAGCCTATTATTCCATTCAGACAGCTGATCCAGGTTACTGACAGAGTGGATCAGAACGATCACATTACTGCCTCTGTCTACTCAGCCCCCCCACTCACCCACCCAAACACACACACACTCACAGACACACACACACAGAAAAAGAAAACCGGCAAAAACTCTGTGACAGTTGAGTGTTAATGTGTGTATATGCTGACATTTAAACAGAACCAGTCATACAAAAAAGACCCTCATGTCTCATGTAAAAGGTAGGCACAGGCTGTATTCCTCTGCCACAGGGGGAGAGTAAAAACAGCTTCAGGACCTTTACTTCCTCAAAGAGCTCTGTGCGTCAGCTAATGGAAAAGTACTGAAACACTTCTCAGTCTCTCGCTGCTTCTTTGCTTCCCTCTTTCCTCTCTCTCTCGTCAAATCACACTAGTGCTCAAAGAAACTGCTAGAAGACCTACGGAATGTTAAAACCAAACACTGATTCATGGCAGATATACTACATAAAATACAAAAAGCACAAAGACTAATCCTAAAAAACTTTATATTTCATCTGTTCAAACACTTCAAAACAAAATGGCATGAAAGGCAACTCTTACATGCCCCCCTTAAGAACCTGGTATATACCAACTTCCCAGATGCACTGTACAGGCCACCCTATAAGAACTCCAGCAAAGTGAAAAAAGGGAAGGACTCTGCTCACACACACAGACACGTGCTTGTGGTGTCACATCACCCCCAAAAAACAAACAACATCTTTTAGGAGACCCTCTGAGAGACTTTTTTTTAAACACAAACATGCTCAGCTCCGTGGGGCCCCATACTTCAGGCTGCTCTTATCGCTGCCCAAACAGGATAAGCAATGTGCCACCCATTGCCCACACTGACTCAGAAAAAGAACACAAAGATCTCTCTCTCTCTCGTGCATTCTCTGTCTCTCCTTTTTGCTGCTGCTGTTGCCCATCCACTACTTACTACCCCAGTGTAGGCAAAAAATACACAAACAAGCATTCAGGGTAAAAACAGGACACTGTAATGAGTTCAAGTTATCTATGTGTTGGATAAACACAAACTTCAAAAAAAGTTTTTACAAAGACAAAAAAAAAAAAAAAAAAAAAAAAACAATTACTCTGAAAACTGTATAACTTTCATCTTCAAGGTCATGAAAAAAGAAAGCAAAGCATACAAAGAGTAAAACTACAACAAAACAAAACAGTCATTAATGACAAATCATTTCAGTCTCTGTAGGTGCTTCAAGCTTTGATAAGCTAAATTGAAAATCAAACTTGTTGTTTGAATGTTGTGTTTCAGGTGCCCCTCTCAGCATTTCAGGCAGTCAAATCAAAACAGTCTCTTGCCTGGTACACATGTGGCCCATGCTCTCATGTGTATAAGTTCACAAAGTTGTAATGACATAAAAAGTCTCCTCAACATGGACAGAGGGAGGAGCAGGACGTAAACAAAATACTATTCAATGTAAATATCCACACATACATACCTAGGAGTTAAAGAGAGAGTGTCCTACTGTACTCAGTGGTCTGAGAGCAGTCAGAGTCAGAGAAGGGAGTGCAGAGGCTCAGTCCGCGGGGGGTCAGTCAGAGGCAGCAGGCAGGAGAGAGTGATTCACAGAAAGATTCACAGAGGCTCTTCAGGGGCCAAGGATCACTGATAAGCATTAGCTACCACTGAAACAACACAGAAGGCTCTAGAAGACCTTCAGCCATGGCACTATATATGCTGCTCGTGGGCGGGACTATGAATCCAAATACAAGTCCCTGGGCCCTGCTGATTGGCCCTCCTGTCAATTTCCTTGTTTGTTTTCACCAATTAAACGTGGGACTTATTCCTACAGAGCTCACAGCCACACTGAGTGGATTTTTCCTCTTGATGAATGATAAGTCTTTAAACAGGTACATCTTAAAAAAAAGCACCCATTTCTTAGTCTGTCTGAGGTACATACTTCAACCACTTAAATACCTTTGGTTGAAAAAAAAAAAAGAATCATCAGTCATGCTTTTCACATTATCAGATCTGATCTTCTATATCCAATTCCATAGTTTAATATCTCTTAATTTGTATTGTATGATATTTTATTTTGCTTACTATTCACTGATGTCTACTTTCAGTCCTAGTGTTTTTACCACACCAGTTACTCAGCTGAAAAACAACCCACCACCCCATCCCCACCACCTCCATGTTCCCTCTCTACCTCCTTCCTGTTCTCTCCTGCCCTCTCTCTGCCTTTGTTGACAGCAACAGGCACTGTTTTTCTCACACAGGGAAGACATGTGCTATGTGCTCTGAACTTAAACATACACCTCTCAATAGTTAAAAAAGACCCAAATTACACTAAGATCAATCAGTATGCAATAGAATGATTTTTTTTCTATACATTTTAGAAAATACTGTGGAATTTTCCAATTATGGCTGATTTATTATAATTTATGATAACATGTAAAGCAGAACATAATAGAAAAGTGATGTAGAGTAAATAATTACATATTGGAAAAATAAACAAAAAACTGGGTGCAAAAGCGTTTATATTCATCAATATCTTCTGAAAGCATTTTAAGCTGTCACACATAGCCTTGAGTCAGTATATGTAGTAAAATCAAATCAACAACAAATACTGAGAACCACCTTGAAAAACAAATACAGACACAGATACATCAGAAAGTATAACATCAGATAACATGTTCTAGTTGGTAAGCAGTCCTTGGCTGAGTCAGCCGTCAGATATAAAGCATCATTTCAGGGAAGCTTCTAAAATATTGTAGACATTTCTGTGATGCCAACGTCACACAAGCAGAAAAGGAGACCTTAGGAGAAAGGGTCTATAGCAAACAAAGTGAACTTTAACCCAAGCAAAACAGCAAAGTCCAATTGAACATGTGCTACTTCAAACTACCACACACTTACCAAATTTAACACTTGATGAACTTGAGATAAAGAAATGGAAGTTTTGGAGGAAAATCGGCACAAGAGGCGAGTGTCCTTCACAAAGACGTGTATGTGCCTTTAAGGAGCCCCTTCCTGTGTTGCTGTGCTCTGGTGGCTGAGAAGTGGGAGTGGGGTGACGTCAGAACAAGAGACGAAGATGCCGAGTGATATTTACTCACTGTGCTCATGTTTTCTCTTGCACCTTTATTCCCTTCTTTTTCTGCTGCTCTTTCACTTTCCACTTCACCCAGTAGTTTAATGCTAGTGCTCCTCAAATACAACAGATATAAAGAATAACAAACAAATACTAACAGTCATTCACAGACAATGTAATTGTAGCAGGGGAATGCTTACATTCCAAACCAGGATGGCCTACGGCAGACCACGGGTAGCAGGAAGAAGGCTATGCTATATGCACACTTCTCCACATACCAGTTTGCCAAGCTTCACCTCATTCTGTGAATTCCAGTCCCACATCATCCCACTGGTTTCTTCAAGATATACACTCCCATGAGCATACTACTACAGACGTTTTTCTTTTCTTTTCTTCTTAATTTTCACCATTTTTTTCCATACAGTTTATTCTTAATGGCAAGTTACACTAAGCACAATGCAGATTTCTGTGTGTATCTGTGCTTCTCTGCAGGCATGTGTGTGCTGAAACAAAGTTATCAGCTTTTTATTACTGGGGGAGCCACACTTGTTTTCAAGATGCAAATGGCTAAAGACGGGATTACAAAGATTTTCTGAATAATAAAGGGAATTTAAATCAGTCACAGAGGAGTTGTAAACTTCGTAGGTAAAATTATATATATTAATCAGTTATGTTAATCATTTATGTTCATCAATTAACAAAATTCAGTTACTGAACAAAAAAGAAACCTAAATCAAATCAATATTTGGTGTGACCAGACTTTGCCTTTAAAAGAGCATCAATTCTTCTAGGTGTATTGCATAGAGTTTTTGAAGGAACTTGGCTGGTAGCTTGCGCCAAACATCTTGAAGAACTACCACAGATCTTCTGTGGATGTATGCTTCCTGACATATACAACTAGGGCTGGGCGATATATCGATATTATCGTAATATCGATATATTTTTAAAGAAGATATGTATTTGACACTATATCGCCATATCGATATATTTTCAATGATACAATACCACTTTATCAAAACCACTTATCCTAATGTGTTCACACTGTTCAGACAGCTGGAGCTTTCTCGGATCACTCAGCTGTACCCCTGCGTATGTTACTGTTTACTTTTTCATTTGCACAGCTCTTTTAGAGCAATCTTAACTTAACATGAAACACTTTGCTCATCCTGTTTTTGAAATATCGATATGTATCGTATATCGCCAGTCAGCCCAGAAATATCGTGATATTAGTTTAGGTCCATATCGCCCAGCCCTATATACAACCAATTTGGTGTAATTGGTTGATCATACACCTGACTATAATCCTGCAAGATCCCTGACTTTGTGTGTACCCCTGTGTGTGTACACTTTGTGTGCACCTGCCTAACACTTGTCAAAAAACAACTTATGCCCATCTTATGCCTTAAGTCCTTTCAGCCTTATAGGTGTTTTAACATTAAACATGTGGATGGCTAAAAAGATACAGTACTGTCCAAAGATTTAGGCAGGTGCCTTCAAACCAGCATCAGTTTACAAACAGGGGTACACACAAAGTCAGGGATTTTGCAGAATTATAGTCAAGTGTATGATCAACCAATTACATCTTCCATGCACTTAATTCAAACCAAACAAACACAACCATAAGATGATTAGGTTTTGTTGCAATAATGCTAATAAACAGCTCTCTCTTATCATGTGATGGTGACGGGGCGGCAACGTCATCGTTTTCAAAAAACAGTGTGTTGCTTGTCTACACAACAACCCAAAGGCAGAATTGTTATATTTTTTCACTCTGTTACCCGTTTTCAAAAAATAGCGTTTTAGGGCACTCAAAATGCTGGTCACACAAATCAGAAATCATAAAATGGGTGGGCCCAAAAAAATCAGGTTGACCTAGCCCAAAACCCATAGGTTACTATTATTACTTAAACAGTCAATCAAACAAAAAGAACCCTTTGATTGGGTGGGCCTGATTGACAAGTGGGAGCATGCCCACCCCAACCCCAACTACGCCTATGTGGTCCAATGTGGATGCAAGGCCACCATCCTGACCTACAAACATTCCACTGTGTATTGGCCCTTAATATTCAGCTTTTTCTATCTTGTCTCGGTCCTCTTACAACTACAATTTAAACACACTCGTCATAGAGCATTCATGTGAATTTCAGCTAATTTGGTATGTCATCTGCAGACAATGCAGACAAAAACTTATCAAAGGATTTATCTTGAGATGAACTATTTCAAAGTTCCATGTCCATCAAAATAGAAGACAGTCCACATCTTGGCTTCTGTCCAAATTTGGTCAAACATGGAAACTCTAGACAGCTTTCTTTGAAATATTTACCAAATTTTGTGACATTTTGTCATAAGAAGAACTAGACGTCTGAAACCAGTTTTCACGTACTAATTCACCAAAAAATGTGCCCAATAAAAAAGGTTTTTTTTTTTTTAAAGTATCCTGGTGTTACAGAGGCATATCAACTTAGCCTAAACAGACTCATTTGTAGCATAGCACCACCTAGTGAAATCTGTAAATTGGAGTTTTAAATTGTCAATATCTTGGACAGGAAAGGTGTGAACTATGCAAAATGCAAAATATGTCCCAGAAGGTAGGAACTGTACAAAATGTGTCATTCAGGATCGGCACAATAATCATTAAAAAGGTTCACTCTCCATTCAGCCTCATGCATTCAAAACACCCATCCACGGCCACTTCCAACAAAAAGCTATTTCCATCAAATTTTATAAAAAGATGACAGTGAAAGTAAACAAATTCATAGGGCGTTCATGTGAATCTGGTATGTGGTATGTGTCACCTGCAGACAATGCTGAAAATGACAAATTATCAAAGGTTTAATCTCGAGACGACCCATTTCAAAATTACATGTCAATCAAAATTGAAGATGTAGCTTAAAATTGTTTGACAGTCCATACATTGGCGTCTAACTCTCCAAATTTGGTCAAACATGCAAACTCTACACAGCTTTCTTTTAAATATTCAACATATTTTGTGTGGGGTAACAGGGGGTGGTGTTTCCCATCAAAGATAGAAGTCTGAAAACAGTTTTCGCTAAATAACGACAAAAATTTTGCCCAAGACGAGGATTTTTTATGCTGGTATTACAGAGGTGTCCATAAACACTTGGTTGTAGCGTAGCACCACTTAGTGAAATGATTAAATGTAAAAATTGGAATTATGAATTACCAATATCTTGAATTGAGAAGGTGGAAACTGCACAAAACCTCTGAAACCTCTGAAAACACGCCTAGTACCATGACATCTGGCCCATAGGGGTGTTGTATTTTTGCAAAATGACACTGAAAACCCATCCATAAGCCTGGTAAACCAGCTCCTCGTACTTAATTTTATTTTGCACAGAGGGTCTGGCATTGCTGCCATTGACATTGCTGTATTAGGTATCAGCCAATCGTAGCCAATCAGCGAACAGAGAGAGTGTTCATGAGCGACGACACTGACTTGGTGTGCTACATTTTAATTGTAGTGCATACGACTAGGCAGGTGACCAGACGTTAGCGATTGGGCAAAGGCAGAGCCACTTGTTTTAAACTTCACCAGAGTCTAATTGTTTCTTAATACAGCACTGCCAGACCCTCTATACAAAATAAAATTAAGTACGAGGGGCTGGTTTACCAGGCTAACCATCCATGCCAACTTCCAATAAAAAATATTTCCCACAAACTTTAAAACAACGAAAGTGAAAGTAAATGAACTAATCATAGGGCATTCATCCATTCAAATCCCACCACATTTGGTACATCATCTGCAGAAAATGGCAACAAATATATATATCTTGACATGAGTTTTCAAAGTTACACCACAATCAAAATTGAACATGTAGCTTAAAATAGTGTAATAGTTAATATCTTGCTTGACATATTAAATTTACACAGCAGTCTTCAGCAGTCTTCTAAAACAGCATGTGCATCAAATTTAGTGAAATTCTGTCATAAGGGGCAGTTTTCCCCCTCAAAGCTAGAAAACATTTTTATTAAATAACTCCCCAACCATTTCACCTGAGACAATACATTTATTTTGCCATGTTGGTGTCACAGACCGTTTATCCAGTCGATAAACATTTGGTTGTAGCATAGCACCAGCTAGTGAAACGGGTAAATGTAAAAAATGGGATTCTGAATTTCCAATGTCTTAGACCGAGAAGGCGGGAACTGCACAAAAGGCAACCTCTGGAAGCATGCCAGGTACCATGACATTTCATGCATAGGAGGCGCTGTAATTTAACAACATCACATTTTAGCTATTATCTGTATTACCTTTTGCCTTTTATTCAATGGGATGTCTTGCATGAAAATCGCCTGTCCATGGCCACTTCCAACAATGGATCAAAACAAATTGAAGCTCGCACTTAGAATAAAAAAAATGAAGAAGTCGAGATACTCATGCAAAAAGAGGGTTTAATGGTCTCACAAGTGCCAAACTATCTACAATGTAATGGTGCAAATATTTCGGGTGCCCCCATCGTCAGTCCATCCACCACTAAAATGAAATAGCCACTTTGTAATGCGCAGATCCTTGCTTGGATCACTTCCAGCAAGTTCCAGCAAGTTGAAATCCAGTTGAAGTGAGAAAAACAGCACAAACACGATTCAGGTGAAGAGAATAGCGAAATGTCATAGGTTGCGGGACTGGAGGTGCGTGGGCCCATCATCGCTGCTTGCAGCTATATTTGAATTTTATTTCAAGGTATTCCATTTGAAATTATTTTCACTTAGAAATTTATTTAATTTCAAATAAAACTGACATAACATGCCTAACAAAAGGGGTACACAGTACATTCAGGCTAATTTCTTCATTTTTTTTCCAACCTTTTACATTCTTTTACATGACAAAAATCTGTTACAATGCTGACTCATTGTGTTTTTATGTCCCTGTACAAGCTATCAGATTGTCAGCACCTTGAAATATCTCAAGCTTACCAAGAACACTGGAGAAGCAACTTTTATACACTTTGCCGCCAAGATCTAGAGTGTGCTGTTACAACATATCAGATAAGTTGACAAAGTTGTGTTTTTGCAAATAAAATAAAAAACTCTTCTAAAAACTTGTGATATTTTTGACTCACAGGAATCCAAGGGTGCCTTCAGAAATACCTCAAAACGTTTAGTAAAGACTTTCAAAGGAGGCTATTTTTCTCTGCAATATGCCTATATTTTACATCCCTTTTCAGCACTGGGCTACAAATTTCATAACACTGAAGGTCAACCCTTACCACTAGCCTAGGCATAGAATTTTTACACGTGAGAATAATAAACAATGAAGTTGGACAACCAACTAAAATTCAACCAGCTACACCACTTATTACAGAACAAAAACAATGTATATGTAACAGGGGAATGTTTACATTCCAAAATAGGACGATAGCCTGCGGTGTTTTTTTCTCTGCCAGGCACTTAAATTCAATTCCTATGGAACGACGCAGCTGACAAGCAGTTTGACTGCTGTGATGAACCATGCAGGATTTTTCTGCCTGCGGCTAACTCAAAAAACTAAAATCAGTTAAAATCAGTTCAACTTTTGGAACGCCCTTTTTTCACAACGAGTCGTTGTGTAGCTACAGTGACTCGTGGACAGCTGAGTTTAAAATAGCAACAGTAAAAAATGGAAGACCATATGGAACTTAGCAACATCAAATGAACCTTGACATCTCCAGCAAGCACTTACTAAGCATTTGGATTTTTGAATACTAGCAATGCTTCTTGTGTTTTGGAGGCAGAAAAAGCATCCCAGTCTGAACTGGGTAGGTAGACCATTGGTTCCTATCACCCCCTAAGGCAGACCACTACAAGTTTCAACCAACTAAACCACTTCCCACAGAAGAAAGAAGCTGAGTTGTAATGGGTAAGGAACTGATCCAGTGCTCTTCTAAAACCGCCATCCATGACTAACATGACATCTAGATAGATAGATAGATAGATAGATAGATAGATAGCCTAACCCCACATTGTTCCAGAGACATTGTCCCTGTATAAAGTACTGAAAGTTGTTCTGGATGAGAGCATTAGCTAAATGACATATAATGAATAGCTCTATTGTAATTCAGCAATGATATTGTAGGCAGGCATTAACCTATGTTTTGTTTAAATACTTTAGGACAAGCACATTTAAATGGGACAACTATTTTAGTGCTTCTACTTAAATTCAAAATAAGATACTTTTTGCAAGACTTAATTGTTTCACTACTTTTTTCAGATTTTTTCCTAAGAGAAAACAGGGTCCATGTCTCTTTTTTGTGAGTATTTACCCGTTTTGTGTGACTGTTACGAATGGAAATATGTGAACTTTCCAGAAAGGTGATGCAACTTAACAATGGACTGCTATTAATCTAAAAAACACTAACATTAACATTGACATTGGCTCCATAGATGACAGAAATATATTTAGTTTGGCTTCTTATCCTATTTTAACAAAGTTAGCAGGGCATTGTCACTGTACAATCCAATAATCTTGTTATTGAGACCTGACAATATGTATATTGTGATTTGGAATGTCTTCCAGCAAACTATCAAGAGGCAAGCTAACTACCTCAGACTCTATGCTGTCAAACTACTGTAGGGCCCAAGCTCTTCCCAGTGCTTTTCTGCCAGACAAAGGCATTGCATAGACAAGGGCCCTCAGTTGTGCAAATGAGGCAAGATGAGGAAACTAGTTCAGAGTTTTATACTCAGTAACATGATATTGTGTTTTGTTATATATACTTTATATGTTTTATTATGCAACTACTTTAGTAAGGTTATTTTATGTGGTTAACTAGCTGATTAAAATTACAGACACAACTACAGACTGATGTTTAAGGATCTGCTTTATCATATTTTAGGCAAATTTGTTTTACTTTTTTTTAATCAAAGCAGGGTCAAATCACACAAAAGCGATGTAAGGCTCCAAGCAGTCTGGTCACTGAATCAGCACAAATAGAGGAGTTGCCATATCTCTCTGTGTTGTTGACGAACCAGAGGGCCTTCAAAAGGCCATTTGTTCAATTGTTTCAGTCCACGAGAACCCACAGCAGATCCTTAACTTGTGTTATCTTTTAATTAGGTGTCCCGCACCCCACTGTGTCCTCATCTAGGCTCTGCCAACAGATGGAGTGGGGGATGCACCTAGGTCAACATCAGGACAAGAGATATGGGAATTAGCAGTATATGATATTGTAGAAATGCTATGAGATTTACATGTCATGTTTCGTTTCATTCTGATGGTCTCAGTGTGAGTGGTATACTGGTCTCAGTTCTGAATCGGACTCTGGTTATTATAATAAAGATCTCACATTCCAAGGTTTCCAGGTAATATGAGGCAGTGGGCTGTCTCCAGCCCCCTGCCCCAAGATAACACCTCATGGTGTGCTCTGAACAAAGGACCAAGACTGGGTATTTAAGGGAAAGATACAGAAACCTCTTTGAGTTATCTTGTACCAGGGATGCTCCCACACTATGTGGGTGAGTTGTCATGTAGCCATGACACTCATACACTGGTGTGTAAACGCTTTTGGGTAGAGAGGTAGGCGATGTTCATACTTTGACTGTTTGAGTTTTCTATGTCATAGTCCATTTGTAACTGCATATTACTCATTGATTTAACTGTAAGCGGGATATTGCAACTTGGTTCAGTAGCTTGTACCTAATAAATTGTTATTATTCTGATCCACTTTTTGTCTCTGATGAACGTATTATCTTGTTTAAAGTAGATATGGGTAACGGCGTTTCCATAATCCCTGTCTAGGATTAGTTTCATACCCAGGCAGATGGTAAATTCCTGTCCTGGGTCCCTGTCTAGTCACCTAGGTTTGGTAATGTCGTGTGGAACTGCCACTATCTAGCGGCGGGTGACTTCTGTCTCATGTTTAACTCGATCGGCCATGTGTCTGCAGACGCAGCCGGCCCAGCACCTCTGAGCGGCCAGGTTAGGACGGGAGCAGGTAAAGGCACCTGTGGCAGCAGCATGGCCACTGTACCATTTTCTAGACTAGTTTTCATATTATGACCGTGGTAGCCAGAATATAAATCGGCCGTTGGCAAAACCTGTGCGACGCTATCCCCATAGTTGAACCCAAATAATATCTAGTATGAGAGACACTCATGTTACTACATGATTTTGGTTGGCTTACTCCTTAACCACAAGTCAACGGATAAAGCTTTATAGTTAGATTAGGGTGGGGCCTATCGGCTGAGGTCCTGGTAAGTGGTATCAGGCATTTAGATATAGGTAAAATGGTTTCTTTATGTTTTGTTACAGTGTCCGGAGACAAAGCAGCGAACTCTCTCCTGTTCCGGCGTTGGTTCCAGAAGTGACGTCCTTACAGCGACATACTTTTTTAACCTTATTAGCCACAATAACATTACCTTTGGCACAACTTACTCAGAAACTGGATGTACCACATCCACCATCAGCGGTACATGGTATGACTACCACAGTGTGCTGTGACGTTCAGCACAAAGTGAATAACAGGGCCCCTATGGAGAAACAATGGCTTGGGGGTTCGATTTCAGCTTTTGTGCCCTTTAAAAAGAGAACCCTTGTGTTCAGCTTGGCTAAAAAATAACACATAGTCTAAGCATCACTACAGGTCTGAGGCCACATACACAAATGTCAGGTCCCGCAATACAACATCTGCAAAAATGTATGGTCTACTGTAATTTCCAGAGCATCATGCTCACATTTCTATTTCACATCAACCAAAATGCTATAGCTATCTCAAGTGGATCGTAATATTCTTATTTAAAGGTGTACTTCCACGAGAAACCGTTTAGTACTTGCTCTTTTGAAATATGATAGGTCACCCCGAGTTGCATATGCATGCTGCATATCAAAATGTTTTTCTATCCCCGTTTTCTATATCAGTCAAAAGAAGACAATAGGCGGAAAAACGACCCAATGCTAAAAGTGCCTCCGGCGTGACGTAGACGCGGAGATACATATAAGAGAAACTGACCGAATGGGCTTTAATTAAATAATGTTAGCCTGTTTGACTGACTGGCATAAGATTAGCAGGCTAGTTGAATGACTGAACTGCATTTAGCCAGGCACTTGCAGTGTTTTGTCATGCAAATATTACCATTCTGAAACGTTCATTGACAAACGGTCAGGAAGCGACTGTGCTTGTGCCATCTCTCCTTCCTCTTCGGATTCAGGATCAAACACATACGGCTGTATCTCCGTAGACATTCTGTGTGCAGTTTTAGCGCTGTCAAGTTGACTTGGCCCTTTACCACTCTGCTATCAAGTTGACTGTGGGGCAAAGGAAGCTGCAGGGAGCGTGCCTCTGGTGAAATCGTGTCGTTCTCCCCGCCCCACCCCCTCTACCAAACTAAATCAGCCTGAAACAGAAGCACTAGAACATTTTTTTTATTAACACCAGCGCACAGGGCAATTATTAATACTAGAGAACACCGCAAAATTAATGAAAACACCATGGAAGTACACCTTTAAGAAACAACCCACTATGGAAGTTGTATATATTGGAATAATTTACCACACATATAATATGCTTTAATCACCATTTAACCACACCAGTAGCCTATTGTCGATTCAAGAAAGCTGAAATCCCAAAGCTGTGGTGAGGGATTATTCCAGCCTGCAAAAGCATTACTTCTGAATCTGTATATGTGCTCAAACTTGCCTTTCAACTCATCTTCATTGAACACTGATTGATTTTTGTCACTGTAACATAAGCACGAAGATTATGTTTAGGAGAGGACAGCTGCAAGTTGACATTTTCGTTTCCCAGCTGGTGGACTTATGTTTTTTTTTTTTTTTGAACAACCAAACTTTTATTAAAAAACAGATATAAAATGATAAAAAAGATAAAAGATAAGCAAATAACATGTATTTCCTGGAACAGTATCATACATACGGCATCATTTCTGTGGTACGTCATTGCTTCTATTAATCAAGAAGACATGATATTTTCTTTTTGGAAATATTCCCAAAGTAATTTCTGTGAGTCCAACCTTGTCTTAACTACCATTCCTGCCATTAGCACCAAGGTAAACTTTTTATGATGATGTTTGACCCAGGTGTCCAGAATATGCAGGACACCTAATTTAGGTTTGGATCATAACACTGGACACAACACTGCCTAATCTACCTAACTAAGCAATGCAGAACACCTAGTTAATCCCCCTCAAACACACAGGTACAGATCGACAGACAGCTAAGCTGAGATGGACAGCGGACTCCTTAACAATTTAACAATGAAAACCAGAGGTTCTGAACCAGCTCAGTTACTGTAAGAGACAATCCATAACACCATCCTCTGTGAATGGTGTCTACGAAAAAAAAAGAAACAAGAAAAAAAAACTTGTTTCATTTTGCAATTTTGTAGCAAAGAGCAAGCATGTTAGTGCTATCCATACATCAGTGTAAAAGAAGAAAGGATTTGGAAAAGACTTTTTAAAACCACATTCTTTCACAGCTAAGACAAGTCATATGCAGCCATTCAGAACATAGAATGGAAGTCCTCTACTACCACAAGATGCATATCAACACATACCAGAATGTCTTATGAAAAGTGTACTACGTCAACAAAGATCTAACCTTTAGCCTACCATTTTTGTATCAATACCTCAGAATATGCAGGACACCTAATTTAGGTTTGGATCATAACACTGGACACAACACTGCCTAATCTACCTAACTAAGCAATCCAGAACACCTAGTTAATCCCCCTCAAACACACAGGTACAGATCGACAGACAGCTAAGCTGAGATGGACAGCGGACTCCTTCGGGTCTGTGCTAATCAGAACATGTGAGACGATAACAAGCAAGACAGGAAGAACAGAGACATTTTTTATCTACCAAATATTTTCCCCTCATGGGAATTATTAGAATGCTGACTGCTTGTTTAAATCCAGTGACATAACATCTTACCACATGCACATGCACACGCACAGACAGGCAAGCACACACACACACACACACACACACACACACACACACACACACACACACACACACACACACACACACACACACACCTGATATGCAACCTTGACATTTGAAAGTTTTATAAGAGCTAAGAGGGCCATGGTCAGAGGGTAGAAAAAAGCAAACTGAGAAAAAAAATGTGTCATAGACATCACCTCAGTGAAATCCTTCACTGACAGACTAGGCCTAGATGGGCTTTTTTCATCAGTAAATAACTGTAAGTGTCTAAAAATACTAATGGTTTGTGAGTCTGTGTGCATTTGTCCATCTGCACAGAGGGGCCTGTGAGTGTGACATATCTGACATTGTTCTGTCATAAGTGAAATACCTCTCTCAATTAATGAACATATCTGCATCCTCCAAATCCTCCAAAAATATGGAAAGGGATTTAGGAAGATCAGTGATCAACTTAAATCCGCTCAGAACACAGCTGGTAATGTAGAGGTAGGCTGTAGAAAGGTCCATATCACCAGTGACTAGTAATAAAAGACAGAAGCCATTATCCTAAAATGACATCACAGAAAGTCTGTTATTTGCATTACATCGCTGTAAAAAATAGATTGGCAAGTGCTTCACATTTAACACAATTTAACAATGAAAACCAGAGGTTCTGAACCAGCTCAGTTACTGTAAGAGACAATCCATAACACCATCCTCTGTGAATGGTGTCTACGGAAAAAAAAGAAACAAAAAAAAAAAACTTGTTTCATTTTGCAATTTTGTAGCAAAGAGCAAGCATGTTAGTGCTATCCATACATCAGTGTAAAAGAAGAAAGGATTTGGAAAAGACTTTTGAAAAACCACATTCTTTCACAGCTAAGACAAGTCATATGCAGCCATTCAGAACATAGAATGGAAGTCCTCTAATACCACAAGATGCATATCAACACATACCAGAATGTCTTATGAAAAGTGTACTACGTCAACAAAGATCTAACCTTTAGCCTACCATTTTTGTATCAATACCTCTGAAGCTCCAAGGTTGCAAATGTGTTCATATAACCAAATTGAGACCAATTGAGACACATAGTGTGGTGCATCACATCTGTTGATATTTTACATTGTAAATCAAAATACATTTCCCCTGAAGAGGGATGTATCATTGCAATAAAAACTGGATAGGCAGTCAGAGAGGTGCTACACCCGCACCACCATGCACTTAGCATGGGGCCAAAACTTTGACCTTGGCCTCTGACCTTGAACTTGGACCAATTAAACATAAAAACGATAGCACAGGTCCTGACCCAAATCCCAACCTACCTACCATGTTTGATACAAATCGGATCAGAACTGTCCGATTTATAACCGCATTCAGAATGGGTGACCTTAAGTTAGACCTTTCAGGGTCACTCAAGGTCAAATTTAACATGATATTTATAAAGTCCATATATGACTTTATTTAAGTGTTTAATGTAAACCATGACTGTATCTCTGAGTGTTTTCATGATATGAGCTGTCAAAGTATTCAAACTTTGACCTTGGCTTGTGACCATGACATTGGGCTAAATCCAAAAAATCAACAGCGCAGGTCCTGACCCCTATCCCAACCTACCTACCAAGTTTGATCGATATCAGATCAGAACTCTTCCAGTTACTGCTGTGATGGACAGACAGACGGACAGACAGACAGACACCCGTGATTACAATACACTTGCATTGCTACAGTATGCGTAAAATGCATATAAGAGTGATCTGAAACATGTGCCAGTATGGGGTGATTGTAAGACCACTTTCTTATTTATTAATTAATTAATTTTAACCTTGCCAGAATCAATATTCTTTTGGTTTACACAAACCGTCTTTACTTCCAGAAGCAAAACTTTCCTTTGTCCACACTAAAACTACAGAATAGTTGTGTTCAAGTTTAACTACTATGTCAATGAGTAATTGCAGTGGTGGAGATGATAAATGTTGTTAAGTTGGCCGATGCCGTGATCATGGACACTGGAATTCAATCACTCCACAATGGGATGGATGGTAGGGGTTTAGGCTCCATATGACCATGCCTGATGACCTTAAGGTATCGCAGGAACAAGGGACCAGCAGTTAGATTACACAGTTACTCCCACGGATCCAACATGGAACCACATTCATGAACTCAGGACTTTGCCCTAACTGGATTTTATCCACACTGATGTTTATGATGTGTGTTTTGTTAAATTCAAATAACCCATCTGTGAGATCAGCCACGTTTGTACTACTCTAGTAGTAGTCGAAAGTACCCAAGTACATAGCAGCTTTTTTATCACTGCCACTGCAATCACCAGCATATCTCACTGACGTATGAAGTCAGTTGTAGTTCATCTTGGACATGACAAAAAGTAGGTGTTTTTAAATGAATCTGGGGGTGGAGCTTCACAATGTTGGATGCAATGATTTTGCAAAGACTGTAGATCTGTTTTATTTCCCCACTGCTGAACAAAGGGCAAGAAAATTTCAGCTTAAATGTTTGATATTATAACCTTTGAGCATTCAAAAAAATGACTAAAAAAGCTCAGATTGCCTACCACTCTACACTAAATGATCAAAATTAGAGGAGACACCACAACTCCATACAAACACTACTTTGTTTTTATTTTGACTGAGGGATATTTGTCCATGGCTGTGACATTGTTTGAAAATTATTTGGTTTAAGACCAGAATGAAGAATGTGAGAAGAAACCTCATACATATTCTGGTACTGCTAGACATCTACTGTATTTTTAAAATCACATTATGTATCACAAAATCACAAAATGTAACCATTTTATGTGCCCCCCCTGGTCTGATACAAGGATACAAGGATACAAGGATACAAGGATACAAGGAGTTTTATTTGTCACATGCATAGACAAACTGGGTAGTAGGACATGCAGTGAAACTGTTGATTGTGAGTCTAGACTGTGTACGGGGAGTGGAGAGTAGTGCATAGAATGCATTTGGGGGGGATGACTACCATAAGAAGGGCAGAGGTAGAAAAAAGGTGAAGGGGGGTGGGATAAAGTGCATAAAGTGCAGTTATGGTTGGGAGGAAGGACTGGCTGTGGTGGCAGATGACGGGCTGTGGGTTGGGGGTTGCACTGCGTGTGCAGCTGACAGCGCTGAGGTGGGGTTGGACAAACGTGTGTGGGGAGGGCTGATAGCTTGATAGTCAAGCTTTGTCCTAACTGCTCACACTTTAATACAAAATAGGCCCATCGGCCACTTGCATAACTGTGCAGGTTTAAAAAAGGGAAACATGACGCTAAATGATTGTCAAATTCGCAAAAGGAAATGTATGTGTCTGCGGGAGGGATCTGCAAAAGGTCATTGTATTGTGCATATGACATAAATGTAATCACATGGACAAACTGTGTGGATGCTTTTGCATTTTCTGACTCGTGCAGTCAGAAATCCATAGCCTAGCAGATGCAAGAGTAGGAAACCGTTCAGTGAGAATGAAGTTTTAAAACCGATGGCCCAGAGAAGGCACATATGTTTACTTAAAACAGATCAGAATATAATTTAAACTGAACAGGAGATACTGCTAGAATTGTCAAGGGGAAGCTGTCAGACTACTGCTTTCACATTGGCGAGGAACCCATTTCAACGGTCTCCGAGAAGCCTGTGAAGAGCCTGGGGCGCTGGTATGATGCCTCCCTCAAAGACAAAGAGCAAGTAGAGCAGCTCAGGAAGGACATAGCCAGTGCCCTAGAGAACATTAACAAAACCCTGCTTCCTGGCAAGCTCAAGCTCTGGTGCATGCAGTATGGACTCCTGCCACGGCTCCTCTGGCCACTAACCCTCTACGAGGTTCCACTCTCCAAGATGGAAAAACTTGAGAGGCTGGTCAATTCCTTTGCCAGGAAGTGGCTTGGCCTCCCCAGGTGCCTCAGTAGCATTGGGCTTTATGGCAGAGGCATGCTGGAACTTCCCATCACCAGCCTGGCAGAGGAGTACAAGTGCACCAAGGTCAGACTGGAGATGATGCTCCAAGACTCCTGTGACCCATTTGTGGCCCAAGCAGCTCCCATTCTGGCCACCGGGAGGAAGTGGACCCCACTGGCTGCAACAGAGCAGGCAAAGGCAGCACTCAGACACCGTGACATCGTGGGACATGTTCAGGAGGGGAGAAGTGGTCTTGGCCTTGGTACTAGCAGACCGATTTGGAGCAAGGCCAATCCAGCTCAGAGACGCACCCAAGGCGTAGCACAGGCAAAGCAAGGGCAGTGGATGGCATGGGAAGGGGTAGAGAAGAGAAAGCTCTCCTGGAAAGATCTATGGGAGATGGAGGCATTCAGGGCAAGCTTCACCATCAGGGCTGCATATGATGTCTTACCTTCCCCTGCAAACCTAAGCCAATGGTATGGCGACGACCCCACATGTTCCTTGTGCCCAAGCCCAGCAACACTAAAGCACATCTTAGTGGGCTGCAAGACTAGCCTCACCCAAGGTCGCTACACCTGGCAACACAACCAGGTGTTAAGATGTCTTGCAGCAGTGCTGGAATGCCAGCGGGTGAGCGCAAATGTGCTT
This sequence comes from Coilia nasus, assembly GCA_027475355.1. Taxonomy (NCBI): domain Eukaryota; kingdom Metazoa; phylum Chordata; class Actinopteri; order Clupeiformes; family Engraulidae; genus Coilia; species Coilia nasus. The sequence goes on along the minus strand of CM050221.1, from coordinate 9,998,383 downwards.
CCTCCCCTGCCATCCCTCCGGCAGCCAACACTCTTTGTCCGGGAGGGTCAACCCAGCGTCACCATCACCAGCAGGGCTGACATTGGGCAGCTGGATAGAGCACAGGACAGGAAGATGCTGGCAGACCTGGACAAAAAGCTGTGCTTTCCACCGGAAATTGCATCCACCAACCTTCGTCCAGACCTTGTGTTGTGGTCTTCCTCACTCAAACTCGTGTACATCATTGAGCTCACGTTACCAATGGGAGGGTGCGGTAGAGGAAGCCTATGAGCGGAAAAAGCTGAGATACATCGATCTCGCAGCAGACGCCCAACAACAAGGCTGGAACGTGAGGGTACGCCCGGTGGAAGTAGGCTGCAGGGGATTTATAGCCACCTCAACATCCAGGCTACTCAGGGAGATGGGGGTGCGAGGGAAAGCCCACAGGCAGGCAATCAAGGATCTCTCCAAGGCTGCTGAAACAGGGAGCCAGTGGCTGTGGAGCAGGAGGAAGGACCTGACCTGGGGCTCCAAGCGTGTGATGGTTGATGGGAGTGAACCTGGGACGCTGGGATTCACTGCTGAACCCTCTGGAGGTGTCGTGGGTCCATCAGCGAAACACCCAAGAAGGAGGGCACCCACTTGAGAACCCAAAGAATGCCATCACTCGCTTGATGGCCACAGTGTCTTGTCGGTGCCTCACGTATCTACTGGGATATCAACACCTAGTCCTACACAACAGATTTACTCTAGAATGCCTCTTGTGTACATGTGTGAGTTGCAAATTGTCAGTCATACTTCATATAATATTATTTAGAACCATGACAAAACTTCCTAAGTTTGTCAAATCAAGGTATGGTGTAGCAATTTAAAAGTCAAAAGCATGGGAAAGAAGAATTAAGCAACGTGACATAACTGGTCGAACCAGACAAACAGATGTTCTTCCAGGAGCCAAGACCAATACTGAGAATCTGTCCAAGAACTGGAAAGGGTGTTTCATACTGTATATCTTCTATTATTAGTGGTATTTCTGTTGTCAAAACAGGTTATGGCGAGGAAGGTGCTTTAGTAGTTCGGTGTGCCATCTGTAGTCAAGAATAGTATGAAGAATGGAGTTACGCATTGCAATTCAATACCTGAGCCTGGGTGGAGTGAAGGTACCATTGTGTTTGATGCATTGTGTGTACAACCTGTGACTTAGAAACAGTACCATAACGTTAGCCCCGATTTGGACTGGCAGCACGACAGCTAGATAATCGTACATTGACTGCTGTGTCTCAGCTGCACATGATCTTTCACATTAGAAATGTTGATTTTGACTCTGTGATTTAGAGAACACATAAATCTCAACCCACGCTAGCTGCATCCTGTGCCAAAACTCCCTAAGGCAATAGTTTTTAACAACAGCTATTTAACAACAGTTTAACAACATAACAGCTATTTAAGCAATTCATTTTTGTCTATCTATGAAAACATGGCTTAACGACTACAACCCATACTCCACCACCCAACTTGACCAGATAACAATATAGCTGGTGACTTTAATCATGCAAACCTCAAGTCAGTGATTCCACAACATAGATTTCTCAACTCATGGACACTTTACAATGGACTTGGTCTACACCCGCTACAAATGAGCTTACATAACTTCCCTCCTTCTCCACCTTGGACTAACTGATCAGAATCAGATGATTCAGAGGCATCAAAAGGTGTGGCCTGGAGATGGCAGCTCCATACTCCAGGAACACTCTGACACCACAGACTGGAATGTGCTCTGTGGAGCAATTACCTATAATGAACTGTCCTACAGGAATATACTGAGATTGCCCTTGCATACATACAAGTTTATTAATTCGTCACTGGGACAGGGACCATCACCATCTGGCCTACCGAGAGACCATGACTACCATGGACAGGTCCTAGGGCTGCTAAGGGCCAGGAATGCTGAAACAAATTTTATTGCCAACTAATACACACTGCTTTGTCACACTTGTCTTCTCACCTAGAGAAGTGGGTTAATTTACCTGTTAATGATGTCCTGTACCACCATCTTTAACAACTGCCTGCAGTACACAAGTATCTTCAACAGCAGGTAGAACAAAAAATGAAGCTCCATGCACAAATATATCACTTCATAGTTTATTTATGATATAGCCTACTGAACAATACAGGCAATTGTGATTTTTAACAACAGATTACTTTTAACCCTATGGGCTCTAGGCCTAGGCTATTTTCAGGGTATTTTTACTACCTTTACTTTTAAGATCATATCTTGGTCATTGTAAGGGCCATACATACATGCTATATCTTTTTTTTTTCTTTCAGGACAGTGAAGTGGAATTTTCCAATATCCCAGCAGCATAAGTGCACCATACTACACTGTCTATCAGACATTATGTGGTGGATGCAAATAAGGGAGAAGTCAAGAGTCTAGGGCAGTTGAAACCCACATAATAGTACAGCAGACAAAATTGTTTTCATGTATTTGCAAGTCCCTCCAAATCCTCCCCTGGGCTGCCTGGTTGGATAATTGTTTCCTCCTGCCTGACTACAGGAGCAGCACCAGTTCTAAAACAACCAAACTCACCCCATTTAAAAAATGCAAACGTTATCCTAGTTGCCATCCTTATGTACTTTATCCTGCTTTCCCACATAGCTAACAAGTATGAACTTCAGGAGCCAAACATTTATACACAACATGTTTTGCACAGGACTGAGAGGCATGCAACTAGGCAGGTGTGCAAGAAATACATGTTTTTGTATGTGCGATTCTCAAATGCCTATTGTGTGGTGTAACAATGGCATGGGAAATTACAGAGCAGCGACTGAATGAGAGCTGACCTCCCAGATCCGCTCCATACAAACAGAACACTTTCAAATGAATCCACTCTACAATGCCTTGAGTAGAAACATCAGAAACATGGGGGTTCTTTTGAGTACTTTCTGCCTGACCCTACCCTCCTGGGTAGACATCAGCTGCTTATCTACAGAGCATGGCATGACTAAGCCCTCAGTTAAGTGTGAACTGACAGATTTAATGCCATGTGAACACTAACAAACAGACATCCTTTTTAAATCTCACAAAAGGAAAAAAAACCTTGAAAGTAAAGCCCCACAACTAACCCAGAGGTTGTGAGAATATAGCTCTCTGTACGTCTTTAATTCCCCACTGACAAATACAGATCAGAGGCAGGACAATGGCCAGTTTTAACCTAAAATAAACAAAGCCCTCCATTTTTATTGGTCTCGAGAGTTGAAACCAGTGCCAAACCAATACCAAACCAGTGAGCTAACACTGGCACAGCAGGGAGCAGATAAAAGGACTGAGAAGCTGTGTAGACTAAACAACAATCTCACTTTCCCTGTCTCTCTCTCTCTCCCTCCATCACACACACATACATACACACACACAAACACAAACACACACACACACACAAACATAAACACACACACTCACGCAAACATAAATGATGAGCGTACTTCTTCTCAGGACTTTTACACCACAGCAACTGTAAAAACCAATGTCAAAATAATTAAAATAAGTGTAAGAGCAGAGCAGACAGCACTTGTGAAAGGATACAATGTCTTGCGCAACTATTAAAAAAACAAAAAAAAAAACATGAGGCAGAGAGAAGTTATGATGCACGTCACAGAGCACGCCTGTCACAACATGTTAATGTGCTCATCAATGTCGCAAACATTGTAAACATCTAGCCTACATGGTGAAACCACACCCAATTTACGTAGATGACTCCATGGAAAAAAACAATTTACCAAGCAGCCAACTAGGACCAATGTTGCAAGACGCCTACCACAAATACTTCCCTAACAGTTAAAAACATTTCAAAGTTGAGGTTTTCACAAATCTGGCTTCATGTAATTATGTTGCTGGCAGTGCCTTTTCACTTTCCCTGTCAATCTTTTTTTCTTTCACTGGTAGATGAAGGAATTGAATAAATACACAGAAAATCCCTGTATTCCATGACACCTAACCAAATAAAACATGTGATTACTGAATCAGGCCAGTATTAGTGGAGCTTGCTGATGGCACACTGTGACTTAGGGCTACATGGCAGACACCACTGCTGCTTTGCCAGTCTGACCTATATTGGTCCGTACTCTTCACTGTCAAGTTCTTTTAAATACACCGGGCACAGCTCTGGCATGTCAACTGTCCACTTGTGAGAACTGGCTGTTCAAGCTCTCTGAGTGCAATAACACCTCATCTGAAGGGCAAAAAGAAGTGATCATCCTGATCATAGCAGCTCTGAGGGCATTACACAAATTTCCATGTCATTATATATGTGAACCCTTATGAAGGTCTCAGTAACAACACCAGTACAGGATTTAGAATGCCACGCTACACTAGGTAACCATGAAAAAAGATAGGGCTCCTGAGCTAACCCCCAGTCATTATCAACTGAAGCAGTGAACTCAAAACAGGTTGCTTATGATAATGAACCAAGCATTGTGCCACACGTCTTCAATGTTTTGCAGTAGGAAATGTTTGAAGGCCTTAAAACAACACAGCTGTTGTTAAAGGGCTGTCAGCTGGGCCCAGAGTCTAAGCATAGATGGGAAAGTCATCAGCTGGAATCAAATATTTCCAATATGGCTCAGGCAGAGTGAGGTCTAAAGGCTGAGACTGCACAGATATTTAGTGGGGTCTGATTCCCTGCTCTACTGAAAGCCTGAAGGGCTCAGCCAGTCAGAGGAAACTGGACAGTCTTGTCAGGGTTCAGGATATTTGTTTCAAATACAGACAGGCTGGGCATATGGCCTGTTTGTCTGTGTTTGTGTGTGTGTGTTGTGTTTTAATGTGTGTGAGGCACAAAAGGAGGTGTGGAAGTTTAAAGAGGGTGTTGCTGAACCTCATAATATGGAATGCCACAACACTACCATGCAGCACAGTGCTCTCTGCTCTCAAGAGCTTATGACACGTTTCTGTGACAGACCCAATGGTTGAGGCTGCTCTAAGATAAACTCCCCATCAGCCTGCCAACAGCTGTCCCCTTTTAATGCCACGTGTGTTCCACTCATCATCAATCTCTTGCCCTCATCTCTCATTGTTCTGCTTCTCAAAGAGTCACCTTAAGCTTCATGTGAATGTCTGTTAAGATTTATGGGCACGACTGCTTTTTCTCCGGCCTGCTTGAAATAATACGCAGGCCAATTTAGAGGCGTAAGGGGCTGTGCAACTTTATAAAGGTGCAATTGAATATTTGAGCTGTTTTGTCAAACAATTTTACTTTAAAATACTGGAGCTGGAACAGAATCAATGTAGGTCAATAGAGAGCCCTTATAGGTAGGTCTATCCAAAAGGTGTAGGAGAATGTGTGAGAGGAATGTGCAGCGTAAACCTCCCTTCTCTGACATTCTGAGAAAGTCAAGGTGAAAGTATCCCCTTCACTCCTTGATGTCACATGAACTTTTAGGTTTCAGGTTAGTTGAACAACACTAGCTATAGGCTACCAACCGACTACAAACATACATGATCTGTGCTTTAACAAGATCCTCAGCACTAGCAACGCCGGGTTGCTGTGGAAAATTACTGACTTTTTTTCATTTGAGGAAGTAAGAATGCAATCCTTGCCCGTCAATAGTTTTGACATTACCGCAACAGCTGTGTCTTTCAAGCCATTGAAGCAATACCCAATGTATGTCAGTTACAGAGCTTTCTTTCTGTCGATTCGAATTACTAGGCCTGAGCAGGCGTAGCATTGGAGTAATCTCCTCGGCTAAACTAACAGTGAAGCACAAAGAATGGTATAAAATTCCATATCTCGCAAGTCTTGCCACTGGCATGGCATGCTTAGATAGCTTTGTGATGCCTACCTGAGAATGGATGGCCCGGTAGGATGGGGCGTCCTCCCGGGAACCGGAAGGTGTGATCTCCGGTGACGGGACACCCTATCAACCAGGCCTGTTTGCCTAAAACTTCAATCAGAACAGGTGTGCCTAAATCAATGGTTTTATGACGTGTTCTTTTTTGACGTGTTCTTGACAGATTGTGCAAGGTTATCAGGCAAACGGTAATTTACAAACGTTTCATTTTGCTTAATTGAATGTTCGGCCTGAGGTAATTGTTCCAGTCTTCTCCATGTGTTCTGATAGTTCCGAACAATAATCAGAGCACTAGCGCCCTTCTCAGACGTCTTTGCGTAATTGCGCGCGAAGGGGCTAACATTCTAAACCTCTGAAGTTTTGTAGGCCTACTCGAGTTTTTGCTGTAAGCTACACTAGTTATATGAATTGAGTGTTTCAGACCACATGTACAAAACAAAATGTACAGTGTGTGACTTTTTTTTCTTTTTCTTTTGTTAATGGTAGCCAACACTGTGGCCATTTTTTGCAGTTACATGAAACAAACAAACAAAACGTCTGAAGTAGGCTACGTCACTAAAAGTTCGCCATTTATGCCCATATTCAATTCCTTGACCAAGGCGATCTTACCTGCGGAAAAACGGGGATTGGGATTTTTTTATATATCACACTGTAGGTTAGATGTCGTGGATGTCTGAGATGCAAGCGTAAACTTTAGTCATCTGGTTGCGAAAGGCGGTTGTGATTGCGGCGTTAAGACGGTGAGCTTTGATTTTTGCGTGTAGCCTAGGTCAACCTATATAATATTTATGTTTTGTCATATAATAATTATGTTTTGTCACTAGAGTTTGTATTTTTATGCCCAAAAGTGTCGGCGCAGTGACTGTACGCTGTTTTTTTAAACAGTCTTGTTTGAATGCATATTAGTGTTTTTTTTTTTATTGGCGAATCGTTCAAAAGAAAATGTTTTGCTCGTGAAGCACCACCCCTTTGGGACAATTGTCTAGGCTACAAGTAAAAGATCAATTTTTATGCACCCTTGTCTGATAAAATTAAAGAATGCAGAAAACTGCAATAATACGCCTCTGATCGTCTCAGTAGGTTTAACAATAATTTTAAAGCTCGTTTATTTTACCCTATCAACCAGGTCTGTGAGCCAAAAATTCAATCAGAACAGGTGGGCCTAGCTCGGTGGCTTTATGAAGTGTCCTGGTTCTCAACTCAGTTATTTATCAGTTATTTATTATTGAGTCAACTGTGTCTTAATATGACTTGAAAACTCGTATTTTAAATGTCTACTTGATAAGTAGGTAATATCGAGTCATGGGCCTACTGTTGCTTCACTGTTGTTATTATCATTACAATTGTTGGTAATGATATTCGTCATACCTCTATTTTTTATTAAATAATTTTATTTATGTTTGCATTTACAGGAAATGTGTTTTTTATACCACTGTTGTGGTCTAAATATTGTTGTTAGTCGCTTTGGATAAAAGTGTACTTGACCATTACTAATTAAGGCAAGTTGTAGTTATTGTAGGACAAAGTACAAACAAGTATCACAAATACAGCATCAAGCTATGTTAGAATCACAATCACAAACATCAGGTCTTTTATAGAAGGAAAAAAATCACAATTCATATGTTAGTTAACTCACAACCTAATATAAGAACAAGCAATAAACATTCCAAAATGCAAAGCCTCACTTTAAGTGACAATAAAACCAAAGTTATCAGAGCATCTATTGAAATGATAAATGTGAGGTAATTACCAAGTAAGAAAGATGCAGCCCTTCAGTAGCAAGACAGTCAGTGGTTTGTCCTAAAGTGTTTAATCAGGGGGGCAAAGAAGCCCATATATATACCTTTTAAATGCACAAAACATAGTCAACATATCTGCAAGAGCACAGAAATAGATGCATGAGGACCAGTGGCTAGTGAAAGAAGGTGGTGGCTTGTATGACAGTTGTCACTAGAAAATAGCGGCTGGGGTCAGGGGGGAATGCCTCTACGATTTACGGCATCTGCTGTTGAGCTTGGTCAACCATGACCTACTTGCTTCATGTCTGTTCAAAATACTCAACAGTTGAGTGATGTTTATGCTGCACTTTTGTGTCCACACTGCACATGCAGTCGATATGGATAACAATATTCTTCTCAAACAACCACAGATGAAGTGTCAAATGATAACAGATTAGGTACATCAGTTTAATGTCCTGATGTTGTTCAGATGCTGTAAAACATGGAATTAACAATGTAATTCAAAGAGCACCAATCAATCAAAGTGTACAGTAACTGATATCAAGCCAAGGATGATGAAGGGTCAGAGCAGGTCACAGGCTTGGTGCACAAAGCCCTCAGTTTCACTTCCTTTCCTCCACTCACATCCTTTCCTTGGTGTGTTACAGGAATCTCTCAACTCTTAGGAAGAATGTTGAAAAAGACAAGGGGTAGAACAAGAAAATGTTGCTAGCTGTCAGTTGACACTGGAACTGTGTGTACAGTTAGAAGTCTGGAAAACTCTGGACACTGGAACTCTGTTTGTACAGGGAAGTGCACAGGTACACCTAAGCTATGACACAGCAACATGTATAACTCATTATTCTGAATTCTGTATGACATTTAAAGCACATACACAGGAAGGATGTAAGTGGATTAGATGTTAGTATTTACTCACAGTTATATTACAGGGTAGCATGTGGCACATTAAACCTCAGATACAATCAAAATGGCAACCGGACAAACAATGGCTGAATAGGATTAATAAATATGTTTCCATCTTATGAGTGTATTTGTAGGTATTGGAGTGTTGTAAACATGTAAAAATGTATAGTATATACTGAATATACATTTTCTCCACAGTCACTGAGCATGTTTTGTTTTGTTTTTCACCATGTTTGCCATATCATTAGTGGGCATAAATGCTGGAGCCACAGACAGCAATACGGAGATTCAATGTATGTTCTGCAACAGAGGAATCTTGAATGGTGGTGTTACTGGTGGAATTGGAAACCAGAGGTGCCTCACTTTGTTAGCCCTAACACATACATGCCAACTCTCAAAGAGAAGTATATATACGTGTGTGTTTGTATTTATTTAGATAAAAAATATATATTTGGAATGGCTACATGTTTTGTAATGTTTACTCACATACATGCTACCTACATATAATCAAGAAGGATTCATGAATTCAGTTTAAAAACAGCCACACAGATGCACACCCTTCTGCAACAGCACTGGTTTCATGTATTTGAAGGATGTGGTTCTTTTGGGAACCAAAAGTTTTATAGGTAATATAACATGGGCTGTTTGGTAAATAAACCAAAGTCCCAACTGTGGTGGTGTCCTGTGCAGGGTGTACTTAACAATGATAAAGTTCTGAAAAAGATAAAAATCAGAAATTGGCATATTTCCAAATCCAAAATAGTTTCAGACTATGCAATCCCATTTTCATTAAATACCCCGATCTTGATGATTTCAACAGTGTGATGATGGTTAAACTCAAAGTCGGCTCCTGTCATGCCAGTCTTCTGTCTTCATCACGCCATCATGGAATCCCAAAGTGGATGACATCAGAAAGACAATCTGCAGTAATTGTATTTCATACTAAAGTACAGATGACAATAGAGAAATAAATAATGGCCCTTGTGTTGCTCTGCTATGAGGGATATAGTTTTTGTTCTACCATCTGTTTTTTGTTCTTTAAATAGTCGACAGTAAGATTAATGGAAGGCCAGAACGCAAGAATAGGCAATAGCCATGAATACGTGTCTTTAAAGTACCAAACAATACTTAACAATTTGTATTATAGAAAATGGCCTTGCATATTTTATTGCTTTGTATTTTTGCAGTGTAAAAGTGAAGTGCACACATATATGTACATACACTACTAGTGTAGGTCAGTAAACAGGCATGATGTGACGTTGTGATGTTGCCTTTTTTTGTTGATTAAAGACCACACATACCACCACATTTTGGACCATTTGTGGAGGTTTTATCAGTCAAACTGACAGGTTATAATGATGACCAGTATGACGAGTTGAGTTCCATATTGAACCAGGAAAGGATTTTTTTATGTATGTTGTAAAGTCCATAGAAGCACTGCTGTAAGACAGGCAGAATGGTCAGAGAAAGGTAACAAGGTCAACCACCATCAGGACAGCATGGTTGTTTGCAACCTTGGTAAGAGCAACAGACGTAGATGAGATATATATATTGATATTTTTATAGCTCTACTGATGGGCTGTGATAACCAAGAGTTTGGTCGGAGAGGCATGCTAAGATATGTACCAAGACTGTGCGGTCATCTGGCAGGAATGACACGTATAGATGTGCATCATCAGCATAGTAGTGATACGAGAAACCATGGGATCAGGTAATCTTGTCCAGGGAGGTGGTGTACATGGCAAAAAGAAGGGGCCCAAGCACCAAGCCTTGACCCAACTCTGGGGAGAGGCGATGGTATGACAACATTTGTCATTGGCACGACACTTTAAAGGAACACACACAGAGACAGGATCAGGCTCAGGATCTGGATCGGCCATTGACTAGGGGAGACAGGGAATACCATGTAAAAGGACTGCTGCAGGCCTTGCACTCAGCACAGCGTGATTGACTGTGGATAACAAGTTGTGACTGGTTTGGTCATAAAATGATTTGCTTATAGTGGCTACCTTTTCTTCTGAAGGCAAAGCTGTCAGCTGTCAGATTTGTGACAGCTAAAGAAAGACTAAAAAGGGATTTAAAGGTCAAAAAACATTTTCTGTGTGTCTATGGTGTTTCTGAATTTTGAAATTGTAATTAGCTGTTTTCTGGTAGTGATGGTGAAAGTCTGTCTGTTTTGGTAGAATTTGTGATACAACTTTGAGTGTGGTGAGTCCTCTAAAGTTAATAATACATAAGGCAGCTTCCTGAACTGGTCTCATTAAGACTGGGCCCAGTTTTTTTCTTCAGAACTTAAACCATCAATAAGCAAATTATGACCAACCAAACAGAATGCTTAGATGTGATTAGCCCAGTCCTCAGTTACATGTATTCCAAGACACTTAAATCGAATTGCTCTTTACGTTTGGGTTCCTCCTCCTATGACGAGGGGGTTGTAAAACAGCTGTTTTGCTGGAATTCACATGAGACAGTTATCCTGGTGCCAGCATACCATGTTCTTACTTTCTGTTAAGACATAGATAGATGGTTTGCAAAGTGGTTCATCTATCTTGAAAAAAACACAAAAATACAGTATTTTATTTTGATGTGTGCCATAGTTACTGTACTGTAGTTATTGTAGGTCATTTTAATACATGTAATATAGAGGTACGTGGAGTTTTACCTTATTTCCCCATCCCTATGCCTGAGTCCTACAAGTGGTAAAGGGATAGCTGATTAGTATTACATTAGATTGTTGTTGATGTAGATTATTCCCCTATGCTGTGTGTATTAGCTGCTGCCATTAGGTATCTGTCCACACTAGTTCACTTGAACGTCAGCATATGATAATACTGCACTTTAATACTGTATGTGGCACTGATGTCTTCTTGCATTGTTAAACAGTTTTATAATGCAGAGATTTTTTTTGTTTTTATGTGTACTAAATGTTGCTTGTTGTGAATATGTATCATTGTTATTTTGTAATTGCCTGAATTGTCTAATTGTCAGAAGAACTATAAATAATAAATAATCTGAGGTAACCTGAAAGTCTGTGTCATCCTAAACCTCTCACCCTTCTCTGGGCCTTGCACAAGACCCTCTTTTAGCCTTTTTTGAGCATTATTATCATACATGACTAAGAATATGCAGTTTATCCTTTTCATGTCATGCCTACCATTCACAAATTATTTTTCTATTAAACTTTAGCACAAGTCCATATAGTCTGTAGTCTAATATAAAGCACCTGGTTATGACTTGTCCACCCAAACATTATCCTTCCTGGTTCATCAAGGGCATAAACACCTCACACATTGATGATACATTCACTCTTACCATGCTAACTTGCCCTCCAGGGTGCTCCTATCTTCACATAGGTGGGCCATTTGGTGAATAAACACAATTTGCCACCAAAGGTAGCCACAAGTAAGTGTCAGTATGACACCGGCGGCGTTCTGTACAGTGTTAGTGATAGGAAATATTTAAAAATGCCATGTTCCCAAACCCATAATGGGCTGCATTAAGAACAGAGATTCAGTGTGGATTTGTGTTCGCCTGGCTGTTGCCCCAAGGTTGTAGATGGAGCTTGCTCTGGCAAAGTTCCCATAGACAGGAAGTTCTTAGAGGCGGGATCAACCGGGGTCTATCAAATGCCTCTGTACACTATGGGACAGACCTACAACCAATCAGACCACTGATTCCATGCATATCATTTGTTTTTCATTGGTGCCCAATTTCTCAGGCAAAGGAACAGCCGAGAATATACAGGTTGGCCAGACTGACTTGAACAAAAAATTCTGTGCAACATCACAGGCAGTATGAGCGGGCCCAGGTTAGCTTTGTGTAGATTTGTGACAGTCTTTCCTATCAGCTAACATTGGGCAGATGCTTACTTTAATGTTTCAGACAATTTTAACGTTTCAGACTGAACGTAATTTTCCTCAATAAATAAAATTACTTAGGCTTTGATATTATCATAATCCCAGTACCCCTCGTCTGATGATTCTGCATTCTGATCACTATTTAACCTGAAGTCAGGCTTGGTTCTGACTTGACTGATCATAACTTGTCCACTCCCTGGTTCATCAAGGGCATGAACACCTCACACACTGATACTTTCACTCTAACTATGGTAACTTGCCCTCCAGGGTGTTTTGCTGTCATCACACATCACAAACATTCGTATTCCTAATTGTTGGGCTTAGGTTTGTGTGACTGCACATTCAGACACAAACAAGGAAATCCATTCTATCCAGGCTAGTCCTTAAAACGTGCATTTGGAAAAATACTTCAGCCTACGAATGAACATGTAAAAGCTTGTTACTAAACCACAGCTATTTATACACAGATCCAGGGGACCACAATACTTTTCAGAGTGCTTTGCTGAGCCCTCACACCAGCAAGCATGAAGTGGTGCCTGTAGTATAAATAACACCGCACCTAAGTCTTATGGAAGTTGGTTCCCATTTTATGACTTATTTTTGATTGCTCTTTTCTGAATACGACTACAGTCCAGCAGACACATAACCTTGTAAATCTTTAAACATTCCAACACATTATGACAACCATTATCCAAGAATCAGTAAAAAAACAACACATCATGAATCCAATAAGGCAATCCAAAAAAACAACTAATTCAACTGTGTTTTCAAATTCAATATACCCAATGAAACCCATTCCATTTCTGGATAAGTATTGTTTTTACTGAGTAAATTTTGTGGTAAAAATCCAGTCACTTAATCCTAATGGAATTCAGGGGCAAAATCATTGCCATTTCCCTTCACTTCAACCAGTGTAGAACAAGCTTAATCCTCTACACTCAGGACCAACACAGTACTGTGAATAAAAACATTTCCAGTTGAACTCAGACAGAACAGAACTCAAAACAGATCCTTCGTACGGTTCAGAATTCAGCTGCCAGACCTCTTACTAGGACCAACAAGTGTGCTCACAACTCCTAGTTTATGTCTAGATTGTGCTCTATTCTTCATTGTTTTATGGTTTTTCTGTATGCAACTTTAGTTTCCCAGCCTGGGGTCAATGAAGTACATCTATGTAGCCTAATTAGTCATTTTTGTTTTATGTCCGTATTTTATGACAATTACAGAATTATTTTATTGTAAATAGCTTTAAACCTGCAATAGTTCCATATGTACATTGCATCAATATTGTACACTGTAGCCACTTCCACTTGTTAATTTGATGTTAAATAGCACTTTGTAACTTTGTTTTGAAAAGTTAAAAGGTTACTACGTTGACTATGCTGATTAGTAACAATGCCAAAAGAAAAAAAAAAAAAAAACACTTGTGGACATGCTAATCACATGTTGCTGCTGGGCAACAGTGCCACCTGGAGGGAGAAAGCAGCAAGTTGTTTTAAAAATCTCACTGCAAAAACTACAAGTTAACATTTTAAGTTAGCCACGCTGTTGCTTTAACTGCCTGCTTGACGAGTCCCTTAGGACTACTGAGCCCCCTGCTGGTGTGAAGTAGTACCTGCAAGTCCGCTTGAAACATGCTTATTATTTGGTAAGCAGAAAGCAGACCATCACACCATGTACTAACTAAAAGAAACCTTGGTTTACTGTGTTGATGCCAGCTACTACAGGATATTAGACTTGCAGCCACATTTCATGTACAAACTCAAGTATTTTTAAGTATAGGCTTCCATAGATAGATTTACTTTATTGATCCCAAGCTGGGAAATTGGAAATTGCATTTAGCTGACTATGTCCAAACCTTGGGTCTGTGCAGAAAGAAAAACTGATGGCCCTTCTGAATGTGGGAAGAAAATGACAAACTACTGTTTTCACCAACTGTATGTTTATTTTCTGATTTACATGTGGATATTTCACTTCTGGCTAGACTCCGACTTTGATGTGGATGCACGCAGGGATGAGAGGCGGCGTCTCTTGGCAATCTGTTCCTGACGCTTCTCTTTGGCCTCCTGCAAAAAAGTACAGAGGGGAAGTTCAGTGACCAAATCCACTTCTGTAGAAGATCAATTAGACACCAATGTCATGTTTCTGTCTGGCATCTTATATAACTCCAGGTGCAAAAACAAATTCAGCCAATTTGAACACGAGGCATAAGTAGGAGATGGTTGGCATTAAAGTACTAAAGTACTACAAATTCAAAAACGCACTTCTGAGAAATGCTCAGTGATATGTAACCACACCTGTTAGTCATAAGCCACTGCTGTGTTAACTGGACATGTTGACAGTCAACACACTGTCCAAGACAAGCACATGTAGTGAAGTTACAATTCCAAAAAAAAAAAAAAAACAAAACAAAAAAAATAAACAAAAAAAAGTGGACCAATTTCTACCTGTATTACTGTGCTCCCACTTCCAGAAACAGCCATTTTAACGACAATTAACACAGCAGCTAGTGAACGACACCGCTCAACTAGTATGTGGGGCATGGTCAGAAACCCCTCACTTATGTTCCTGCCAATCAATATAAAGCCACAAAACCCAAAACTAATTCTGGCAGTGTAGCAGCTAGACTGTACACCAATTTCTTGAAAAACCCTTTTGATCATTATAAATCCTACCATGTCCACCACAATAATTCCGACTGTTGAAGCTGCAACTACCATGTCTCAGAATTAACCACCACATCTAAACCATCAGCCAAATGACCCTTCGCTGAACCTTTCCCCAAAACACCAATCGTAACTTAGCAAACCTTACATGGGCCTGCCAAACCTTTAGGTACAGCAACGCTATACCGTACCAATGTTCTGCAATTTGGACAGCAGAAACCCATAGTTTAGAGAGGTGCGTGAGGCCGTTTTCTTTCTGAATCCTAAAACACATGCTCTAGAGCAGAAGCCAACAGCCAAATAGCCTTATGCAGCGCACCCACCCCTCCCCAATTTTCAGTTAAGGTCGTCTTACTACATCGACAAACAAGTGCCATCAGAGATGGTGACTTGGTTCCCCATGTGAATCAATGAACACCTGTTCATCTAATTGTTATGTTGCTCACCTGCCCTTGATTGGTTCTCATGTGGTATTTTGTTTCCTTGTCATTGTCTAATTTGGTGTTGTCCAGTTATGTTGCAGTTTAGTTAATTGGTCTACATAGGATCATTGCAATACCTGGTCAGGTAATTACACCAAGTAATTAACTTTGATACAAATTCAAGTATCAACTTTGTAGATATTTCACTCGTTTCCCCAAAACTGACAATGTTTAGGCGCTTGAGTGAAAACATTTAAATAGCTATCGAAATCACATGCCACTGTTGGATCCAAAGTTTGGCTTGGGTAGCAATGGCTTCTGGGTGGGGCCTAACAAAGGGCCAATTACTTCACTTATCGAACAAACAGCAAGACCTTATGAATGCAAACAAGCATACCTTCATCCTCTTAGCCAGCAGCTTGGCATACTCGGCTGCCTCCTCCTTGTTCTTCTGGGTGCGCTGCCTCTTGAGGGCAATGCGGCGACGCTTGTGCTGGAGCACACGTGGTGTCACCAGGCGCTGGATTTTGGGGGCCTTGGTCCTGGGCTTCTTACCTGAAGTACAGCAGGTGAGGTTAAGAAACCAGAAGCACCCCAGAATACAGTACAAAAAAAAAAAAAAAAAAAAAAAAAAAACACATGGAAGTTAATCTGAAATGGTGCATTAGTAACTGCAATTAAACTACACTGCTTGTATCACTATGTCCAAGACTGCCTTTAGAGTATACAAATTCTACCTTCACCCCTGGTCCATTTAACTGCAGAACTAGGGTGATCACATCCGCCCACGCTAGACTACCTCCACCCACTTTGTTTGTGAACCTGGGTTCATTCAAGTCATGAATATTAGATATTCTGCTGGCATCTTGGCCATGCCACAGTACAAGGTTACTTGGTTTTGGATGAGACACCTCACACCATAGCCAACAGTACTGAATTTCTAGCAAACCAATGTTTTCTGACAAGCTCTGGTATGAGGCTCACACTGAAGCCCTACAGACAACATTCACATGAAAAGTATACTAGTGGTCTAAACTCAGAACAGCTCTAGTGGCAATATGCCCTTATACTCAGCTTAGGACTGAGAGAGCGCGACACAGTTACAACCAGTCTGTATAAGCATCAGGTTGTATCCGGTTAGCAACTCCACAGTTTCTATAGCACCACACTGTCCCCCCTTTGAGGCTACAGGAGAACCGGAAAGGGTCTACTGGGGTGCTGGACAAACAAAGCCTCAGTTTCCTGTCTATGAAGTCCATGAAATACAAACATAAAAGCCAACTCTGGAATTTTACACTTCAAGCCTCCGTTCTTGGTTGTATACAATATAATACAATGCTCAAGACAAGACTCAAATGCTGCAGTCTGACATTTTCACTGTAGTCACAGATTACTTACAGAACTGTAGTTTAAGGTGTGAAACTCACCAGGTGGTCAGTGATCATTGATACAATAATACTGTTTATCATTTATGGACTATTAACTCTTGAGGAACTTATTAAAGCCTCATGTAAATTTATGCCCAACAGCTTGAAGCAGACAATCCAGACCAGTTGATTGGAATAACACCTTTAGGGTGATCTGCTAATGTCATAAAACCATTGAAAAGACCACACAAAACAGAAGTGTGGGGTCGGGTTCAAAAGGTATTTTGTTTGAGTAACAGGACTACACACGTGTCCAAAACATTTTCCATTTATGGTGCCAGGTAATACCAACAGCTAACTAGGCATTTTAAGTCAATAGTAAAACCTGACAGAAACCATTATGCACAGCAGTTGTTTATTAATGAACACCACTGACCACTTGGTGAATGCCACAGCTTTGAAAATGTAAGGCCTTTTATTAAAGATTGTTCTAATGCACCCTGGCAGCCATTGTGCAAGTCAGGCAATAGGGGCGGAATAGTTTGTGGAAAAACATTTGGTTTGCTTGGCTCAGTTTGTGACATGTGCATCATTCAGGTTATTGCAAATGCAAAAAAGTCTTTCAGTAACCTAAGGAAGCAGCAGTTTGGCAGAATTTTACAACAGAGTGGCACTCAGACTGATGAGTGCTGACTTCTAGGAAAATGTGACGTCCAGGAAAATGTTAAGTCCAAACAAATGTCTGATGCCATCACCACCTGCAGTGTACAATACTCTGGACCTTTCCCTATGCCTGAAAGACAGGACATTTCATACTTTAGATCAACCTACAACAAAAGTAAATAAATGATTACCCTGCATTACTGCACATAGTACTTGCAGTGCTGTTGGCATCAGCACATCTAAATTCCACTACTGGTGTGCCATCAACTAATTTAGGAGTACGAACTATGCAAAGAAATATCACATTGTCACCTTAGTGCAAGAGGATGATCGTTAAGCTGGCATCTTACTTGTGATGTCATTAGCATTGCTGTTAGGATCACTTGTGATTGCTACCTAACATTCAGCAATCATTAAACTGGTTAACAGCATTATACCTTAATTATACTGGTCCAAATAATACCAACAAGATAATCAGAAAAAGAACATATTGCTTTAATTAACTTACAAGTCACATTTAGTAGTCAGTATAGTTTGAAATGACTCACTTTGAACTAATGTTGGCTTTTTTGAGGATACTGTTGAATTAGACGTTGCAAAAAAGTTGATTTTACAAGAGCATCACTGCCCACAAATTTAGATTTGATTGATTTTTGTAGTCAAGTCAGTGGGTTTGCAAACTTGTGCACTCTTCCTGTGTGTCATACAAGGCCAAGCTATTCTTTAGTTTGACTTGTACCTCACCACTTCTGTGCTGTACTTATGCTTAGTGTAGCTCATTCTGCCAGGCAACGTACTGCATCAAGAATGAATGAATATAGTTTATGTAGTCTATGGCATTTCTGTAGTGTTGACAACCAAATCCAAACACTATGGCCCTGGAACCGTGATGTGAACCAAACCATGGATTTTTTTAACCAAATTCACCCCCAATCCAACATCAACCTACTCAGTGACTACAGCAACAACCTAAAACTCTGAAAACAGCAGCAGTTATCGAAATCCCCATCCTGGCCATTCTACTGTAGCAACAACCAGAAAATTTGGCTGCAAGCGTAAAATACTAGAAACACACTAATCAGACAGACATGACAGTGAAAAACTAAAAAATGTCAACTATAACTTCCCCAATCCACAGGAGAGAAAACTGAAGCCCAAACTACTTAGGTGTAAATCTGACATTAGATAGCAGCAAGTGAATTTCTGCCTGAATCGGCTTCTCAGAAGACTGAGGACACGCACTTTAAAAACAGACCTGGAAACTCAGCAGAACCAAGCAAGCCTTACCCTCCTTAGTCAGGGGCCTTCTGACTACATACTGTCTGACATCATCCTCCTTAGACAGATTGAAGAGCTTGCGAATCTTGCTGGCTCTCTTGGGTCCAAGACGCCTGGGCACAGTGCTGTCAGTCAGTCCAGGGATGTCATTCTCACCTGCAGAAAACAGCAGGGTAAATTGTGCCATTTACAGGACATTTAGGAGACATTTATACCTGTTGATCTCATCACTGACAACTTCGAAAACTTAAATGTTGCAAACGAGGGATTCAGTCTTTGCACTGTTCTCATGTCTAAGATTAGACTACAAGAGGAAGAAATGAGGGAGAATTTCAGTACAACCAGCCACAAGGTCAGGCTCAAGCTGTTATCCGTTAGCAGCTCCACAGTTTATATAGCACCACATGTCCCCCCTTCGAGACTACAGACCAGCCAGGAAGGGTCTACTGGGGTGCTTACCAGCAAAGGCATGACCATTTTACAGACTTATCAATAAAATGAAGTCTGTAGCCACAACAGCCCAGCCATAAAATACCTAAATACAACCAGTCCCTCACGAATCTGCAGTTCAGAATTAAGAGCAAGACAGGCATGCATCATACCTTTCCTGACGATAACCAGATTCAGCACACTGAGGTTGGCATCAACAAAACATCCACGGACAGACTTGCGTTTGCGCTCGCCGGTACGACGAGGGCGGTAGCAAGAGTGCCCCTTGCTGAGCAGGAGACGCACACGCCCGGTGGACAGCACACCTTGCTTCATGGGAAATCCCTGCTTGTCGTTACCGCCACTGATGCGCACAACATAACCCTACAGAGATGGGGGAAGCACACATGAGGGGACTATGGAGGACTCAGTCTAGGCAGTTTGCAAAAGATGATAAATGTGAATGGGAGTCATAAAATTCTTAGATAGGTAAGTGAAGTCAAGTGAAAGCCATTGATGAACAAACTGGACCATACAAAACAACCATTATAGCTGAATGTTAAGATAAAAACTCGTAACCCTTGAAAAAAGTTGTAACACCAGAAGTACAGTAATGGCATCACATTCTTAAGCATGCAAGCAGCAGTTTACAGGTCAAGCAGCCAGACTGTGACTTTTGACCACCTCAGTAGACAGTCATCTCTTACCTTCCACTCATCGCCCAAGGGGTCGGCAGCCACTTCGGTGGCCATGCGTTTCTCATAGAAGGTGCGCAGTTTGCGCTCATCATCAACTTCGATGAGCTTCTGGCAGCCTGTGGCTGGGAATGAGATATTCAGCTGAAAAAGAAGAGGGTGCATTAGACAGTTACCATGAGGAACCCGAATAGCATCCAAGTTTAAACTCACAAAAGCACACACAGGCGTACATTTCCAATATTCGGATACCAGCATGTGAAACGATTACTAACTAGTAACGTGGCCTACTGCATGCTCCATCCGGTCAAAAATGAACTAAAAGAAAATACTGTGAAAACAAACTCGGCTCTGACAATCTCAAAATGGCATGTGTAATTTAATCTAAAACCTGGCCAACTACTACTGCAGGAGGAAACTGACCAATGTATAATGCCACTGACAAATGTAGTCATCCGAACAAACACTGCTAATGTACGCGTCAAACATTCCTCTGGGCTATTTACACGCTCAAATATAATGCCGACTTAATGAGCAATACCTTAAAAAGTTGCCTTTCAACTCAACATTTTGTCAGCCTAGCACACTTTACAGCTGCAACAACGGTAACAAGGTAGACCCGTTTGTCAGAACAACAAACCAGTTAGCTAGCTAGCAAGTTTTTTGTAACTACAGGTACGACGACAGTTTAGTTAGCCAACTTACGCCTCAACTAACAAAGCAGTGTTTTTTATTAAAACAATTAAACTGACAATGAAACACTATGGAACATTGTACACAAATGGGCACAAAAGTAGTTATTCGCGGTCCGCCCCTAGAAGTTGAGCCGCACATTTTCGTTCCAGTATGCGGCCATGTTTCTGACTCTGCTACTACTGCGAATAGCTCAACACAATCTATACCCATCTTAGTGATTTTAAAAGTGGATTGCAAAAAATCCGGTAAAATCCAAACAAACAGCACCTGCCTTTAAAACACAAGAGTATATTACAGCGCAAAAACATACAATAAGCATATAAATTTACTAGTTCTGAGTCCTCACCTTCATCCTGGGTACTGAACCGGCTGAAGTCCGCCACGAAAAAGAGACCGGATATCGTCTTCATACTCTCACATAGGCAATATAGACACACTCTCGCGAGAAGAGAGCACCGGTAGCCAATCAATCTCAATCTTGTTCAATTTCTTTTTTTTCTGGGGAAATGATTGTAGTGCGTAATCTCCACCTTGGCTACAATCTACAACGTGGTCTGGAAAACATTTGATTTTGTTATGTTGTTGTGGTGTGTACACGACTGCAGTGTCGTCTGAAAATGAAAATACATCTATATAGCCTATTTTATGCTCTGACTTGTGACACAAGTTAAGGTTAATGCAGTAGGTAGTTTGATTTTAATGAACCTGATACGGACCTTTCTAGAGCGTCACTAATGCCATAAAGTAAGATTTGGCCAGCACAGGCTAACAATCCATTGTTTCAACTGAGGCATTCAGTGGGCAGACATTCAGTGCAAATACACTCAATGCGAAAATATCAATACAAAATGGTGTGAAAGTGTATAGAATTGGACACTCGTGTCCTGAGCGTGAGCGTGTCTTCAGGCGTCATAATGAGATATTTTAAAGCACCCGTAGAGACGGATTTTGCGTTCTATGACGTCTGTTTGGAGGGACTACACAGTAGCAAGAAATTCCAATTTGGAGGTCTTGGCTACGAAACATGAGAAGATAGAGGATGCAATGAAGACCACTGCTCGTGTCAGATCTGTAAGACCTGTGCGGGTAGGTAGCCTGTTAGTCACTTAGGGCAGACCAAGCTGCACACATTATATTTTTTGGTTATATAGGTGCCTTAGTTTGGACACAGCAATAATACATACACGCAGCCTGTGGATCAATTAAAGGTGCAGTTCAAGGCTTTGTAATGGCAGTGTGTGTGTGTTTTGTAATGTGATTTTATGACTATGTCAATAAAAATGGAGAGTATTTTCTTTATATCCTCCCTTGTATTACAACTACATCAAATGGGAGGCAAACATATATTAGAACCAGAGCTATAACCTTACTAAGACTTTTTGTGTGCAAGTTGCTGTTTAAATGTAGGCTACTTGGCATGAATGTAAATTTTGCCGACGTAGCCTCTTTCAAATTATCTTTTCTGTACAACATGTAGCCTATTCTCGACAATGTATCAACTCACTGAGTACAGGGACAAGTTCCACCACCATGGTAGTACTGCCAAAGAAACCTCCAAAAAGGTCTGCCATGAGTACAAACCTCTGGAGGGGGAAATGTCAGCTGAAACCACCTTCCAGTGAGTTTATGTGCCAACAGGTGTAATACTGTCAAAGTGAATTAAAGCCTTTTGGATTTAAAAGGTGGTTTTAGAGGGGACCTCGGATGCTTTTTCCCACAGTCATCAATTTCTTAGCGTGTGCTAAAATGGATTAACATGCTATGATAATTCAGCACACAGTTTTTTTCTCATGTTGACAAATTTTATCCAGCCACAATATGAACTGCATTGTTGGTCAGCTCACTCACTCTCTTATGATTGATCATGAAAGCAGCACTGTCATCCTGCTTCAAAGTTTAAAATAAAGCTAAGATTGTCTGGAAACATGCAGCTGTTACAGACAAATTCTTCTGTGTTGTTGCTTTAACAGTATTTTGTCCTATGTCTTCCTGGACTGCACAAAGTGATGTACTGCATGGAGCAAAAGTTAGAAAACAGGCCAGAGTAGCAACAAAGTAATTTTAGGCAATTGAGAGAAATGGTTTTAGTTACTCCCTGATGGGTACCTCGGGGTCTTGGAAGGACGCATACTCTTTATATGCACAACAGCTTAACACAAAAGACATGGGGAAACCTAGAAAAGCATCCAAGAGCCCCTTTAAAAGTAGAGGTGGACAGTAACTAAGGAAATTTACTGAACTACTATTAGCCTAAAACTTTTAGCAACGTGTTACTTTCACTTCACTACATTTTCAAGACAAATATTGTACTTTTTACTCCACTGCATTTGAAATGTGAGCATGAAGTACTCTTTATATTGATGAGAGGCAGATGCACTCAACTCCTAACTAACAAATGTTTTGGGTGCATGAAAAGGACGATCAATACATTCATTACATTGCGAAAAGTCACACTAAAACATGGCTTTGAAGTAATTTAAATATATTGATCGGGGTCATATTGAAGTCTGAAGTGTCCTCACTTTCAAGTCATTGAATTTGAACTTGGCAGTAATCATGATGGCAATGGCAGATAATGACTGTTCTTTATCAGAACATTTGTTACTGTGGTAAAGTATGAATTAAATAAAACAATACTTTGACATTTACCACATCTCTGTAGATCTTCACAACAAAACATTAAATGGAGTGGTTAATATTCAGTGTTTTATATTCAGGTATTTGCAAAAAGAAAATTAATAACAAAAGTGTGTTATTTCATTTTAAACATGGACTAGGAATTATGGTCTTGCAATGGTATCATATTTTAAACCTCTAGACCTTCTTTTAGTACCTAATTTTGTAATTAACATCACCTTGAATTTAGGTAACTACATCTGGATTTATTTACAAGCCACTCAACAGAAACCACCAATGATCATTTTCAGAGAGCTAGCCTATGTTGACTGCAGTTATCCTTTATCTGGATTATTTCATATTAATGTAACACATAAAAACCTTGTAGTTTAGCTTTAACAATAGTGAAATTGTCACATTTGGATAGTCCCAAAAATGTGGATGTGATGTGGAAATGATGTAGTGTAGCCAAAAAAGAATTTACTGTCAGGTCAAGTTCTAGTGACCTGTCTGTAGCTACACATTATCAACATAAACACATAAAAAAGTACTTGTATTTTGAACACTTAAGTATTTTCTAAAACAAGTATTTTTGTACTTGTACAGATGGCATAGTAATTTTCACTTGTGGAGTAAAAGGAGTATCTATAGTTTAGTATCTTTGCTGAAGTATCTATACACTCAAGTAAAGAAATTATGTACTTTGTCCTCCTCTGTTTAAAGTGTCTATCTTGTATCTGTGCACTGATATTAGCTAAGTTAGCCATACTAACAGCTGTATTTAAAGAAGCACTATTCAGTACTTTTCAGTGTAGTGGCTACCTATGAGCATGATCACAGGAGTCATGGTGCTGAAAACCACATACATGAATGAATTCAGAATGTACCCTGCCTACAAGACCACCATCACCACAGTCAAGGAATACAAGGCACCCACTACAAAGATGGATACCCAATCTGGATATAATGGTAAGTGCATAAACAATGTAGTGTAAGTGTATTTAAAAACACAGTTGCATTTTTCTATTCACTGCATTATTGCAGCCACAGTACCACCATGGGTAAAAATGATAATGATGGTAATGTGTATTCTAGCAACTAACTTCTTGAGTCATAAGCCCTACCATGCACCTAAATACAATCTGTTCTCTTTTTCAAAATGCACGAATATGCCTGGGAGCCACAACCAAAGACCTCCCACAAGGTAGTTGACAACTTGAAAGTGAATGAGGGGACACTTGACATGACCACGACTGTGACACAGTCTACCACAGCACATTTAGAAAGCACAAGGTGCAGCCTTGCTCTGCAATTTTCAATCAGCAGCAGGAGGGCCAGATTTTGTCTTTGGGTAAGAATGGGTACATACTCTGCCAAAATTTCTCACCAGAAGAGTTATCTCCAGTCTGTATGGAATATAGTCACATATTTTGTGCTGCATTTATTTTCATTCCAAAATAGTTGATTCTTTAATAACAGCTGTATCATTATTTGCTATTGTTGATATTATTTAAATATTCTAAGGTAACAAAAGCATACTTGAACTCAGGATCCCTAAATTAATCATTGCCCTTCCTCCTCTTTTTTGAGTCACACACACTAATTAGCCTACACAACACGCACAGGATGCCCACATGTGCACCCCTGTCTTCTATACCATCTGATAAAAATATAATTATGATTATATCAAGCCACTAAAGCAACTATAATACAAGGATAGGATACAAGGATACAAGAAGTTTTATTTCACATGCATAGACATATTGGGTAGTAGGACATGCAGTGAAACTGTTGATTGTGAGTCTAGACTGTGCATGGGGAGTGGGGATGGCAGAACACACACGTGAGCCGTAAAGTGTAAACCTCCCGAAATGACTGCAGACCACTGTGTTGACTGCAACAAAAAGGTTGCTCACAGAAAACAGCTGAAATGACACCACTGATGTTATTTTGTAGATGTTAGCAGATGCTATGGTGGTACATCAATAGCATGTAAGGCAGCATTTCCCAATCATTTCGGTGGTGTAAGTCCATGTGTTTGGCAAGTTAATACAGTCCCTTGAACAAATGAAAAAATAAAAGACTATTCCGCACTGAAGGAGGCTGAGTTTAGGGGTATACGCAAAACGCCAAACACTGGAACACGTGTATTGGGCGGTCACAGCCTTGCAGTGTTCACGTGTCTGGGTATCAACAGAAGCCTGAACCGCGCTGCCTTGCGCATCACTGGAGTTCAATCTACCGACATTGCGGCGACTGGTTACGATGTCCCTTGATTTTGAAACGACGGAGTAAGTTTAATTTTACTACTAACTTTATTAATCGCTGTTGAAACAACTGGCATCAGACGTCTATATTTTGTCACTGATGATATGCATGTTCAAACATAGTTGCGGTGTTTTACAGAGTTCTGAATCAACAGCGTTCCCATGGGGGCTGAGTAAAGCTTTAAACGGGAAAACATGAGCTCCTGCATTCAGGATTTATATTCGGAAGTGATTGCTTAATGCAGTCCTCGCTCTCTACACAACTTTTTGTTAATTTCGATATTTTCGGTTTTGGTGTGCTATATCCGATGAACAGAATGAACAGGAGCAATGTTGCCTGATAAAGCTTACCGGTTTGAATGTTTGTCATTCAACAGCGTTGTCCGTCTGATCATGCAATACCTGAAAGAGAACAACTTGCACCGCACGCTGGCTACCCTGCAGGAGGAGAGTACTGTATACCTTCACACAGTGGATAGCATCGATAGCTTCATTTCAGACATCAACAGCGGCCACTGGGACGCCGTGCTACTGGCCATCCAGCACCTGAAGCTTCCCAGCAAAGTTCTCATTGACTTGTATGAACAGGTAAATGAGCACCACACATATTGCAACATTATTACCTTTAGTCTTATGAACAGTAACCTAATAGTTGAAGTACCAATATTGAATCTGTATTTTATGCTTTCTTGTGAATTACTCTACAGGTGGTTTTGGAACTCATCGAGATGAGAGAGCTTGGAGCAGCCCGATCAATGTTGCAGCAAACCGACCCCATGATTTACCTGAAGCAGACTGAGCCAGGCCGGTTTGTCCACCTGGAGAACCTTTTAACACGTCCTTACTTTGACTCTCGGGAGGTGTGCATACATTGTTTCATTTGCTGTCAGTCAGAACACAGTCTCATTAAGAAGTCATTGCAGGTTTACCTGCCTCAGCACAAGGATGCATTAGGGTTCCATTGCTATGCAGGACACTGTTAAGATTTGTGCCCTCTCTGTCCCTGTAGGCCTACCCAGATGGCAGTAACAAGGAGAAGAGGAGGATGTCAGTTGCCCACGCTTTGGCAGCTGAGGTCAGTGTGGTGCCTCCCTCACGTCTCATGGGACTTCTTTCACAGGTGTGTATATGAGTATGTCTTCACCCTCACAACAGTGTTGAAGTAAAAATGCATACAGAATTTAAATTGGGGGGCATGGGGGGGGGGGTCATGGCATCATAACTGGCAAAGCGTTAATCAGAAAAGTAATCATAAATCAAAGACAAGTGAATGAGATAGACACATTGTCATTGGACTAGGTACTGTTTCAAATGGAATCTTCTAAAACTACACCTGTATGGTAAGTGTTTCATCTAATAACACTGACCATAACAAAACTTTTAATGGGTGACATGAAGATACCACCCTTTTTGTCCTCACTCTTTCCCACCTATTTTTAAATGAAAAGAACCATTGAGAGTGCATTTTAGATGTACTGAGTCAATAGTTTACCCCCCCCCCCCCCCCCCCCCCCGGCTCCTTCCTTTTTCTTTTTTTTTTCCTTCCTCTATGCTTTTCACGTTTATTACCCCCCCCCCCCCCCCAGTCTATCAAATGGCAGCAGACCCAGGACATGCTGCATCCTGGAATGAATATTGATGTGACACAAAACAACACAGCCATGAAGGACGCTGAGGAGGAGCGATTCCCTGCACAGCTCATTTGCCACATTCAGGTAACCCTCTCAACACCACACTGGCTGAGTTGAGTCATTCTCAGGCTAAATGCATAAGCATATAGATTGCTCCTGCAGTCTCTGGGTTAAACTTGGCTCTACGCTCCAGATGTAATTAGCACAAAAATATTTTAGCCATTGTGTTATTTAGTAGTCAGACAGAAGGAGGGGTCTGTCTTGTACTTGTGTAGGTGTATGTATATGAAGTCATTAAGTACTTATGCATATAGGCTCACAGCTAAATACATGGTTCATGGATGTATCCTCATTAACCATTTTCCCACACAGACAAGTGCATACACCATCTTCCTCAATCCTCCCCTACTCTCTCTCTCTCTCTCTCTCTATCTCTATCTCTATCGCTCGCTCTCTCACTCACACACACACACACACACACACACACACACACACACACACACACACACACACAAAGTATAATTACTTTACTGGCCAGAAGCAACTGCTCAGCTTCTCTGTCTGCCACCCCCAGTAATCACTTCTCCTGATGGATTTTTCTGCTTGCCCTTCATGCAGAGCTCAGAGGGGTGCCAGAGAGCCAGCCCATCTGTTCCTCAAATCTTATCATTCTCTCAAGACATCACCTCAGGACACAACACACAGTATAACTCTGCAGTGTTTATGCAACAGTGTCCAGCAGGTCAAAAAGTGGAAGTTTCTGTACTGCATGTTGACGGTCTTGTTGCTGATGGTATTTAGTTTGAATGTATGAAGCATCTTTGTTTGTCGGAATTGTGTGTGCGCGAGTGTGTGTGTGTGTGTGTGTGTGTGTGTGTGTGTGTGTTGTAGTTTGGACAGAAATCCCATGTGGAGTGTGCACGGTTTTCTCCTGATGGACAGTACCTTATCACAGGTTCGGTTGATGGCTTTGTTGAGGTTTGGAACTTCACTACTGGGAAGATCCGCAAGGTACACAATTTGTTAGATAGTTGTATATAAAACAGTTTGGCTTGGCCAGTTGACATGATATTTTGATATGATATGATATTTTGACATGCTATGATGATATTTTGACATGATATTTTGATCACCTAGCCTGAGACCCAACTAACAGTGATATGAAACACCTTAAACATGTGTGTTCGATTAAACATGTGTGTGAATTGAGCTTTTATAACTAATTACTATTGTAAAACTATTATATTAGCTTTTAAACATGTAGTTTAATTCTGCATTGAGCCAGGCTCTTCTTGGCAAACTATTTTTAAGCATCAGTCTTTGTTTATTTCTGTGTGTTTTAGAAAAATTAGACAGTGACAGTGGTATGGTAGTAATGCTTTGTAACCTATCTGGCATATTGGTATAAAAACATATAGTTTGTGAGTTGGTATAATTTGAGTTTCTCAGTGTGGATGTGGTCTTCAGGATCTGAAGTATCAGGCCCAAGACAACTTCATGATGATGGAGGATGCAGTTTTATGCTTGGCTTTCAGTCATGACTCTGAAATCTTAGCATCTGGGGCACAAGATGGCAAGATCAAGGTCAGCTTCTATTTTTGTCTTTTTGCCAAAATGCATCTATTATGAAATTTAGAAAGTGTGAGTAGACACATAATGTTCAGTCAATTTTTTCCTCACTCCTTGTTAACTTGATGTGTATTTCCAAGAACAGCAGTTTCCTTATTTCCCTCTGCATGTTCAATGGCTCTTCATCACAGTAGTTGCTGTGTCAGTGCTTTTTTAAATAAGGCCCTGAGCACACATTAATCTAAACAGTGTGACTCACGTGTGATGTGTGCAATATATTTGTAGCCTGTACAGACACACTGTTGTGTAAATTTCATAAGGTCTGTTGGCAGGCTGCTTGATTACCAGATGAATACTGTAATATTTGACAGAGTAAAATTGGCACTGACGTCTGTGGATGTCATATGTGACTGCAGGTATGGAGGATTCAAAGTGGACAGTGTCTGCGAAGGTTTGAGCGTGCTCACAGCAAAGGAGTCACCTGTCTCAACTTTTGCAAGGATAGCAGCCAACTACTGAGTGCTTCCTTTGACCAGACTATCAGGTTAAAGGCAGACCACCCCCTTTCCATTTCTGTGCCTTTCTTCTTCTCTCAATAGAACAAGAATATAAAGCCATTTTAGCAATGATCTGCTGCTCTCTATCTGTTACCGTGTTGCTTTGTGGTTCACCTGTGTGTGTACTGCAGATTCTTTCATTTCTCTTTCAGGCACACAACAGCTGTGTGAATATTTCAGCAGGTGTTGTGTGGCGTAACTAATAGCCCATTATACTCTAACATCTCTGTTGCGGGGGTGCGACATGTCAAGGGTTCTGATTTGAATGACAGTTCTGGCGATTATTAGAGAGGATAGTTATTTAGGGGTAGTGTAGACAACCTAGTTTAAGGTAAGAAGTCGAAAGGACAGTTTAATTAGTGACCTAACCAGTACAGACAGACTATAACTACTGGAGTCCTTTAACAGACTAAACATTTTTCTAAGTGTAATGGAACTGCCTAATGTACACAGATGATTGCCATACTATATTGAAAGACAAACTCAAACACGTTTAGAAATTGGACTAAAACTAATTCAGCTTTCATTCAGGGAGAAGATATATTTAAAAAAAAATATAGCCACAGCCTAGAGAGAAGATGGCAGCATCATTCTCCTCCCCCTCCCCTGTCCTCTCCTGGAGTGTTTCTGCAAGGCACGCGCTGTGAGTGGGAGGAAGCGTGGTGTGACACGTGCACCTCCAGTAGATAATAACGCTGCTCTTCCTTAGTGCTTGCCTGCATGCCAGCTCAGTACCATGCAGATGTGTGCACCATGCCAGGCAGCTCACAAAAGACACAGCAGTGAGGTTATTATTGACAAACAGGAACTGCTCCATGCTCAGCAACCCAGAGCATGGAGGACAGATGAGGCTTTTGCCACAGCTGCTAGCTGCATGTGTGTCCAGCTGCTTTTTAATTTCATTCTGGAACTGTTGGTTCTAACTAGTGATTTGTGGAGTGTAGTGAAGGTTTCTTTACTGCTTAGCTTGTTGTTTTGTTTCTCATGACTGTCACCCTGAACACATATTTCTTTCATGTTCTCGTTATCCATGTAGACAGCAGTAATTGTTATGGTTTATGTTGTGGTGCAATCTTATTGGTTTAGTGGGAGTAGCTCCAGTGGCAAATCAAGCATTAGCGAAAGAAATATGTTTAAATTAGTCACCGGTGTAATGTCCTATTATATATTTGGTCAGAGTTGTTTTGTCCCAGTAGATTATTTTGGGATGGCTAAACTTAGTGGGTGGATAGAAAGACAGAGCTTGTTGCTATAGCAACCATCCAATTCACTTGTTTTGTTGCTTAATATCTGTATAATATGTTGTGTTTGACTGCATGCCATCAATACAAAATGTGATGATGTGAAAACATACATGAGCTTCTGATGTGTGGCACTGTGTCTGTGTAAAGGATTCATTTGCTGAAATCAGGCAAGACACTGAAGGAGTTCAGGGGCCACACATCTTTCGTCAGCGAAGCAACATTTACAAAGGATGGGCATCACATAATCAGTGCATCCTCAGATGGAATCATCAAGGTATGATGGCTGCCACAAGTGCTGTTCCACTCAAAACCACCTCTTTAGAGCAAAGTGCACTATACATGACCAGTGTTCAAGTTCAAGTTAGTTGTGTTTCCTCTGCTCAGATTTGGAACGTAAAGACGTGTGAATGCACCAGCACTTTCAAATCACCAGGCTCATCGGCAGGTGTAGATGTCATGGTCAATAATATGTTCCTGCTGCCCAAGAACCCAGAGCAGTTTGTGGTGTGCAACCGTTCCAGCACAGTGGTGATCATGAACATGAAAGGGCAGGTGAGAGCAAGGCACAGGGTACAGTGCTGGTGGTTTAACACCAGGATGAAAATAACCTATGAAATAACTGTTTTATGACAGCAGCAGGTTTTAGAATTTAATGTTATTTTGGTCATCAGTACCATTCTTGGGCAAACAGGAAATCAGAAGATTAAATATTTAACAGGCAGGAATGCTGCTAGTTTTTATAGTCTGAAGTAGGCATAGCATATCCATACTGTGGTCAGGATAAATATTCTGTCATGTACATTTTAAAATGCCTTTAGTCTTTATTGCAAAGATAGTATTAATTATATAAAATTGGTGGAAGGTTTAAATAAAATTAAATGAAGTAGAACAAAAAAAAACCATGAGTATCCCTCAGGAGACAGTAGAAACACAATTTGCTGCTGTTGCTCAGTGGTGTGGGCGTTAAGAGTCCCCAGACAGACTTCCCACACCAACAATATCCTGTGCATGTCAACCTTTTCTTCTCTCTCGTTCCTCTGCTTCTCTCTCCCTCCCTCCCACATTTCCTCAAGATCGTGCAGAGTTTTAGCTCGGGTAAGAGGGAAGGCGGGGACTTTGTGTGCTGCACGTTGTCTCCACGTGGCGAGTGGATCCACTGTGTGGGCGAGGACCTGGTGCTGTACTGCTTTAGTATGCTCACCGGCAGGTTGGAGAAGAGTCTGACGGTATGCTGGCCATCTTCACGTGCGCTGCATACTGGGGCCCCTGAGCACACACTCGCACTCCACTGCCTGCCTCTAAAAGCACTCTGTTGTTGGATAGATAGGAATGTGATTTGAATAAATTTGAATTAATTGAATACATTTGTTTGAGGAAAATAAATGGTGAGTTGGTCAGATAAATTCAAAAGTAAAAAAGTTATGAGTATCCACACAAGGCCCCTTTATTAAGATCAGGATTATAGTGCATTATGGAGATCTGCTTTAATACTTACGATGACCCTCTGCTACTTTCTGAGTAACCATAAATCTACGTGTGTGTGTTTCCACAGGTTCATGATAAAGATGTGATTGGCATAACTCATCACCCTCATCAGAACATAATTGCTACTTACAGTGAGGATGGCTTGTTGAAAGTTTGGAAGCCCTAAACTCCTTTGTAGAGCAGGTGAATCTGTGGATTGATCCCAGCTCACACATTCTGGGTAGTGTCTCAGTTCTGGACTCAGAGAAACCCTGTGTATTCAAGGTGTTATTCCAGCCAATTTTCAGCTGCAAGTGGGTGTCTGAAATCTCAAAACATCATTCAGAGTCCAAGAAAATGAAATTTTATATTTGCTCCCCAAAATAGCTATCTCATGTGGGTCCCTTGTGGTCCAAGTCTGAACACAAAGATGAGGTAGAGCTGCACTGAGCTGTTTTTATGGAGTGGAGACCCAATTCTCTGTGGACAGGTTATCACTTGGAACTTCTTTCACCTCGGAAATCTTCACACCTGGACTCGTGAGCCTTTCCCTGCTATTATGAATGACCAATACTGATGTTCTAACCTTACCTATTAACATCATATATCAAATTTTAGAATTCTTGTGGAAGAAATTCAACTGGCCAGTGTTGAAAGGGTGTGTGAAATACTGTCTGTGACTACAGCATGCATGCTGACTTCTACAATGATGAGTCTGCCCTTAACTTAGGTTTTGGGGTCCAAATGGATGGCTTGTGCTACCAAGCATGGCCTTGTTGATGTAACCCTCATGAAAACTACAAATGAACACAGAATTCCAGTTGTGGGCAGCACCAGTGGCGTCTGTTGAATAATGTGCTCTTTGATGATGCTCGAGGTTCTGCATGACACAACACCTGACATCAACTGAAACCTAGCTGTGCTGTTATCTATGCTAAGGGCCTGTGTGTTTTAACACTTGACCTCATGATGTTGACTAGCATGCCACATCTGTACTGCATGGGTATTAACAACTGTACATGTGCCCTAAAATTTTTAATGCAGGTTTACTGTATACTTAAGGTGATGTAGATTACATTTCTGTGTCTGCTCCAGTAGTTTAGCCAGCTGTTGTTAAAGTGTATCACTTCAGTGTTTCAATTGATTTTATTTTATTTTTTTGCCCTATGATGAACTGGTTTCAGTGAGTGTATTTCAAATGTATTTTTCAACCACTAGTTCTTTGGGCTGATGGTACGTCCTATAAGCAGCCAGCTCATTGGCTAGTGATGATTCCATGGGATCTTTAATAGTATTAACATTGTCACAAATTTCATTATCTGGCCAGATATTATTAAATATGCCGAGTTCATTCACATGCTCTGAGAGTATACACTTGGCATGTATATAATTTTAAAAGATTACTTTGTGTATGGTAGTGTAATTAACTATTGTTTCTATGGTATAACTATGGTGTTCTTCTTTAAATAGAAACTATGTGGGGCATTGTGTCTGTTGTAAGACTTTTTACTTTCAAGGGGTATTGTTAACATAGCAGTTTATATTTAACAATTTCTGGATCTCTGTGTGAAAAATGACACTCCAAGGTCTCAGGTCTCAGGTCTACCAAACTGTAATATGTCCACGGCTCAATAAAGGCTTGAAACTAACAGTGTGTTGCATTTGTTTTCTAGTAAGTAGTATTGGGCAACTATTTTGTTTTCTGTGGCCTTGAATGAAATGAAGAATTTTCACAAAATATTTTCACCAGATTCAAGTATAAACAAAAGTTGATTTAATTATAAATAAAAACATATAAATGCATAACTTATTGGTCCTAAGAGAACTGACCTTAACATGTACACATACCAAAGACATGACAGACACTTTTTATAGAATTAAAAAAAATCAGCCCTGCATTTAAAATGTAAGTAAGCTCAGTAAGAAGCCATTTTACAAACTTTACAAACTCCTTTTTCATTTTCTCAATTTGAAAGGCATAGGTGCCATGAGCATCTCAACATTGTGACCACAAACAGTAAGGCTTCAGTGCAGGCACAATGAAATGAGGTAATCATCCAAATTATGTCAGTCCATATAAATATTAGAACTTCTGGTTAACATTTTTTTTACCAAGGTCAGACTAATATAATACAGAAAAGAAATCCATTAATTAAAAAGGAGCAGTCCACAAGGCATGGCATTATATAACATGGAAATGTGGAAGTTACAATTACATTTGCATCTATTGTGAAGACTACTTGGCAACAGACCACATTGTGCATTATTCTTGAAACTAAATCAATTAATTCACATTTTTAATGTTAAACCATGTGCAAACAAATGCAACATTTCAAGGCCTGAAAAACTTTCACAGTCAGACTGAAGAACACCTCTGTGATTTGAATTTCACTGACATTTGACATTGGAAAAACACATAACGGCACCAAGCCCTTATCTCCAAGACAATTGCAAAAGGAGCACTGACATCAAGGTATTTGGCTTGCAAAACCAGCTTGTTTAAGGCTATAATACAGCCTTAGAACCACTGCTCTGTAAGACATGTTGAATTATGCTGAACTGAGTGAAGAGGTCTGAATAGTTTATTTCTGAAATAAGTTACGGTGACTATTGTACAAGTGATATTCAGTTCTTTTTTGTATACGTACTAATATCATTACTATCAGAGGAAGAGATGAACATGACAAGGAAGCAATTCTTGGTATGGAACACAACTGGGTTATTGTCATTGTTTTCAACCCATCATTGTTGTGTCATTGGTGCCATAACAAGTCAGTTGACAAGATAATTAGGCTAGGCAATTTTGGGGACCTGGGTAAATCACAGTCACTGTGTGTGTAACCATACACCATACCTTATTCTCAAGGACTTTGCCAGTATAGTGTCATAACATCAGTGTTGTTCATCATAGGGCTTCTGCAGGTTCCATTAAGTCAACTTCACAACCTTTAAAGACCATTTTTGAATACAAAGGAAAAAACGTCGCTCCTTCAGCTACATCTGGGTGTGGACATTTTTCTCAGATTTAGCATTTGACTCCAGTGATTTTATAGCCTGGCTATCGCGACTTGTCAATGCTCTGAGAGCATTCGTCTGGCCAAGCTGTGTTGTAAATCCATTTCTCAGAAGGCGGGCTTAACCGCCTCTTTCAAATGCATCTGTTTGCTACTGGACGCAGCTTCAACCAATCACACCCCTCTGCCCTCTGATGTAGCCTATACGTAGCGAAAGAAACTGTTTGATCCAAACAAAAAGTAGTAGTAATCTGTAGTCATATAGCAATGGCGTTAAAAGGATTTTTGTAGGACTTGTGAGGTGAACATGAGAGTGGCTGGTTTTGGTCATTCAATATTGATATTCGAAAAACGAATCAGTGCGATCAAAGGCGACATGACCACAACAACAGCGTCCGCGCAAAGCATGGACTTGGCTACCAGCGGGGCTAACTGACAAATTAAACTTTTACCGAAGCCGGTCGGTAGCATTGCAAAAACGCCCTTTCCAGCAACAAATGCTTCAAGGGCTGCCCTTTGCTCTATTTTCAGATAGAACTTCCCTTTGAATTCGTCCTAAACAGCAGCTACAGATGCATTGAAATCTTACGGTTGCTCCACGTTCGCCATGTAGACAGTGACTGAGATAGATTTCCGGTCGCCAAACTACCGCGTCATTGCCTTTTGAAATGCTCGATTTTCACTGGCCCCCTATCTGAGGACTGAGCAGAAATGGTTTAGATAGGCAGCTTGGACAGACTGACTTGCTCGCGAAATGTAAATGCAGCGTCACAGGCAGTATGGGCACACCCAGGCTAGTGATTTTATACTTCGCTTTAGAAACTGTAATGTTTTGAACAATGATTGAAATTCAATCAGCACTTTAACCATTTATCACCATTTTATTCAGTCAATTAGTTGCCAGGTTACTGATGGAGGAAACGTAGCGCACCACTGTTGTGGATGTGCACTAGACATTCCTTCTGGAAAAAAAAGTGGCCCTTGGCTTTGTTCAGGGCGGCACAAAGTTTTTGCCCTGTACAAGTGTGGCTTGTCACACACTGCAGCCTATACAGAGACTAAACCACTGTGTTCAAAGGCAGGCACTTCAGTAGGCCTCTGTCACAGACATCTCTCAGGAATATTTAACCATGAACAGGCACGCAAGAGGTAGCTCGTGCCCAACACTTAACTGGCACATGAGCTGAAAAGGGAGCACCTACCAGTCAGCAAAAAGTTAAAAAGTGACACAATGCACTTTTCAAAAATATGGTGACTGAATTGCCTTGCTAACTGTCTGAAGCTAATCTTCCCAGTAATGATCCCTTGGTTTCATCTTCCTACTATGCTCCATCATCATGCCTGGACACAGTTAACATGCATTTCCCCATAATGTAACTAATGCATATTAATCCAATAAGTGAGATGCAAGACCATTTGGAATAGCCTTGACCTTATTTTGTTATCTAAAAATTGACAAGCAAACCATCAAAGTTTACATTTTACATCAAAGTTATTTGTATTATAATGCAATGTCTCTCGATCGTGAACAAAAGTCAATTTAAGACCTGGTATATAACACCATGTCTTTTAACAAGGCTTTACGCTCAATCCAGTAAGACGTTTCCATACCATTTAAGACCCTGCAGAAACCCTGTCATCATAAAAGTTCCAAAGAGAAAGGGTATGGTCATATTGGAATTGAATGGGTGGGTCAGGGTTGACATACCTTCCAGGTCATAGCACTCCAGATACCCTTGGAAAGGGGCCAGGGCACTGGGGGCTTCACAGAGATGTGCTGGGAGTGTGTGAATGCTGGCAAGATGCAGGTGACTTAAGAGGTCTGGCACTGCACCCCTCCACCCTGGTAGAAGTCGTCATCGTCCTCTACGTAGTAGCAGTGCCTCTGGTGCCTACGTTCCCGAGCCATGTCACAGTCTTCCAGGTCAGCACAGATGTATAGGTCATCGTCCATGGCGTCGGGCTCATCAGGTTCTTGTTTAGCAGGCAAGTAGCGCTCAAGCTCTTTCAACTTTTGTGGGGGAAGGAAGTTTTCCTCTGGAAAGACCACCTGTGCATGTCAGAGTAACAGTTACTGTCAGTTTAAGCCTTACCCACCAGCAATTAGTGCAAAAACTCCATTATTGTCCTCTCAAAGGCTACAAATGAAAATATGTGCAATAAGGGAAGTGGCAATTAAATAAATTACCAAAACAGTTCCCTGACAATAAGCTTTCAGACTGAAAGAAGGAATGTGAGCTCAATAACACTCACCGTGAAATGGATGACAAGACGGCCTTTCTCATAAGGCCGGCGGTGCAGAGGCATTCCCTCATTCAACACACATTTCACATTGCCTGGCTTGATCAATTCTCCTAAAAACACACACGTATCAACAAAACATATAGATCATGTATGTCAGTCTACTCCACAAAGTCAAGGACCAACAACTACAAGGACAGGTATTGGCTGTGAAATACCTGGATGGGAGGTGACCAGAAGAGTCCTGTTGTCCAGTGTCTGTACAGGTTTCTGAAAGCCACAAAGAGCCTCCACAAGCTGCAACTCCATAGCCATAACCAGGTCCTCTCCTTGTCTAGGATTAAATCACAGATGTCAGTAACATAACCAACACCTTTTGATGCAGGGGAAGTACGGGTTAGACTCATGGTATGCAACGTGCAATGTGCCTCTGGATACAACAACTGGGACACACGGCTTGTCGAAAAGATCTCACTAATCATGTCACACGCACATGTCACGCATCATGTACATAGTAAGCACGTGGAAGTACACTACAGGCCTTTGAATGAACTCAACTATTATTGCTAAACTAAGGTACATCTTTATAATATGCCATCAGAAGTTTGTTATTTTGATTATTTTATTTACCTGGTGAACACTGGGTGTTCCCTTTGATCCAATACTATTATGATGTCACCAGGTTCCAAACCTGGCTCTTGGTCCCCTTCTCCATGAAAGACAACCTTCTGTCCATCTTTCATTCCTACACACAAAATTACAGACTGATGTAAGCATATGCTCAGCCAAGTCTTTGAGTTCTTCTGAATATGAGTTTTCATTTAAAACAAAAAAAAAGGCAAAACTATCCATCCCTGAAATTATATTAAAATAGGCCTCAAACCAAGCACATATTCCCAAGACCAAAAAATAAAATCTCTAACCTTTATCAATGTGGACTTCCAAGATCTTCTTCTGGCGGAGAATCTTGCGCCCAACACAGGTTTTACAACGATCTCTGTGACTCATGCGTTGACCTTGGCCCTGACATGCGCCACACACAGCAGAGACCTGCTGCACCATGACAAATCCCAGCTGGTGCAGCTGCACCTGCACGCCTGAGCCGCGGCACATGGGACACACCTCTAGTGCTCCTTTTCTACCCCCACGGCCTATCACAAAAACACAAACATGCAGCAGTGAGCTGGCTTTCCTGACTTGCAGTGCAAAGAAATAGTCTTACGTGCTGAAGTGATGTCATGATGAGGAGACATCAACTAAAAATGTATGTAAACAAAGCTCTACATACATACGGGTCATTCTATGCCAACTCAACTATTGCTTCTATGAGCACCATCTCAGATATTGCTCAAAATTGCACCAAATATACCTCTATAGGAGCAATAAAAAATCCCTCAGTTGCAGATCAAAATATTAAGTGGTTTAGATTTTATGGCCCTTTAAACTTTAAGGGCCATGGCTCTTTTTTGTTCCCACTGATCATTGCATTGATTTTTAATGGTTTTTGGAGGCCCATAGCTTAAATTGTAAGTTACAAAAACTGGATTTTGGTCAGGCGTAATATATATCTGTTGTGAGATCTCCTATTGACCCATACCAAATTATTCACTTGATTAGTGTTATGTAGGAATACATTTTTGAGTAGAAACCAAATATGTTGACATTACATTACGGTTGAATGAATGCGGCAATCAGCGGGAGCAAAACAGGGCTGTGGTCCTTAAAGGAGTACTTCCACAAGAGAATGTTTAGTACTTGCTCTTTTGAAATACGACAGGTCACCCCGAGTTGCATATGCATGCTGCATGTGAAAATGTTCTTCTAATCCGATTGCCTCCATTAGTCAGTGAAAGAAAGTAGGCGGAAAAACGAGTGAATAAGAAAAAGGCAAACAAAGTGACGTAGGTTTGTAAATTAGAAAAAGCTATGCCACAGTTGTGATTACTGGAGAAGTTTTGTTGCAGCACACATTCACTTAGCGAAGTATAGGTAAGTATGTGTGTTCGTGTAGAACGTATAGATCTTCTATTTGGTTCGCTATGACCGAATGGGCTTCGAATGATTGTAGCCTGTGACTAGCATAGCCGAGAACCTGTCATTGTCCCTGCTCCATCTCCTCCACCAAACTAGAACAGCCTGAAACAGAAGCACTAACACATTTTTTTCACCAAAACCGGCTCCACCGCAGACCACCGCAAAATTAATGAAAACACGAAGGAAGTACACCTTTAAAGTGTAAAGGGCCAAAAAACCTAAACTGCTTGATATTTTAGGGATTTTTCATTGCTCCCATAGAGGTATGTTGGTGCCATTTTGAGCAAAACCATGAAACTTTTCTCAATATTGGTGGAGTTGGCATGGAATGACCCATATTCGTATCGAGACAGCAACCAATTACAGGCGAACATGGATATACAACATGTGTGGATACTACACCATAAGAAATAATTCCTGTTGCTGAGGTTTAATACCTTCACATCTTTCACAGATAACATTCTTCTGGACAGCTAGCTTCCTTGTACTTCCATTATACAGTTCCTCCAAAGACACGGTAAGCTGATGGACAATGTTTTTCCCTAAAAAGAAGTGGACAATAAGCATATTTATGTGAAACGGCCCAAAGAAATATACAACACAATTACCCTTTATAGAGAGGCAGTGGACGTATCTAACCTTTTTTTTCCCTATGCATTCGCCCTCCTCCACCAAAGAACATATCAAAGATATCCATGGGAGACCTGAAGGCACCTCTGCCTCCTCCACCTCCATTGCCTCCCTCTTTGATAGCCTGTTCACCGCCACGGTCATAAACCTCTCTCTTCTGGGCGTCCGACAGTACTTCATATGCCTGGGAGATCTGCTTAAACTGGAACAGATGTATAGGTTTATTGAAACCTCTCTTTAATTGACAGTCGTCTTTTATTATAGATGTAATCCTCATTTTTGATTAACAAAAGATATCAAAAACTCAATAACCAAGCATATTGCATAAAGCCAAAAGTTTCTTAAACAAATACAAGAGTGCTTTCCTAAACCGAGAACCAAAGAACTAATAATAACTACGCAAAACAACTTTGTATGATTCTCTAATAAAGGGATTAGTTTACCTTGTCTCCTTCTGCTGGGTTTTTGTCTGGATGGTATTTCAAGGCCAGCTTACGATAAGCTTTCTTTAACTCCTCTTGAGTGGCACTGGGCTTCACGCCCAACATGTCGTAAAATCCCGTTTCCTTTACCATCTTAGCCTAAAAAATAGGAGATAGTCCCGTTATTTTCGAGGTAAACGCAATCAACATGACCTATAATGCAATGCTAGCGTACTAGCTGTGGCCAAACCACTTGTTATGAACATCTAGGCCATACAGGTGAATAAGAATTACCTTGTGTCATTTAGTAAAGTTTAACTCTGCCTTTCTGTGTCAGTTTACAGTATGATATTACTGTTAGCAGTAAAGTCGTTTGACTAATCATGATGCACAAACAAAATTGACCAGTCGATAAATACATCATCCCCAGGGTATGAATATAGACTGACACAACATATTGACGTAGCTTACTACTTGCTAGCTAGCTTGAAAGCTAACATGAGTAGCAAACTGAAGCAGCCATGGACAGCTGATATGGTCACAATTAACTATTAATAACACGACTTCAGAAATAAAACAGTAATAAAAAATTCACAGTTCTACAATGATGTTTTATCTTGGATTCGCTCTGATAGCTAGCTATCGCATAGCATAATCATGCCATGTAGTAATGCTACACAAAAGGTTATAAAGCAGTTTGTGTGATGTCTGACGGTAGCAATCTAGCAACATCTTTCACACGATGTGTTTACGGGTTAGCTAAGTGACTGAATACTAGTCCCAACGTTCATCAGACAAAACATGAATAGGAAGCTAGAGAGTTGACCTGAACCGAGAGAAATAGCAACTTGCTGCCTAGCCAGTACACCACGACAAACTCGGCGAAGAAACGGCCAAACGCTGTTGTTTATGAGCGAAACAAAGTGCAAATTTTTCGCCACAACTTAAAAATTAAGAAAATAGTCAAATATAAACAAGTCTTACCTGTGTTACTTATCATACAATTCGACGTAGGTAAAGCAACTCGGTGACAGATTTCCAGAATCTTCTGACCCACCTGCGACTCAGAGTACGACCTCTTTTTCCCCGAGTATGATCTATTTAAGCGACCGCCTTCTGATGATGACGTACTGAAATCACCCAACAACTTGGGCAATGGTTGTTCACAGAGACTGTATACAGTCAATGGTTGTGCATGCTGAGGCGGTTAGCCTTCGTGAATAAGTTGTATGGAAATTTGGCTTGTTGGCTTGCAAGGTGACGTCTGGATATTGCGTAACAAGGGCATTAACATTTATACAGGTAACGTCTGGACGCCAAACAAGCCGAGCGTGTTGGTTTGCCGAATAGGTAACGCTAGCCAAGATTGCTAACGTTGCTGCATGTCTTGCGTTGGCCAGTTAAGTTGGTTGTTGATATCACAGTGATATCACAGAATATACAGTGAGCATTCAATGAAAATAATAATAATTTAAGTCTAGGTGGTATCACGCATAACAATCAGGATCGACTTATTAGAAAACAAGTATAAATGTTCAACAGTCTACAGTTAATGTTAGACTTTAACAGCAGCAGTTAGTTGCATCAAGGCTAAGTGCCATGTTAACCCCTTCCTCTTTAACCCACTTGTTTAAGAATGCCCTCTTGTTGGCTTGTAAGTGAGGATGGCAAACACAAACCCATACAGTTACCCCACTTACAAGCAGTGGTGTTGGGTCGAAGCCCGGAGACGCAAATAAAGGATAACAAATGTTCCAGGCAACAAGGTAAGTTATAACAGCTTCTTGCCGCCAAATTTCAAAGTAATCGTTTTATTTTGACTTCTGAGTAAGCTATACAACGTGTAAGGGTGCGTGTAGTATGAGCAAATAGTTGAAACCTTTCTATCATGTTCATTGTGGTTTTATGATGTGGTGGTAAATGTTGACAGGAGGACACCGCTTAACTTGTGCTTAAACAGAAAAATATGTGTGTCTTCTGCTTCCCTTTGTTAGTTGAGCTGAAGGCAGACAACAACAAGGGGTACGTCATTGTGAAACAGGTCAGTGCAAGCAGGAAATTCAATAAACCTATAAAGTTTTGGATCATGCAAACCTAACCGAACGGAACCTTAACTTGCCTTTGAAATGGTTTTGCACAGCTGGGTGTCAATCCTAGCAGTGTTGATATGACAGTCATCGGGAAAGGAAACCAGGTACAAAAGCAAATGTGCATGTTTACATTTTTTTCTTTTTAGCTTTTGTTTGATATAGATGTCTTGACGCCGTTGTACTGAAATGGTAATATAGAAAATGGCGTGGATAAAGGTTTGTGCATGCCCTTCAGGTCTAGTGTCATGTACCTCTCCTCTCAGGTGAAAATGAGGGCTGGTCACCGACTTCACATGGTCAACCAGCTTTATCCATACACTATCCGTTTCACGGAGGACTTTGCCAACAGTTGTAAGGCCCCAAAGAGGCCCCATCAACATGAATACTCTGACGAACAAGCTGATGCCAGCGAGGCCCACAGGAACAAACGGCAAACACCCGAGCACACAGAGGAACACACTGCCCAGCATCCACATAGAGAGAAGGAGCCAGGCAAATGTGGAGGGTCGAGTCCTGGTCTTTCCTATAAAAGGCCTGAACCTGACAATGACCATGTGGTAATACGTTTATACTTTAAAAAAACATTTTTTTTTTGCTACAAAAGAATGTTTTTGATGGTAATGTGTTGATCATTCATAACAGGAAGGTGGGGGTCATTGGAGCCAAGGCTTAAAGGTGTCTATGCAAGACCCAAAATTGCAGGTATGATATGTTGTTACTTTGGAAATCCCTAACATAGTTTAAGTGTCCTATTAGACAAAACAGTGTAAACCTGCTCGCTTTTTTTCTGAAGGTGCATAAGGATGAGCAAGTGGTTGTGATTAAGGACAAGTACCCAAAGGCGCAGTACCACTGGCTTGTGCTGCCATGGGAGTCAATTCCCAACCTCAAAGCTCTTCGAAAAGAGCATAAGGAACTACTGGTGCACATGCAGTGTGTTGGCCAAAGGATGGTTGACCAGTGCCCTGCGAAGCACCTCCACTTCCGCATGGGCTACCATGCCATCCCAAGCATGAGGTGAGCATTGACATACACAGTGCAAGTAAACATGTTTGTGTGTGTGTATATATAAAAATAAAATAATAATAATACATTTTATTTGTTACACAGCGTCTTTTAAAACACCCAAGGTCATGTGTGCCTGTGTGTGTGTGTGTGTATGTACAAGTATATACTTATGTGTATATATAGGTGTGTATATTTATGAGGGTTAATTTCATTGTTTTGGTAGAAAAGGGCCTAATCTTTGTAACAGAACCAAATGTTTCCACTAGCACAGCCTGTCACTGAATAGATTCCCCACCCCTGAACTTGTACTCATCACAAAATGTGCTGTCTTCATTTATAATTCTAAACATTATTATTATTATTATTATTCTAATCAAGAGTTGCTTTAGGTGTCCAGAACAAGGGCTACCATTTGTTTGATTGATTGTTGGATTGAGATATGAACAGTCTTTTACCACAACTACAGACTGTATCTTTGATACAGATTTTTTGATGAAATAATGAAGTGATGTGTGATTCAAATTTCTTTCCATTTATCTGGCCCACTCTTGTCTTGCAGCCATGTCCACCTTCATGTCATTAGCCAAGACTTTGATTCACCATCCTTGAAAAACAAAAAACACTGGAATTCATTCACAACTGATTACTTCATTGAATCTCAAGGTAAGATCATTAATCACCAATTGAAGTCTTAACTGTGCACTCACACATGTTTCTAGTCGTTAGTATTGTAGCATGTTCGATATTGCCCCAGGAGATCTTGAATGTCTGGTGATAGTTTTCTAAAGGCAACTGAATGAACACAGCTGATTTAACAGATCCGAAACTGACTTTGTTTTTGCAACAGAAGTAATTACCATGCTGGAGAAACATGGAACAGTGACCATAAAGGAGGGGATGACTGAGCTGCTGAAGCTTCCTTTGCGTTGCCATGTGTGTAAAAAGGAACAAGCCACAATACCCAAACTAAAAGAACATTTAAAATGCCACTCTAAAGTCTGATCTTTGGAGGGTTCTCTTTGTATTTCTTTGTTCATTTTACACAATTATGTATGTTTGTTGCACTGGG
This sequence comes from Coilia nasus, assembly GCA_027475355.1. Lineage (NCBI taxonomy): Eukaryota > Metazoa > Chordata > Actinopteri > Clupeiformes > Engraulidae > Coilia > Coilia nasus. The sequence goes on along the minus strand of CM050221.1, from coordinate 9,953,989 downwards.
CTGTTTGTATTTACTCTTTATTGATATTCGTTTTTGAAGTTAATAAAGTACACTGGCATTATTCAAGTCTTTTTCATGCTGTGCAACTATTGAATCTTAGCCTGAAGTGTATTGTTGGTCAGCTTGTCCACTCTATTCTAATTGGGTAACTTGTACCTTTCAAGAACAAAAATGAAAGCAAGGACTTGGCACATTTAAATGGACATGCTTTTTCACTAGGTAATGGTAAAAATAATGTTTACCTGCAGTTACCCAGCAGCTAGTATTAGCTACAAAACAGTTGACCAGAAGAATACCAGCACTGCTTTGACTATATAATAATAATACAAATAAATATAAGAAAAAGAGTAAAACTAGCAAGAGTTTCATGAACAAGTTAGGCCTATTAGACTTTGACAGAGGTATTCAGAACTTGACAACGTCAGTCCTCCACAGAAAAGTGATATTAAGTTTTTTTAAACATTCTATTTACCACCTTCACGTATAAAGTACTATTAGACAATGTTGCCCTCTTGTGGTTAACCTGTACAACTAGTCCCCATCATCAGAAAAATATTAAGTGATATATCTGTATTCATTTGGTGTCATAAACATCACTTGCTATGAAGAGATTTAAAATAATATCTGCTATGACGGCAATATTTCAGTCGAGCAAGGGATATTTTTATAATAATAATTACATAATTACATTTTATTGTAGTTTCCCTTTCTTTACCGTTCCCATATCCTCAAATGTATTATTCACAACAGTATTTGGTACAGTGAAAAGGTAAATGCTAGGTGTGAGTGTGCAGACATGCAAAAGTAAGGCCAAGCGTATTGATTTATGACAAACATACAAGGTTTTCATCTGACAGCAACTAAATGCAAGTTGGCCCACATTGGCAGGGAAAAAAGAGGGTCCCTAGGGTTTTTCCACAACTTAGCCTTTCATGAAGAGACAGAGCAAATTACTGTTTTGTAAATATAGTCTGCTTAAACAAGTCACTATTTGCCTGGACATTTAGCTAATAGGTTTTCCCCATGGATAGACCTTGTTACATTATAATGTCCTTCATTGTGCTTCTCCTGTGTGTACATGTCTTTTCTCAGGCAGTGACCTCTGACGGAGAGACCACTGATATTGCGGTGGAAGATAAGACTATATAGCCACCTACATGGGAAATTCAAAACAATTTTGATCTGGGGATGAGTCACACTTGAGGGGCACAGCTGTAATTGTTCTGGGAGAGGTTATTTCACACTGGCTAAAAACACTGGTAAATTTGGGCAAAGGGTATTAGTGTGGAGAGCACTGTTTTGTTTACAGCATATTAAAAATGCAAGCAAAGTTGACAGAGCAGTGTTTGTTGCCACAGGTACATTTCCCTGAGCATTTATAAATAAATTCATTTGATTAAAATAATCAGAAACTATTTTAAGCCAAAATTCACACTAGTCACTTAATTGCACAGAATTCTAATTAGGAGGTGGAGAAAACTGAGCACCGAGGCTTTTTTGCATCCCAAGTTCCAAATAGAGCATGCCAGCCAATTACAGTATCGCATTATACAAATATCCCACCCACCACATTTGCATGTTGCCCATAGAAACACAGCTAGTAAACTAGTGACTTAGGGGTGACTGGTCCATGTGAACTAGTTAAGGCAAAACTGCTCATTAGTTAAGTAGTGAGGTGCACTACTCCAGCTATGTATTGGCTGGGCATCTGGTGCATGAATCATGGAAGAGGTAGTCCCTCCACCTATAAAATCCACTGCACATGCAACAGAGCTTCAGTTCTTTACCTCTTCTTGCCCCCAGAGGCCTTCTCTCTCGACACAGCAGTACACCACGACTCTACCAGTACAAATGTTATCAAAACATATTTTATGCTCAAACAATCCTAGTTTTTAAGTTTGCTCTCACAACAGTTTTGGGAGCCGTATGTTTTTTCAGGTTCTATGTCCTAAATGGACCAACCAATGTTGTGACTACTTAACTAGTACCATTATGGGGAAGCTTGTAATCTCATTATACTTGTATAATGACAATAAAGGCATTCTATTCTATTCTATTCTATTCTATTCTAGTAAAAGTGCATTTTTGCATTACAAGTGAACTAGATACATCCAAAACAGTAAACAATGAAATGTGTCCTGATGCTCAGTGTCAAAGATTATTTAAGGGACGTGCAATTATTCCCTGACCTGTAAACTATAAATAGACGTTACATCTGCAAATAAAAAGTAAATTCATTGTGTAAAAACAGTAGCTTTAATTACATTACAAGAAGCTTCCAGTAACAAAATGAATGCTTTACTGCAAAATGAACATTAGAAAGAATAAAGTATAGCAATGGTTTGTCTACCACTGTCTGGCTTTGAAAGCATCGTTTCACTGTGCCTGATGTGTAGGATTAATGGCCACATCACATTATAACATTGGCAGTAGTGGTCGAGGTGTCGCCTGGCCCCGGCTCATGTATCTCTCGCTGTCTACAATAAAGAACAGAAAATATGTGGTTACAAGAATATACATATACATGCAACTGCACCAAAAATGATAAATATATCGTTGAATGAATGATAAATAACATATACATTTAGCTATAGCCTTACAAATACACATGGGAAACCTAACTCACCATTGGTGTATTTTCTTTGCTGTCAGATGCATCTCGCTCCATTGCTTTACCACTGTTCTTTACAAACTCCTATACATGATATAAGTAAAGGGCAGCCACAATTACATAGATAGTACAGACACTTGTCCAGTCAATGCTACACTTGTTTATGGCTACTTCTCCATGTGTCCTACTATCCCCTCCCTCACTCACCATGAGAGCCTTGTCCATGTAGTACTCCTTCCCTGGACTTCCATCATTGTGCTTGGAATCAATAGCAAAGCAGAGGAACAGTGCATCCACCACCATCTCATACACCGACAGGAAACAGTGGGCGACCAAGTAGGCAAACAGACAGGCAATAATTACTGGCACGACCCACAGTGTGTATTCCTGCTGGTACCTCAGGGTAAGGACACCCACTACTCCTACACACGATACAACCAGCATCTGCAACAATAAAAATATTATGTTAGTATAATATTATAATAACATACAATTATATATTAAGAGTAGATCTTCACACAGCAATTGCAGCTGCTTAGCAAGGAGCAGTCATATTCTAAGTCAATCTATGAACTTGTATGATTTAAATTATGTACATTTCCCCAAGACTAGTACAAATTGAAAGAATGCAATGCTTTGTACAAAAATAACTTCCTTACAGTAATAATCAGGATAGCATTGTTAATATTAATGTGCAAAGCATCAATTCACACTCACACTTAAAAATGAATCTCAATAAAATACCTTTCCAAGGAAGAGAATGAAGTCCCCCACAGTGTTAATGGCAGCCACACGAACAGCATTCTCCACCAGGATAATAAATGCCTCCCGGGCAGATGTGCAGAAACTTGTACTGTTGATAGCAGTGGCTGTATATGCGTTCTACATGGCAAATCAAGACTACTTTATTACAAACAAGTAGAACATTTGACATGAGTACAATAGTGTCTAGTAACATTGAGGTAACTGTATGTATGTATATGTCTGTATTTTAAAATATTGTAAATATTTAAATATATATTAATGTGAAACACGTATTACATATACATTAGTGGTGGGTTTGTAATGTCATGTAAATCTGGCTTCATGTGTAATGTTAAATTAATTTATATAACACTGTAAGTTATATCGTTTTTTACTGAAATAGGTGTGACTTATCCCCTGTCAATTTTGAGTAAATATGAATGTTGCTACAAGGCACTGCCCAGCAATGCTATAAACATAATCCTCATGACGTAAGCAGAATGCATTTTACTTCAGCCCTACTTACACCAACAGTAAAAGGCAGTGAAAAGCTTTTGAACTGCATAGCTCCACAACAAAATAAAGATGAGTTGATGGGATTTTCTGTTATATTCCACATTACCAAACTAAATACAGTTTTCAATTTATTGGGTCTTTAAGTATCAATAAAGCATTTTATATGTCCAGGCTTAATCTGGGTAATCATGACAACATTTCAACAGTTTTTACAGTTATTGAGACATTCAAAAGAAGGTGTGATTTGCCCAGATTCCACAATGCTTACTATATCACATAAGAAAATATGCTCCAAAAAGCCTTGCTACTAACAATGAACATAACTGAAGCAAAACCACTTACTTGGTTGAGGTACTGCAGGCACTTCTGAAGACACCACAGACAACAGATGCATGCTTTGACTATGCAACGAGCACAGGCATTTTCCTGCAAAAACAGTTAAACCACAGAATGAGTTAACATTTCTTTCTGCCGAACCAGTTCTACTGTATCCTCCAGTGCTCCTTCTTTTACTCACTTTGCCTTTAAGCTGGTTGTGGATATACATGAGGATCAGGCGTGGGATCTTCACCAAAGTAATGATGAAGGCCCCTTTAGCAACAGTTCCCAAGTGGTAGCGTGCCAGCTGTAGAACTGACGACAGAATGGGCGTTGCAGGCAGCTGGGACTTGTCTCTGTTCATTAGGACACAGAAGGATGTTCAGTACATACATTGTTAATACTACAAGACAAACAGCTTCTTAAAATGAAACAGTAACCACTTATATAACATAAAGCCCATCCTTTTGGTCTGTCAAATGACCTACAAATGGCACTCATGCGTCAGAAAGCCTCCTTCCCCCATTCCCGCATCCCTTACCTGGTAAAGTAGTAGGTGACCACAGCACCAGCCACAGTCATCTGCTGGCAGGCCAGTAAGAACTCACTGATCCAGATGAGTCCCACAGCATGGTACCACACCATGTACTGCAGCGGTTCAGCCAGCTTGAATTCCACTGTGTCTCCATTACTGACAGGGCTCCCTGTAAAAACATGGCAGGTCACTGACAGGTTGAGGTGACAATACAGTGACATGTGTCACTAATGTAGGGTGAGACTATCTTCATCAAATGAAACAGGTGAAATAACTAATAGAAGAAAAACAATCTGGCATGTCAGGTCTGCAAACAAGATGATCAGAAGAATCACACATACTTGCAAAATGCATGGATTGCATGTAAGCTTTGACTTAAAACACAGAATATATTATGTCAATGTCAATACAATATATAGACCTTCTAGTGAAAGTGGCATCTCACCTGATGTTCCTATAGACAGCAGCACTGCAAGCCAACAGACCCAAAAGAGCAGAAGGGCCAAGCAGGTCCACACAGGCTGCAAGGCTAGCAGAGGTATATGTGTGAAGACGTTCCCTGCCACATGGAACAGTGCTATAGTGAGCTCCACCCGCTTTCTCAGGAAAAAAATCAATAGCAGTAGCACCACCTAGAAGACATCAGAGTAATATAACATTTAGTTGAAGCTGCTTTGATGTCCTATCTCTACTTTTCCTCACTGTGTAAAACATTACTTGTTCAACATGCTTAAATTTCATGCATAGTGCTAAAACTGTGTTGTGAAAATGAAAATGTTAAAACAAATTGAATATTTTCTAATTGTTCTTGTGAGTATACCAACATCTTCTAATATTTTAGTTTAATATATTATGTTCACACCAAAACTTGCCATCAACTACAAAAAATAGGTAATTGTACAGGTAGTCTTTATAATAAATACAACCTTAACTAATTGGAAAAGATAACTGAAAGTTTTACCGTGACTACTGTAGCTGTGATAGCATAGGCGAGAAGGCCTTGGCTGTTGTCTTGAGCTATTGCTTGTTCAACAGGTGAGGTGGAACTAACAGACTTCCTAAGGTCCGCATACAGCCACCATAAAACACCAGTACCAGCTGAAAAACACCACATTTTCTGTCACACTTCAGCAAGGTGAATAAAGGCATAGTAAGGCGTATAAAGTCATGACATATACAGTTACGATCAAAATCATTAGCCCCTCTTATGAAATTAGACAAAACTCTTCATTAATCCATGGTAATGACCATTAACAACAAGTGTTTATAGTGTATTTGTTTCCAAAATAACATAGACAAAATGTCCACTAAGTTTGATTAGGTAATTTTACTGATTAAACTTAAACAAGAACAAGGCGAGTAAAACAAAAGGCAAAAATGACATGTTTAAAATTATTAGACCCCTGGCCATTAAGAGTCAATAGTTAATCCTTTCTGAGCCACTTAAACAAGAACAAGGCGAGTAAAACAAAGGGCAAAAAAGACATGTTCAAAATTATTAGAGCCCTGGCCATTAAAAGTCAATAGTTAATCCTTTCGAAGCCACAACCGACAACAACCTCTTAGAGTAGTTCTTTACTAAGTTGGCACAGGTCTCCTGATGGATTTTGGCCTATTCTTCCATTGGAAGCTGTTCCATCAGGTCCAAATTACATAGTTTTCAAGCATGGACATTCCACTTTGAGTATGCCACAGATTCTCAATAGTGCACAATTCCCTTTCTTATCCATTAGGAGACCTGTGCCAACCTAGTTAAGCCCAGAACATTATTATGACCATGTCATTTTTGCCCTTTGTTGTTTTAACTCAGTGTATCAGTAAAATATCCTCATCAAACTTAGTGGACATTTTGTCTTTGTTGTTTTGGAAACAAATACACGATAAATACTTGTTGTTGTTTGTTAATGTCAAGAGTTTTGTCTAATTTCATTAGGGGGGCTAATAATTTTGATCGCAACTGTAAGCAACATAAAGTAACAGTATACTTGGTAGACGGAATTATGGTGATCATACCGATGGAGCCTAAGACCACCAGTACTGTGAGGATCTTCACCAGTATGGCAGAGATGTACCTGATCACCACCATGAGAATACCGGAGAGAACTGTGGAAAGAGAGAAGCAAACACTATACACCACATGTAACTGTTTTAGATGTCATGCACAACTGACAAGGTGAATACAAATATTTGTGAGATGGGAAACCAATAGCAGTTCAAGAGTGATCTCTCATTTAAGACACAGAGGTACTGGCCATACCAACAGACAGTATGCAGAGCCCAAGGATGATCTCCTTTGAAGCCAAAATCCCCGTGGCAACCTTCTGAAGCACACTGTCACTAAGGGAGTTCACTATGGCCTGAGCAAACTGAGCATAGCAGCTGATATCATCTGGAATACACCGATTCAACCGCACCTTGCTGCAGTGAAGAAGATCAAATTAATAGTGAAACAAAGAATTATTTGCTTTACCACACACATACTTAAAACTAAGCTGAAATCAGTCAAGACATTCCACATTTGTGTCATGCTAAACCAGGTTAATAATGTTCAGAATTTCATGCGCCATCTATTCTCAGTCTTTTGTGGAAAACATTTTCAAAAGAGAATATTGTGCAAAATATATTTAATCTTCTGTAACATACCTGGGCTTTACTGGCAACTTTGGACAGCTATCTGTTCGGGCGGGGTAGTCGTTGGGGGCTATGTCATATTTACAAATCTCCGAGCCTAGAAATATAAACCATGTTTAAACCAAATGCCTGCTGGCAAAGCTGGACCCACATAGCCAGACCTAAAGCAATTTTATCGCCATTTCCTCACCATTGTTGACTGCAAAATTTTGGATGTCCTTATAGTTTTTTAATTCTTCCTTTGGGCAGGACGACACACACAGAGATACTGAATCAATCTTCAGCTTCATATGGTCAATTTTGCAGGGATCCAGGAAGAACACATACCTATAGGGGTCAAATTACCATTTATATTTAAAGAACGGCAATTGGAAAGATCTCATACTGAGTGCTCTTAAGTAGCAAGTGCAATCAGGGATAGCAACCAGGTCCCCCATGCGGCCGCACAGGGTCATTGCAATACGGGCAGACAGACACATAGACAGACAGACAGACAAACACACAGACACATAGACAGGGTCATTGCCTGGTCAATCCCATCCAGGGGACCAGGTAATAATACAACAATTGAAGACCATAAGCCATCTTGACTCACTTTCTGCGTGTGAAATCTTGGCCACTTAGTGGTGCGTCTGCAATCTTGCTGTTGTTCTTTCCACATGTGTTTCCATAGCTGTCATATCCATTCACAAGTCTGGAGCTACCACCCATGGCAACTGAGATTACAGTAATTATAATCTAAAAACAACAACAATAACAAAAACAACAGAAGCAATTATAATAATACCATATCCAGCTATACATGAAAAATGAATCCCAAAACCTATTTACCATCATTACATAACTGAAGATCACTTTTAAGCTCTGAAGTAGTACTACCAGTAGTAGTAATATAATAGGCCTAAGGTAGTGATAGCCTAGTTTGTTGTGATTCTGCCATACAGTGTCATCTGCCAAAAGCCTGTAATACTGTAAAACTCACCATGCCAATACAAAAGAAAATGAAAAGGATGAGCCATGGTATATCGGTCACACTTTTCTCATCCTGTGGAGACCATTCGGTCCTTTTCTGAAATTCAATGGATAGACAGATGGTAAACACGCCGCTAATACGTGGTGCACATATATTTTAATGTAGGTCTATGCATAAAAAAGCGGAACCCCTTTCACCACAAGTAAGTTATATAGTCCACTTCAGGAATCGAAATTGGGGGCATTAATGATAGATGACAGTCACTGTCAACCATTAAGATAATTTCAGGATATTTCTTTCCTAATGGCACTAAGAGGAGGACTAGAAGAACTTGTCAACACGTGCTACACCGTGGGATAGGCTACCCTCAGCTTATCACGTAGCGAAAAAGCATTTAATGCTCTTTTCTACTGACACACCCGTTTGTGAAACGAAATCAAGCTGTCCTAAACTTGTTTTCTTATTCCGCTGCTACTATCTTACTTACGGTACCCATAGTGGTCAATGCATTGGAAAATAATAATCTGTGCTTCTGAAGTTGTGCCATACATCCACAATTTCCATATAAGGACAGCTAGGTCAAAGTGTTTATTTCTTACAATATTACTGTAAAATATCATGGTTCCTGTACATACTTCTGTGAATGTGGTGCATTATATGCATTACACTCAAAACTAGCGATTGGAAGCATCATACTATGTACACGGAGCAATCCCACTGTAATAGGGTTTAATTAAATGCAATCCAATACAGCACTGTATATTGCAGAATTTGGGAGATCTATATGCAGCATAATATGAAAGGGGTGCGCAACGACACGGCTTTAGAACAGAACACAGTGTTCTCCAAGATCCGACTGTGACTGTATGTCATGGCTCCAAATAAATGCCTTGACGTCTATGTGTACCGTCAATACAATAGTAGCAGCGTAATAAAAATTAACAAAGTCTAGAACAGCTTGATTCCGGTCGTATGCGCCTGTTTCATTCATACCCCCAGCCTGGCCTTGGAAGTGCATGTTTCTGCCAGAGGGTTTATTGGGGATAAATTATCCTACAAACACTGATACACACTAAAACGCTAACTAGCACTACAATTAGGTTACGTATGGCAATGCATTTATGTTGCACATTAGCTTTGCTGATAAAATACAGCATTCCACTTGGTTCAGAAGACATGGTTCGGCTAATTGTGAATGTCTGTGCATATTCTCAGGGTAGCAACATGTTTTTCTTTAGCGCAATTTAAAACATTTAAACTTCAAGTGTTACCTACCTCTTTGCTGCCTAAACACCCCATCGCTTGCAAGACCAACAAACGAGACAGTCCACACTTTACTTCCGCCTTCTCTTTTCTATCTTACGTGCTTAATTTTTTGAAAGAATTGATTAAGATATTGACAGTACGTTCTTACATAGCCTTCTATGTTCCTTTATATGTTCAAAGTCTAGTTTACACTGGGCACGTTATTGGCTTGTCCGCGATCAACATCATAGGCAAAACAGAAACCTAAACTATGGGCTGATGGGAAACACAAGGCGGATTTTTTAAACGAAACTAAATTCTGTCCCCACCCTTTCTGCGCACTTTTAGAGACAGTGGGCTTGTTTGAAGCCGTCTGGCTGGTAAGTGTCTGGTTTAAAGCAGTGCTTTCTGGACTTCAAATAATACCGTTTTGGACAATCTCGTCCCATCGTCACCGTAAGCATACTTAAAAAAAACTTAAGCTGAACAGGATCAAACGCGGCTCTACGCCGACTGAACCAATATGTTTGTAAAGGTGTGTAATAACATGTATTAAAATGCTGAAGTCCAACTCGTATGGGAACCCCAGACAAAATAACCTTCTCAAACAAGGGCTCAAATAAGGGGTTTCCCATTTTTCTTGTTGTTGATTGTTCGCATTTATACTTCACCAGAAACACTCCTGCAAATATAATTCCACAAGGAAGAAAAGGGGAGAAACAATCCCTCAAATGGAACTTGGATGCCATTATATCACAGGTTTTACACTTTCACACCAAGTTCCTTGGCTACTTGGCTAGAAATACCACTGCCAACTATGCTCTAGTAAACAAATGATAAAACAGTAAATCAGTGCTTTATTAAATGTACGGGAGGTTAACGTAATAACATTTTCATTACAGGGGGCACACTTCACTGGCAAAATCAGCCCTTAGTTTGTGTGGGCATAGTCAGCCTGACTGCTTGCACAGTGTGGCTTGCATAATTATTAGATATAGTATTTACATAACCATAAGTTTAGTGAACTCTTGTGTTAATAAATATGTATGTGTAATACATTTCTAAATTTAACCTCTGCTATAAATAAATATGATGTAAATAAATCTATGAATTTAGTAAACATTGGTGTCCGTCCATCTGCAGGCCTACAGTAATCTAGATGAAGACACAACACACAAACACAGACATAGTTCTGTTTCCTGACAATGTTTTAATGACAATAATGAGATGTAACACTTTTCACAGAACATAATGCCTTGTTTTATGTGATACACTGTAATATCTGCATATAAACATGGTAAGGTACTTCAGTGTTGGTACGTCAAGGTCAACTGTTCTCATAACAGATATAGTTTAAATGGGGTGCCAACTTCTAGAAACAAGAAAGGTTGATCCAGGCACTCGAAAGTTTAACAAAGAGAAGAAATTAATAAAAAAATTAAAAGGCTTTTCAATTTAATTCCTCCTCTTTGTTACATTTTGGAGTACCCGGATCAAGCTTTCTTGTTGCTAATGGACTGATCCTCAACATCCAAGAGCACCCAACATACTGGTAAAGACATTTCGAATGAATGAGCCACCAGCTGTCACGGTTTCGCTCTAGACTTGGGAGTTTTTCGTATGTGGTTTTTCATTGTCACCCATTTACTAGTCTTTTAGGTTCAATCTACCGTGTTTCACTGCACCTGCACTTCCTGGTTTAGACCCTCATTAGATTATCTCTCTCACTCGCTCCCCTCGTTTCACGATTGCGGTAATCATCCGTCTCACCTGCACTTCCTGGTTTAGACCCTCATTAGATTATCTCTCTCACTCACTCCCCTCGTTTCACGATTGCGGTAATCATCCGTCTCTCCTGCACTTCCTGGTTTGTGATCATCACGGGTTATTCAATCATTCTACTCACCTGCACTCCTCGTTCACGCTCGTTTAGTTTCCCGGGGTTTCCACTACTTATACTCGCCTCTCTCACTCCCTCCTTGTCAGTGCGTCTGCGAACCACGGTGTATTCCCTCGGCAAGCTATTTTGACTCCTGACTTCTCTGCGTCTGTTTGGCTGTGTATTCCCGGTGTTGCTCATCCTCCGTCTGTTCCTGTGTTCTCCCCTGTCTGTCTGTCAAAATCTCCAGTCCTCCGGTACCGACTCCTGCCTGCCTGACTCCGCCTGACTCTCCAGCCCTTGGCTTCGACCCCGGTCCGTCCCTGGCTCTCCCTGGCTCTTCAGCTCCCTGGTACCGACCTCTGCCTGCCCTCGACTTTGCCCTGCTCTACTTCCCTGGTGAACGACTCCTGCCTGCCCTCGACTCTGCTCTGCTCTACTGCCCCGGTGAACGACTCCTGCCTGCCCTCGACTCTGCCCGGCTCTACTGCCCTGGTGAACGACTCCTGCCCGTCCTCGACTCTGCCTTGCTCTACTGCCCTGGTAACGACTCCTGCTCGGCTGACTCACCTGCCTCTGGTCTCGACCTCCGTCTGCCTTCGACTCTGCTCTGCTCGACTGCCCTGGTAACGACCCCGGCCCGGCTGACTCACCTGCTCCTGGTTTCGCCCCTGGTCCGTCCCTGGTTGTCCCTGATTCTCCAGCCCGCCGGCTGTCTACTCCTGCCCGCCTGCCTGGGTGTCTCGGCGAGCGATTCACCATTGACTTTTCCGCCCTTCCGGGCTGTTGACTTTCTCCCCATTTTTCCCCGAACCCTCAATAAAAACTTTGTGAGAAATTACGCTATTGGGTCTGCATCCGTCTGTCTGCTTTCCGTGACAGAACGGACTGACCAAGCATGGACCCAGCGGACACTCACATGGAGCGAAGCCCGTCGCCTGAGTCGCTCTCCGCTCTACAGCGCCTGGAGAATTCCGAGAAGGAATTAGGGCAGGTCGCAGGCGACATGGCTTCTTTGGTTGGCGCGACAGACCAGATGCGCCAACTGGTTCTACTCCTGCAGCAACAGGGGGCTGCACACTCACAACAACTAGCTCTGCTCGCCACTCGCCTAACGCCCTCGGGGGAGAGCGGACCGGCGTCCTCGTCAGCTGGACTCGCCACTCCGATGTCTGCACCGCCTGGCTTACCTCCTGCCTTCGGCGGACCCGAACCGCGGATTGGGGTCCCTGAACGATTCGGGGGGGGATCCGGAGGAGGTTATCGCTTTCATTACAAACTGTCAATTGACTTTTGACCTCCAACCTCGGAACTTCGCTTCCGAAGCGGCTCGGGTGGCTTTTGCCATCAACCTGCTGACAGGGCGGGCCAGGCTGTGGGGAACTGCAGAGTATCAGCGACGGTCGCCTGCCTGCTCCTCGTTTGCTCTGTTCGCCGCCGAACTGAGGAAGGTGTTTGGAGTTGGGTCCCCCACAGCTGACGCCTCCCGGGAACTGATGGAGGTTCGACAAGGCAGGCGCACTGTGGCAGACTTCTCGATTGACTTCAGAACGCTAGCCGGAAGGAGCCGTTGGAATGAGGAGGCTCTCGTCGACGCTTACCTACACAGCTTAGCGGACTATATCAAAGACGAGCTGGTTTCTTACGAGCAACCGGCGACTCTGGATGAGGCTGTCGCTCTCACCAGTCGCATTGACCGTCGGGTGCAAGCCCGACGCCGAGAGAGGGGTCGTGTTAACCCTCCTTCCCGTCGTACCTCTGCTGGGAGAGCAACCACCTCCACTCCTCGCCAACATTCTCCCGAGGCCATGGAGGTCGACCGCACGTCTCTCTCACCCTCCGAACGTCAACGCCGCCTGGCAGAAGGGCTGTGTCTATACTGCGGAGGAGAGGGTCACCGTGTGTCTTCGTGCCCGTTAAAAGGGCGAGCTCACCGGAAATAGGGGGCGTCCGGTTGAGCTCGACCTCCATGAATGCCCCCAGAGGTGATAGACCTTTCCTCCGCGTCGTCCTCCAGCTCCCGTCTCAGTCACACACACTCACCGCGCTCATTGACTCTGGTTCTGAGGCCAACATTATGGATACCGCTTTTGCCCAGCAGAGGGGGATACAGACCCAGCGGTTACCCTCCCCAGTTCCCGCTCGAGCTCTGGATGGTCGCCTGTTGGGGCAGATCTCTCACATCACCGACTCCGTGGGGCTGCTGTCCTCAGGGAACCACCAGGAAAAGATTCGTTTTCACCTGCTCCCCTCTCCGGGGGAACCGCTTGTCTTAGGACTACCCTGGCTCCGACTGCACAACCCCCACTTGGATTGGCGAACAGGGACGGTGTTGGAGTGGGGAGTAGAGTGTCACCAAACCTGCCTTCGCTCAGCTGTGCCAGCGTGTCCACCAGCCTCACTCCTGGCTCCCCCAGACATTTCCTCTGTCCCTAGCTGTTACCATGACCTACAGGAGGTATTCAGTAAAGCTAAGGCCACATCCCTGCCTCCGCATCGCCCCTATGACTGCGCTATAGACTTGGTTCCTGGAACATCTCCTCCCCGCGGACGTCTCTACTCTCTTTCTGGTCCCGAGAAGCGAGCCATGGAGGAGTATATTTCCGACGCCTTGGCAGCAGGTATCATTCACCCCTCGTCTTCCCCGGCGGGCGCGGGGTTTTTCTTTGTGGGGAAAAAAGATGGATCACTCCGACCTTGTATCGACTACCGTGGACTGAATGACATCACTGTAAAGAACCGGTACCCTCTGCCCCTGCTCTCCACCGCCTTTGAGCTCCTCCAGGGGGCCACGGTCTTTAGCAAATTAGACCTAAGGAACGCCTATCACTTAGTTCGCATCTGGGAGGGCGATGAGTGGAAGACGGCCTTTAACACCCCCAATGGACATTATGAGTATCTCGTCATGCCTTTTGGATTAACCAACGCCCCGGCCGTCTTCCAAGGGCTAGTCAACGACGTGCTGCGGGATATGCTGGACCGATTTGTCTTTGTGTACCTGGACGACATTTTGATATGTTCCAAAAGCCTGGAGGAACACCGGCAGCACGTCCGACTAGTCCTCAACCGCCTCCTGGAGAATTCGCTTTTTGTCAAGGCTGAAAAATGCGAGTTCCATGTCAAGACCGTGGCCTTCCTGGGGTACATTGTGGCAGAGGGTTCCATCAAGATGGATCCGGCCAAGGTATCAGCTGTCTCCGCCTGGCCCGTCCCCGAGAACCGCAAGCAGCTACAACAGTTTTTAGGGTTTGCGAATTTTTATCGGCGGTTCATTCGTAATTACAGTACTGTTGCTGCCCCCCTGACCGCACTTACCAGTTCCAAGATTCCTTTCACATGGACAACGGCCGCAGATGGTGCCTTCTCCGGCCTCAAGGCCCGATTTACCTCAGCTCCCATTCTACAGGTCCCCGATCCCGAACGGCAGTTTGAGGTAGAGGTCGACGCATCTGATGTGGGAGTCGGGGCGGTTCTCTCTCAGAGGCGATGGGAGGATGACAAGATGCACCCTTGCGCATTCTTTTCGCGTCGTCTCTCCCCGGCCGAGCGCAACTACGACATAGGGGACCGGGAGCTGCTCGCCGTTAAACTGGCCCTGGAGGAGTGGCGGCACTGGCTGGAGGGGGCGTCCGTCCCCTTCATTGTTTGGACAGATCACAAGAATTTAGAGTACATTCGTTCAGCCAAGAGACTTAACCCCAGACAAGCCCGGTGGTCCCTGTTCTTTTCAAGATTTAACTTTTCTCTCTCTTATCGTCCAGGGTCCCGTAATGTGAAGCCGGACGCCCTCTCCCGCCAGTTCCTGAAGGGAGACGACAGCCTCCAGGGTCCAGCCACCATCCTACCGGGGTCCCGGGTCGTGGCTGCCCTCTCCTGGGACATCGAGAGGCGGGTACTGAGGGCACTGCAGGATCAACCCGGTCCCAGCGCCTGCCCGGAGGGCAGGTTGTACGTACCCGAGGCTCTCCGTTCCCAGGTCCTGCAGTGGGGGCATGACTCCCTCCTGGCGTGTCATCCTGGAACGACCCGCACCAGTCATCTCATCGCTCGGCGATTTTGGTGGCCCGACTTGGAGAGGGAGGTCCGCGAGTATGTCTTAGCCTGCCCGGTGTGTAACCGCAACAAGGCCTCCAACAGACCTCCCGCTGGCCTTCTCCAGCCTCTGCCCGTTCCCTCTCGTCCTTGGTCCCACATCAGCTTGGACTTCGTGACTGGACTGCCTGCATCGGAAGGGAAGATGGCAGGTGATCCTCACTGTCGTGGATCGATTTAGTAAAATGGCCCACTTCATCCCACTACCCAAGCTTCCGTCCGCTAAGGAGACCGCGCAGGCAGTCCAGCAACATGTGTTCCGCCTCCACGGCATCCCCGCTGATGTGGTATCTGACCGTGGTCCGCAGTTCACCTCCTCTTTTTGGAGGGAGTTCTGCCGGCTACTGGGGGCCACGGTCAGCCTCACTTCTGGATTTCACCCGCAAGCCAACGGTCAATCAGAACGGGCGAACCAAGAGCTGGAGAAGGCCCTGCGCTGCATGGCCTCTCGGGACCCCCTCTCCTGTGCCAGTCGACTGGTGTGGGTCGAGTACGCCCACAACACACTCACCTGTTCCGCTACCGGGATGTCCCCCTTCCAATGTGTTTATGGGTACCAACCACCGCTTTTTCCCAGCCAGGAGGGAGAAGCCTCCTGCCCTTCGGCCCTCGCCAACGCCCGCCGCTGCAGACGGACCTGGGCTCGGGCACGGGCCGCCCTCAGGAGAGCCGTGGCGGCCTATTCCGCGGGGGCTAATCGTCGTCGGACCCCCGCACCGGAGTATCGAGTGGGGCAACGAGTTTGGCTGTCCGCCAGGGATCTCCCCATCCGGGTGGAGTCGCGGAAGTTGGCGGCCCGTTTTCTGGGGCCTTTCATAATAGAACGCATCATCGGCCCTACTGCTGTCCGGCTCCGACTCCCTACCACTATGAGGGTCCACCCGACCTTCCACGTGTCCCGGATAAAGCCAGTGCGGGTGAGCCCTCATACCCCGGCAGAGCCTCCGCTGCCCGCTCTTCGTCTCATTGATGGGGGTCCCGTCTACACGGTGCGGCACCTGCTCCGGTCCCGACGGAGGGGGCGGGGTCTCCACTACCTCGTAGATTGGGAGGGGTATGGTCCTGAGGAGAGGTCCTGGATTCCGGCTAGCCAGATCCTGGACCGCTCCCTCATCGCGGAGTTCCACCAAAAGCATCCTGATCAGCCGGCCCTCCGTCGGGGCCGTCCCAGGGGTTCCTCCCAGCCTGTCCGGGCTCCTCCACCTCTGGCTGCTGCACCGCCTGCCGGGGGAACCCGGGATGTTCAGGAGGATGCTGCCCTGCTGTCGGACCGGTCCGAGGAGTACTGATCCCCTGTCTCTCCCCTCCCTCCCACCGGGTTGGTGTTTTCTTTTTCTTTTCTTGGGGCCTTCTGGGGCCGTCCCTTGGGGGGGGGGTTCTGTCACGGTTTCGCTCTAGGCTTGGGAGTTTTTCGTATGTGGTTTTTCATTGTCACCCATTTACCAGTCTTTTAGGTTCAATCTACCGTGTTTCACTGCGCCTGCACTTCCTGGTTTAGACCCTCATTAGATTATCTCTCTCACTCGCTCCCCTCGTTTCACGATTGCGGTAATCATCCGTCTCACCTGCACTTCCTGGTTTAGACCCTCATTAGATTATCTCTCTCACTCGCTCCCCTCGTTTCACGATTGCGGTAATCATCCGTCTCTCCTGCACTTCCTGGTTTATGATCATCACGGGTTATTCAATCATTCTACTCACCTGCACTCCTCGTTCACGCTCGTTTAGTTTCCCGGGGTTTCCACTACTTATACTCGCCTCTCTCACTCCCTCCTTGTCAGTCCGTCTGCGAACCACGGTGTATTCCCTCGGCAAGCTATTTTGACTCCTGACTTCTCTGCGTCTGTTTGGCTGTGTATTCCCGGTGTTGCTCGTCCTCCGTCTGTTCCTGTGTTCTCCCCTGTCTGTCTGTCAAAATCTCCAGTCCTCCGGTACCGACTCCTGCCTGCCTGACTCCGCCTGACTCTCCAGCCCTTGGCTTCGACCCCGGTCCGTCCCTGGCTCTCCCTGGCTCTTCAGCTCCCTGGTACCGACCTCTGCCTGCCCTCGACTCTGCCCTGCTCTACTTCCCTGGTGAACGACTCCTGCCTGCCCTCGACTCTGCTCTGCTCTACTGCCCCGGTGAACGACTCCTGCCTGCCCTCGACTCTGCCCGGCTCTACTGCCCTGGTGAACGACTCCTGCCCGTCCTCGACTCTGCCCTGCTCTACTGCCCTGGTAACGACTCCTGCTCGGCTGACTCACCTGCCTCTGGTCTCGACCTCCGTCTGCCTTCGACTCTGCTCTGCTCGACTGCCCTAGTAACGACCCCGGCCCGGCTGACTCACCTGCTCCTGGTTTCGCCCCTGGTCCGTCCCTGGTTGTCCCTGATTCTCCAGCCCGCCGGCTGTCTACTCCTGCCCGCCTGCCTGGGTGTCTCGGCGAGCGATTCACCATTGACTTTTCCGCCCTTCCGGGCTGTTGACTTTCTCCCCATTTTTCCCCAAACCCTCAATAAAAACTTTGTGAGAAATTACGCTATTGGGTCTGCATCCGTCTGTCTGCTTTCCGTGACAACCAGCCATATGTTTTCAGAATTGGGGTGCCAACTTTATTGGACTAGCTAGCTGGATGCTGTCTGCCTTCTTTGTAACTTCTTTCAAATAAAATTATTAAAAGATGGTGTGTTGTTGCGAACATAGGATGGCAAAAACAGTAATTTTTAATAAAATAAAAAATAACCATTAAAAAAATAAAATAAAAAAAAAACCATTAAGTAACATCTGTCTTCTGTGCAACGTTGTCACGCATATGTTGAAATGTTACGTTATATGTTAAATGTTAAATGTAAGGCAGCTACTGTTATGCAGGTTATTATGAAAAATCAGAATTTTTTGGAGGTAAGATAAAAAGAGAGAGAGACAGATAGAGAAAGAAAAAAGAAAGAGAGAGAGAGAGAGAGAGAGACAGAGAGGGAGAGAGCGAGAGAGAGTAAGGAGCATTTTAAGCCTTCCATTTTCATAGGACGAGCAAACCGAGCCCAACTGCTCCAGCAGCCAAGGCTGCTCTCTCGAAGCTCCTGCTCTTCTGCTCCACAGAAACCACACCTGACTGGCAGAAGACGAGGTGGAGATGCAGTTCACAGGAGAACACAGACAGGAAAAAAACATTCAAAATCTACATTTTTGTCTAAACATATTTATATGTGAAGGTGTAATATGCAGCCTACTTGTTGCTATTCAGTTTGTTGTCTGGGAAACTAATTTGTGCCTGGCCAGCCATGTGTACAAAATTTTGCTCTGCTCTCTGCATCCTAGGTGCCTTTGTTGCCTCACATCCCTTGCTTGGCGAGCTCCGCAATCAGGCTCAGGCTTCCTGGCTGCTTGTCCGTCAAGGT
The DNA here is from genome assembly GCA_027475355.1 of Coilia nasus. Taxonomy (NCBI): domain Eukaryota; kingdom Metazoa; phylum Chordata; class Actinopteri; order Clupeiformes; family Engraulidae; genus Coilia; species Coilia nasus. The sequence continues at coordinate 9,935,069 of CM050221.1, read as the reverse complement.
GGGCAGTCTCCTCACAATCCATGCCCAGTCTCATTATTGGTATTTGGGCCCTCACATGGTTAATGATGTAATTTATGCCCACACGTCCTCCAGCTTCATCCATGTTCGCACGGGTGATTTCTCCTTTCTCCTTGCGGTTCTTCTCTTCATGATCCAGTGCTTCTTTAAGCTCATTCGCCAACATGTTTGGTCCAATGTTGACATCCATCTCATATTCCTTAATTCCATCTACCTCACCATCATCATCAAATTTCACCTGGACAGGTAATAATGCGAAGAGTAGCGGTAAATGAACATTACCATCCTCACTCAGGAGACTTCCACCACCATTACTGAAAATTAGAAAAACACATAAACAAACAATTCTTGGTCTTACTTGGTCTGGAGCAAAAAGGGGATAGTGAAGCACGATAGTGAGCGATATCTACATCAGTGCTAACTCTAATTGGTTTTCCAGGTCCTTAATCTTTTCTCTCAGGTGCTATAACAATGAATAGAGAGAAGAGTAGAAAACAAAAAGCACTATTATTTATTGGATTTCAATAACCAGATTCAGATGTTATTTGTCATACCATGTCATACCATGGCCGTCAGCTCTTCTAGAGAAGCTTTTTGATGGTCAATCATACCATTTTTCTGAGAAATAAAATATAACATAGGCTATCTTTTTATACCATACTTACATTCATAATAACTTGACCACTTTCCTCAATCTGCTCTCTTGCTCCCTCCAGTTGTTGCTGTGAAAAAAATGTTTTTTATTTTTATTTTTTTATACATGTATACAAAATAAGGTACACTGCATACTGTACCAAAGCAATATGACAGATTTCCATCAGATGGACAACAACATTTAGACCCAAACTATTAAGATATTTCTGAAGAGCCCATGGTTTAAAGCAACAAAAAAAAAAAACATACCTTCAAAGCCTTGATGTGTTTTGTGAGATGTGCTATGATCTGCTTGTCTCTTTTGGTTTGCAGCAAAACATCAGATATCCGTCACATAAAACATAATCTGAAATGAATCAAGGAGCCTAGAGTAGAGAAGCAAAAATAATAGCAACTTTTCTTTGCTGTCAGCTTACCTCATCGGTGCGGTCTTCAATAAGTTCACTCAGGACTTTGTTTTCCTGTTGCTGTGGACATGTCAATGGAAACACATGTTGATGAGATGACACTTTAGAATTAGACAAGCCTCCCTTGTCTGAAGCACAGCTTTGGCCATAGGGATACAGTACACAGTTAGCCATACACAGACCACATATGCCCATTAAGAATCTCACCAGCTGGTTGTTTTGAGCTCTGAGGCTGCTGTAGGCCCTCTGGCTCTCAGCTAGTGCTGCTTGGCCTTCATCCATTTCCATTCTCAATTGCTCCATGGCTTTGATGGACATCTTCATGCTACGAGTGATGTAGACACAACATTAAGGATTTCAAACCATGAGTAGTTTGGTAAACTGTGTTCAGAATAACTGATTAATACATTCTCAAAATGAATTGCAGTGATCATCATTAACACAAAAAGAGACAACTGCAGTGCTCACATGAACATGAATAACAGTAACATGTTTTCTATTTGCTGCTGAGATTATAATATTACAAACACCCCTGTTATTTCACCTTTTGATCTGGTTCCTCAGGTCAGTGTTCTGAACCTGTAGTTCAGCATTAGTGTCCTCAGAAGCATTGAGTGCCTTCTGCAGGTTTGCATTAGTCCCCATAAAGAGCGTCTTGGACCGCAGCAGCTCCACAAGGTCCCTTTTCTGCTCCACGTTCCTAAAGATACAAGCACATACATTTCATTATCTGTGTAATGTGACTATGCCAGTGCTATTCAGTGTTTCTCACAGGGGAGTTTTTTTTAGTTAAGGTGGTGGCATGAAGTTGTGGGGTTATGGTTGAGAAATGTATTACACCTACTGCAAAATTATTCATAGTGCTTTTGCATCATGTTTATTTTAAGCTTTCCAGATGGTATAGATGGAAGGCAATTACTTAGTGAAGTGCATATTGTCATACATACTTCATACACAGTGAAGCGTCTATTGTCATGCATACTGCATACTATAATATCATCACCTAATTTCAATCTATTGGCACAACTTAGTTAAGGTGGAAGGGATCCACCTTAGAGTTAGAGTGAGCACCTTAATTATTGTGCTACTTGCCCACCCCAAACCAGTATTGTGTGTCTTGCTCACCCCAAACCAGTTTGCCCATTTACTACTTTATCCTGATTGTAAAGAACAAAGTTCTTTGAGGAAGGTACTGACATGTCTGTAGAGTTCCATGTTCCTCCTCCTCAGTGGCGTGCAGGGCATTGCTTTGGAGGAAAGCCTTCCTCTCTGTGAAAAAATTACACACAGGTATACATATGGGTAGGATATTGACAGTTCATGTTAACATCACTCATGCCCCATCACTTATGATACTCCTACTGTCACAGTCAGTCCTCTCATCCACAGACCTGCAAAACCTGTTAACACGTTTTATACACAATCATAACATAAAGCGTAGGTTAATCAAATATGGATAAATATAAATACAAAATGTAGGCTCACCTTTGCTGGTCCAAATGTCTAGGTCTACATTCTTCACCTTATATATAAATATATATATAAAGCCTTTTACAATTATTTACTGAACATACTAAGATAGTACAAACCTTTTTTCAAGGGTGTAGTAGGATGTCCATGGAAACTGGCTGCACAGTCATATTTCAGCCTCCTTGCAACGAGGAAGGGACGTCCCATGAAATCACTATGATAAGTGCAATTGTCCAGCGGGAGAAACAAATTTAACCCGGCCGGATCCGAAATGCTTCTCCTCAGCATTTCTTTTTTTCCCGAAAAGTTTTCAGAACACGCTATTTTTTCAAACTAATATTTGTATGAGCATCGGAGATTGTACATCATGAGCGATAACTGCATCTGTAAAGGATATATGTATTTTGCATGCTAAGAATTATACTGAGTCGGCACTTTGATTGACAGATGAGCATTATGACATCACAAAAATTATAGGTGAGACGTAAGCGTGTATTCCATTGAAGAAATGGGTTTCAAGAGACTTCAACTGAGATTTCTTCATTATTGGACCTGTTGCCTATTTTTATCCTCTCGTGATTTTCAGCACGGGTACAGGACCCTTCATGTTTTGAAACGTTCATTGTAGCCTATCATTCTAGCCTTTCACACTAGAACACAACGTGTCTAATTTATATTCTCTCAACAGCAAGCAGCTCTTGAATAAGTAGGTTGAGTGGGCCTATAGGGAATTACTCATAAATTGACCTAATGTCGCCCATAATTTGCATCCAACAAAAACAACAAATATTATTTGGGAATATGATAGCTTTGAAAATAAGGTATTAGCTATAGCGGCACTGAAGTTCTGCTCCATCACCGGCTATGGCTATGTGACCTGGTCTTCCTCGCCTGTTACACTGGGGGGTGAATAGACTGCCTACCTGTCCTGTAAACGCAAACTATTCTGTTATCCATAACAGATCCTCGCCTTAAATGTAGTTATCAGGCAGTGTCTTTTACATAGGCTTCAACTTTAGATTCAAAGTGAATCTTACTACTCTAACAAACATAACAGATATCATGTGTTGGGACTACCAGTTTTTTGACAGTCCAAGACAGTATTCATTTTCATGCCTGGTCATTGACGACATAAGGCATCTACTTGTGATTTCAGTGGCCTCTCTCAGAGTCAGTTTGAAGCTTACCGTGGTGATTAATCTATTTATTTTGTCCTAAGGGTAATAGTAATAAAGACTTGAAAGGTACCAATATATCTGTATTGTTTTTATTTTTAACACGATCCTATACATGTAAAACGAGTAATGAATGGATACACTCCTATAGGTTATAGTGGACTAGTGGACATTTGTATAACAAAGTACAGTACATACGTATAACGTGAGGTTATACATGTAATCACTGTGCGGGAGAAGAACATGTGAGGGAGAAGAACGAGGTACAACAAAGAAGTATGGGATATCACGCCCTGACATGTCTGGCTCAAGACACCTCTATTCACGCCTGAAAGGCACGCGTATATACCCACTGGTATATAAGCGAGTTACCCTAGTCATCACTTTAGTTCAACCACTTCAGTTCAACCTCTCTTCAATCACTCTTCTCCGAGCACCTTAAGGTGTTGTACCTCGTTCCTCTCCCTCGGGAAACAGTGGTTGCAGGCATAACCTTACGTTGCCCTTCAGTTGATTCACTCGGTGCAACACAGAAGTATGCCAAGTTGAACGACATGTCAGTGTGCTGTGGAGGAAAGGACAGAATGAGCCACTGAAGGGGCAACTATGTCCAAGCAGTAGAAACTTACAAAAGTATGACCATGCTGCTGCAGAGCAGACCTGTTCCAAAGACACCCCCTTGAATAGTGTCCAGGATTCCGCCATCCCCCTAGTAGAATGCTCCCGCCAGCCCACAGGTGATGGTAGGTCATTGCTACTGTAAGCAAGAGCGATAGCTTCTACGATCCAGTGACAAATACATTGTTTCGACATGGCCTTACCACGAACAGGATTAGCAAAGCAGACAAAGAGCTGAGGGTGGGTGTGCTTTGGAGACTGTGTAAAGGACAAACGAGTCCTTTTCGGACTGGCTCCTGAAACAAATTGTGGCACGACTGGTGGCACTAAAAGGGGGGCTGTGGTGTCTAGGAAGAATTTGGCTCTGTGGACTGGGAGGAGGAGGTCTGGGCCAAGCAGGCTGGCGTGTCGCAGTACCCAATACCTGACCGGGCGAAAATTAGGAAGCAGACATGGCCTCTTGTTGATGGACTGGGACGACTGAACCTGCCGCTGGAAAGTTGCCGGCGGCTTGGGCTTCACGGCGTCACATCTGGGCAGCACACTCCAAAGAGCCTCAGCCTGCTTCTTACACAATTTGAACGATGCTTGAATTGCCTCAGGTGATTGGCCTCAGGTGATTGGCCTCAGGTGATTGGCCTCAGGTGATTGACCAAACAAACCAACGGGGAAAATTGGCTCATCCAGATAAGAGACCTGTCCCTGTCAGGCATGTCCGAGAGGGTGAGCCACAAATGATGCTGAGCCACCATGGTGGTTGCTATTCCTCTACCCAATGCCAGAGCAGCACAGCGGGTCATACGCAAAAACTCTGATTTTGTTTAGCAGGTCAGTGGCGGGGCTCCCAGCAGGCACCAGGCTATCCAACTCAGCCAGGCACATGGCCTGGTACATCTGCAGGAGAGACATAGAAGACATTGCAGTGGTAGCCTGTGCTTTATAGCACTTCTCTAGCTGGCTGTAGGAGAAGCGGCAGTGCTTCGACGGGAGCGTCGTTTGACCCACAACAGATGCAAGAGAAGACAAACATAGTGGCAGCAAAATCGATTGGCCTCAACATCCACAAAGACAAGACCAAGGTTCTGAAGATCTTCCAGAGAGCTGTTTCTGAAAACCAAGATACAACTTTTTAACACAAATGTCAAGTCAGTATTGCTGTATGGAGCAGAGACTTGGAGGACAACCAAGACTCTCATCAAGAAGGTCCAGACTTTCATCTGAGAAGAATTCTCCAGACTCAATGGCCTGACACAATCAGCGACGCCAAACTTTGGAAAAGACCTGCCAACTTTCTGCTGAAGAAGAAATCAGAAAGCGAAGATGGGTCTGGATAGGGCACACCTTAAGTGGAACCCCCAGGGAAAATGGAAAAAAGGGTCATCCAATAAAGTCTTTGCATGACCTAGAGGCAGACACTACTAAGATGGGTTACACTTGGAGTCAGCTTGAAAAGATGGCCCAGGACAGAGGACTCTGGAGAGCTGTGGTTGGTGGCCCATACCCTGATAGTTGTGATGGGCAATGACGATGACGATGATGAATTCTGTTGGCATCTCTTCATTCCGGCGAGTAGGAATTTGCTTTTAAGCTTGAGAGGAATGTTGCTTTTATTGCTGGAATAGCTTTTAAGAATCTTCTAAGTCGCTAAATGATAAAATAGTAACTCACTGTAGGGCGTGCCAGCTTATATAGCCACTAGGGGAACACGCCCAAAAGCCTTAGAGGACTTTCATGAGGACTTCTTCAGTGGTGATCAGATGATTGGGGAATGGATTCCCATTGGTTGGCGCCGAGTTATTTGACTGAAAGTGAACGATTTGACGAAGGAATGATTTGTCTCTATTGACAACGCATTGAAGGCGTTTGATGTGTCGCATCCAACGCTTGTAGTGGATCCCCACTGTATGAATGGGGACGTTCTGATGCTTCATGAAGAAGCGTAAGTTAAAAAATAATAACACGTTCTTTACTGTTGTCAGAAATGAAATCCTACTTTGGCAGACTACTGTCCTATTAAAAAGGGCTTAACCTGATTTTATGTCCGAAACAGTAAGCAGTTTTTTTCATTTACACAAGTGTACCTGTCAAGATGGAGTTTAAGAAATGAAAGAAGGAAAATCAAGAAATGTTTGCTACAGTGGTTGGCTAAAATAACTTTTTGTTCCCTGAAAAAAGCTAACAAATCTTGTAACCAGATGGGCTTGTGTGGAACCAGGGGTGTAATGATGTAATCAGGGCAGTGGACTTAAGTGGGCAAAGCAGGGGCCATGGGGAGAGGAGAGGAATACCTTATTGTGGAAGAAAACAAGGGAGGCGCTACATTCTTCCGGTATGTATCTGTATTTCCGGTTGAACAACTCTGTCTAGTGCAGTCAACAACAGTAGATTGGCATCATTAATGGCATCATTAATGCTGAACGTTATACTTACAATTTAGAGCATAGGAGTGATTTCAATAATTGACTCCTCTACCTGACTAAAACGTTGTGCTGATTAGAGTCCACTAATTTAGTCAATGGGTAGAAAAACATCTAGTACTGAAGTAACTTCTGAAACCAGGTTAAAGCTATCATTGATTAATATCAGCAAATACTCATCCAGAGGTATTTTCAGGGAAGGCCTTGCAAATTTCGGCAAACAATACCAAACCACATGCTGCATAACAACCAAATGGTTATGCAGTTCAGTTGCTGACCAGCAGTCCAGTCCAGACCTGCAGTCCAGACATTTGAGCAACCAAAACAGTTAATGCATCATAAAATGGAAAATATGACAGAGAAGTAAAGTTTCTAGAATCACACATCAACTAAGAGGGAAGGACATTTCTACCCCTTACACTGCAGCAACAGTTACAGACTGTTGTTAAGAGATGAAGGGATGCTACATTCTTTTGCAGTGTGAACACTTAATATGTGATCCATGGTCTTTTGTAAATAAAAATGGTTTATGATATTTGCAGATAATGCATTCTGGTTTTAGTTACATTTTACACAGTGTCATATTTTGTTTTTACTTAAGTTTTAAATTAATATCAATGTTGATGTTTTTCTGTGTGTGTGTGTGTGTGTGTGTGTGTGTTTGTGTGTATTTGTGTGTGTGTGTGTGTGTGTGTGTGTGTGAGTGTGTGTGTGTGTGTGTGTGTGTGTGTGTGTGTGTGTGTGTGTGTGTGTGTGTGTGTGTGTGTACATATGTACTGTAGGCTGTAATTTGTGATCTACAGACGTATTGTTTCTGAGCATTACACTAAAAGACCAGTAGGTGGAGATGAATGATCATTTTTGGCAAAATTTTGAGAATGGTCATAGGTACATTTTTTCCCAGAGCAGAGGGTTCATGAATCTTTACTATTAACCAAACCCAAATATTTTGGCAACACAACATTTTGATGGAAGCAGCATATCAGACGAGGTGTTTTGCACAAGTACAAGACCAGTCATGGTAATATCAGTAATGATTCTTTCTCTTTATTTTAGGACACCACACCACACACATTACTTTAATTACTTAAATACAACTGAAGCAACCATTTTATTCTTCAATGTGATTTTGATGTAGATTGATTTGTAATCATTGAAAGAGTAGTTAACTCCTGGATAGTAAAAGAGGGTACAGATTTGATATGTAGATACATTTTTCAATGAATAAGATGTATATTGTAAAACTGTATAAAATTGAGTAAATAAAATGAGCATTTGTTTAAGCAAGACATGGATTTAATGGTTATGTTGGTGGGACATACCATATTTTGGAGTGCAGAGAGCAGAATAAGAGGGAACGTACAGATGTGTTAACTCCTCCCATCACGTGCTGCTGGTGAGCGGGCATGCTCCCACTCTCATTTAGGATCAATACACTTTCATCTTTTTCTGCCCCCTGGATGGCGCTGTCTCTAAAATGGGCCACACTACACAGCACTGCTTTCCTCCTTATATCTTCTCTTCTTTTTTCATTGTTTTTATTAATCCACCACACACACACACACACACACACACACACACACACACACACACACACACACACACAAAGAATGAGAGACAAGGAGCACACAATTTCATTTCTCTAAGCTGAATTGCATTGCAGCTGATGTATGCAGTATTTGTTTTGTCAAGACCAGATCATAGTTGTTTTACTCATAGTGCCTTGGTTTTTATTCAGAAATGAATCAGATACAAAAAATAATATTTGCATGACAAATGTTGAGATAGGAAGATAGTAAATTACTCAGCACATATACTTAGAGATAGCTAGAGATACAGTAACTCTGTAATTTTAAACTGGAGGACAGAAATTGTGTTTGCACCGGATATACAGAAAGATAAAAGACTTCACCCCCAGCTATTTTCGCATAAGCCCATTAACTGATGGCTGTTAGCTAACTAATCAACTTTGTGTGTACTTTTCAGTATGTCTCATAATGTGTAATTTGTGATTACCAACAGTAGTTCACCTCATGCAACCTGAAACCTCTGAAAGATGCCAACATGTACAAAAAGAACATATTTCTTCAAATTTCCTCCATTGTAAATGACCACACCACCCACCAATATTAAAGCTTGTTATTTCTGGTGTCACACAATGTCTATCCAGGGGAAATTCTGGTCCTTTCTCTGGTTGATATCCTCCATTTTACAAGCATGTCTATTAACAGGAAACCAACTATTCCCCAGAGGTATCTCTAATCCAGAATTGGAATAATATTTGTATTAATTTTATGTTTACAAGGAAATTGTCCTAATTAACACAATTAAATACAATGGAAAGTTTCTGGACCAGAATTAAGAGCAAATACACATGGTAGATCTAGGCCTTTGTTTGATATACTTTTATCAAATAGAGAAAACAATGTCTCTCATTTTACAGTCTGTTGGATTTTGTCCACTTTCTAATTTGCTGTACACATCACATTACATGGCTGCTGTTGCAAAGGAACTCATAAACTATCCATTGGGCTGGGTCAGCATATTTGGAGAGCGGCCCCTATTGATGACCACAAAAAGAACCTGCCTACCTCACAGACTGCCTCATGACTTTTTTTTTTTACTGTGGCAGGCACATGTGGTCAGGGAAGGACCCCAACCCCCAACCATCATGGGATAAAAACCGAGGCTCTCTTCTAACCATTTGTTGTTGTCTTTTGTATATCCTCTGTCCTGTCAGCTGTTGGCAATTCAGCCACACATGCCACTCACCCTCGGAGCACACATGACTGGCTGCAAAGTATTTGTTTGCAAATTCTTGACTGCTGAACATGTTAGTGAAAGTAAATTAGTTTTTGAATCCCTGGGTCATATTTTTCAGCAAATTTGTAGTCTAATGTATATGATATCTCTGTACTCTTTGTAATATGGTTACTTCTTATTCTGCATTTATAATAAAGATCAGTGCAGTGCAGTCCAGAAAAAAAACAAAAAAACAGATCTTGAGGAATCAATGCATAGATGAATAATGATTGTCCTCAATATGGGTTTCACCAGAGATCTATATTCCATCCGCTTGCAGGATTTTATTTCACATGCCTTTGTGATCTGCAAGCTCTTATTTTATACAAGTGACTGTTCCCTTAGTGTTTATAAATGAGAAAAGCAAATAGCTAGTGCTCATTGACATGCATTCAAACACAATTCACAATTCACTCAAAGTCTGCTTTCATATGCAGTCATATAATTCAGACAATGGACTCAAGGCCACCAAGTTCCTATAGCCAGCACAGAAATGTTGTAACATATGCCTACATTATTTTCTTTCTTTGTTTTTGATTGATACATCTTTAAAGCTATCAAAATGGTCAGTTTTTGCAGTATGGTGGTCATTGCCTCTTCATAATGATTGCCCTTTTTTATTTGCTGTAGATTCTTTAAAAATATTTTTTTAAAAAAGAGAGAGAGGACCTACATAGATCACATGATAACTGTTTCAGTCAAGGCATACCCCTTTTCCTGTAACCAACAATTGTCTGTATCCATCACATAGCCTACGGATGGCTGCCTACGCGGCCACGAACACAGTGACATCATGTTCCCTTTCACCTAGTTCCTACGACTCTTAAAGAGGTTACTCTCGGTCATTAAAGAGATGCGACTCCTAGGGCCGTTTTCTTTGTCCTAGTGCTTCCATGAATTACCGTAAGATCCAAGTAGTCCGGAAAAATAACAATCTATTGTAGACTGCTGAAATGATTAAATAGGTGTATATATGTCCACATTTTCATAATAATTTAATTATATCTATACCCTCCCCCTCTATGCGCCGAGGTTACTATCGGACATACCTCGGTAGCCGAGCCCTGTCTCCCACATGGACACACGACGAAGTCCTTTGTTTGCAGTGAAGCAAAATGAGACTCATTACCAGAAATTAACACACGGGCGTTATTTTCATTTAAAAGGAAATGTCTTGCTGTTAAAATTGGATATAACGTGATAACGCTTGTCTGTTAGCATGACATATCTGGGGAAAAAACAATCGTTGCCAGTTTGGTATGGTGTATATAGCCTACACCACCATCAGATCAACAAGAACGTTCTGTCATGGCTATAGACTGATCATAACCTCCAGCTAATAAAAATCTAAGGACTTGGAGTCGAACATGAGGGTGGGATACGCTAGATTTAAGGTGATCGTTTCTTTAAAAGTGTCTTTATTGTTATACTGTTTATTATAGCCCCCGAAAGCCTCTCTCAAAATGTTCTACTCGGTAACAATTTCCTCATTGGCTGTCTGCAGCATTCATAGCGGGCCTTAACAATAAATACCCTACACAATATCCTACATTAAAATTGTGTAGACTGAAGATTTTTAAGGGGAGAAGTTGTATATAAATATATTGTTCAAATTCATAATATTATCAAAAATGAGCTATAATCTATAACCTTCCAACGTGTTTTTCTTTACAGATGAGACAAAACTGGCGAACTGGCCCGCGTTCTTAAAAGGGCAACCTTGCTACTAACACAGTAGGCCATCATGAAGGAAACTTCAGGTCAGATCGGTCTCCAACCCGAAAAAAAAACCTTCAAAATTATAAACTGTTCCATAAAATGAGCAGACAACAGCATATGTCAGACAACACAACAGTGGCAAAGGTGGTGTTTCCACCACAAAAGGGCAAGTTGACCGTCAAGCCCAGGCAATATAACAAGTCACTAATCACAAAAATACAACAAAAAGTGGCTCAAGGGTAGGCCTATATAGATTAGATGTTCCCAGAAAAATAAATGCAAACTCCCAGAAACATTTCTCACACTATCATCGTCTTCTCTGCCATCCCTATTGCATGGTCGGTTGCATTTAATTTTTTTTAATCATATTTGTCATTATTGTGTCTTTTAAAGCAGAGGAGGAGATATTAAACTCATTGTGCTCTAGCATGAGAACTTCCCACAATGGCCAATAAACAAAGACTATACAATTGCAATCTTAGCTCATACAATATATTAACCAGTCATAAACTCTTGGAAAGTTTTGCTGGAATCAAAGTTTCTAGGATTTCCTGTGAGAAGTTAAAATTCCTCTGCTTTATTGCAATTTTATTGTAAGAGACTGCGTTTCCGTCTTTGTTTGGGGTTGCACCCACTACACATAATTAAACTTAAATATCAAATTGACTCTTAGTTTGTGCATTATCTAAAGGATGTTAAAAAAGTAATTTACAATTAGTTGCCATAAATAGCCTTGTCCAACAGCACAGAACATCTTTGTCTGCAACCTGGCAACTTACTGACCGATGCAGACAATTAGGCTACATTAACTTCAAACCCAGCATGTGAAACAATTATAAACACCAAGGTTAAAAACTAATCCATGTTAAAGTCTTGCATAAAAAGTTCAGTTCACTTTATTGTCCCCAAAGTTAAACATGTCTTGCAGTCAGGTATAATACACATGACACACAGACACACACACAGAAAAATGTGGAGAGTGACACGGCACGGTTGCTACAAGAGAAGCACAGATTGTCATGAAAATGGCCTCTAGAATCAGACTCTGAGATGTTCTATTTTAAACTAATCTTAGTTTCCACTCCCCAGCGAATAAACAACCTTGACAATCATGTAGTGTGAACTTGGCTTTAGCAGCCAGAAAGGTAGATATGTATACAACTAATATTAATGATTTTTTGTAGCATACAGGACGCCATTCCCTGTTCAAACGTGCGGTCCCTCCATTGCCGCTTTAAGAGGTGTTTTGACTTTGCACGTGCTTCCCTTATAAGGAACGACCAATACAAACAGCCACGAAGCTTCTGACCGAGAGTAACCTTCTTTCTCAAAGCAGCATCGCCTCCACTATAAAAGGATGAGTGAGAAAAAAACACTTCTGTAAGAGCCGACGACGTTCAGCATAAGACAATAACAGGCAAGTAAGGTGGAGAGGAACTATACCATCCACATTTTATTTATCGGAATTACAGTTTATGACGAGACGGAAAGCATTTGGGGCGAAAAGAGCAAAGGTAAGAAATGTTGTTTTTTGAATGGAATATGAATTGATGTTTATGGTGCTTTGTCTCAAACAAGTTCAGAAGGGACATACATAATATTACTTTCTAACGGTGGATTTTAAATGGCATGGCCTGTGCCGTTAGTAAGAATATTGTAGCCTAATAAACAGATTTGTTTGTATGAATTTTTTTTATTATTGTTTTTCAGTTACAGTGTCATTTTTTTGGTAGTCAACAGTTCCACAGCATCAAGTCTAGTTGAAACAGTCAGTTTCCCCATGTAACCCAAACGATTGAACCTATGTGAAGTAAGATAACATTTCGCAGATTATTTCTACCACCGATTGTTTAGAGCTTTATTGTTTTATTCCATGATTCCGAGCATCTGTCGTCTACTCTTGTCGAGTGAGTGAGTGCGTTAGATGACCGAGAGTAACCTTTCAGTATGCAATATAGCTCCACGGTGGTCCTCCGTTTTACCAAAGGTAGTCTTTGTTCCTTCATGACACTTTTCAGTTTTTGGTAAAAACGCAATGTTTTAGCATGTCATATTGCATCAGTGGTCCCTCTTCTCATGTTGACATTACTGATGGATGGTTGGGTAAGCTAATAACACAGATTTGATGCCAGCATGTGAACATTGTTCAACAGATCATGAGATGGAACTCGTCGTCAAAATATCTATATTGGACAGTGTGGCTGTTGTCAAAACCACATTATAGAAAATAGTATACAATCAGCATTATTAGGCTTGCTTAAATTTCCATTTGAGGATTTTGTAGCTCAATCAACTTTTCTACATTTATAGCCTACATTAGTATTCAGAGAAAGAGAAGCATCCCGAGATGACATTCAAGATTTAAACACGCAAGAATAAAAAAAGGAAACCGGAGGTGTCTCACAGTAGTAGGTTACTTCTCTACGTCTGTATGAATAGCCAGAATGGGAGAGCTCAGAAGATGGAGGTAGGGGAAGTATTGTAAACACGATAAGACATCACGTGCACTCTACATTCCACTAGAGGCGCAAAATATCACTTTTTAGACACTCATGTGTCTAATGTATGAACGTGTTTACTATACACCAACTGATGATATAATGTCTATCTCCCACGACCAACACTTAACAATATTGTAGCCTACTTTATGTAGGCTACTTGATTTATGTAGAGGGCTACTTTACAATGTCATTTCTTATGAACAATCAGATGCAAATAAAACTATCAGGATTTAGCGAAGGCCTACATCAATTCCTTAGGGTTACATTCGGCATGGTAACACATGTATCCATCACATCCTAGTTAAACAGCTGGGTCAGATAAACCTCAAAATCTAGAATGATTCTTTTTACCTATAACACAAGAAAGCGTGTTAGCTTGGTTCAGAGCCGAAATGTGTGGGTGGTACCTACGTTTTTGTTAGGTACCAAAGTCTCTATGTACTTTTGCAGGACTGAGCCCTCACTGTTTTGGATGTGTGGTACTACCTCACCTTATAAAACCCCCAGTTCACTTCACCATACGTAGATTGTTTTTAGTATCTTGACAGATTCTGACTGCTCTGGAAGTAAAATATTTGTTTAATTCCTTGTTTCAGTGGTGAGTTGGTACGGTTGGAGAGGTCCAGAGGCAAGATGGCTGTATCTACTCAGCTGGGCTTGCTTTTGTGGAAGAATTTCACCTATCGTCGAAGACAAACGGTGAGTCTTACTACTGTGGAAAGTGACATTTGGATCTGTAATCAAAAGATTATCAACAAAATAAAATACGAAAATATCTGACTCATTTGATCAATGGATGTATGCAACCATACATTTTCCAATAACTATACCCTAATGTACATTTTAAACCTATAATCCATAGTCCTACATGTGCAGAAACAGTAACAGCTGTACCTTTTAAGCTCAGTTACTTCTTTGGGCAGCATGTGCCTTAGTGCAGATATGTGTCAGATGTCAGGAGGGGATTGTTCTCTCATATCTCCACATACTAAAAGAAGCAATATTGCTTCTCAACAACTTCACAGTGAATGCCTTACAAAATGGCTGCCACACACATGAATCCATAGTTTTTTTTTTGACCAAATAGGTGCTTGCGATGTGCTACGTAATGTAAAATATAAAACATTGTGTAAATTGGTGACTGATAATGTATTTATGTTTGTAAATGAGAAGAGCAATCTTTGATTTTTTTTTGTTTACCCCCAGCTCCAGTTAATAATTGAGATCATATGGCCCCTGTTCATTTTCTTCATCCTGATATCGGTCCGGCTCTACTACCCTCCTTATGAACAACATGAATGTGAGTAACACAAATTGTTTTCTGATAACTGTGGCTTGGATAAACTTTTCAATGTTGTATTGCCACAGTCTTGTGACTCCTGTAAAATGTTTCAAAGGGAAGTAATATTTGTTCATACACCCAGTGTGAACACCAAATGTAGGTTTAATATTTGTGAATATATACAACATAAATATTTCATATAGTATTGTATTATCACAATTATGTTGTAATAGTAGTGATGATGTTTATCTGTTTTATGGAAAGGGTTCAGGTAGTTTATGACAGGTTTTATAATTATTAGCAGAAATTATCTGGAGCAAAATGTAGGAAATGGGACTCAGTCTAATTTTGTGATGCAGTGAGTTCTCATAAATAAATAGAATTTTGATGATATTCATACATGTATGTATTTATAATATACAAGTTATGAATTCAGTGAATGGAGATGGTTAGTGAACAGAGGTCTGTTGTGAATAATTTGTGCACTATGTAAACATTCTGTTGATCATTCAGCTCAAGGCTATAGTATTTTAGACCTAAAACACTCCCATAAGGTCCCATAATGTCAATATTTGCTTTGCTGTGGAAAGACCTGGTTCATGTAGTCCCTAGAAGAGGCCAAGGACACAGTGTCAACTACCAGAAATACAGAGAACTACAGATACAAGGAAATCAAATGGGAACTATGAACATTCTAACAGAAATTTGTCATATGCCATATACTCCTCAAAAGAAATCTATAGTTTATTTTTCTGTGATTCTACAATTTTTGGCATGTATAGGACTATACATTTTTAAAAATATAATCCTTGCTTATAACCCAGTTTCAAGATGTTTTAAGATGTTTCCTTTATACTGGCTTGTCAACCATAATGATCAGTAAAAAAACATTGACAGCCATAATGCTTTCAGGCAACACTATGTTGCTTTTACAAGGCAAAACAGAAAAAACATGGTTGTTATGTATCACCCACATTTTTGAGCGATATCAATGAAGGAAAAGCTTGTTAATTTTTTAATCCAAACTTCCAAACTAAATAGGCTTTTCCTGTTTTTTTTTGTTTTTGTTTTAATAAACACAAAGTAATGGCAAAACATAATGTGGTCCCTAGAGAGATTTTGTATTTTTTGAGCTTGGACAAGACAGCCAAGGTGTGTTATGTTTGACTCTAAGTAAGTGGAAGATAGTTCATATTACTAAGGAACATGGACACAAGGGCTTTCACACACATGCAGGCATGCACACACATGCATATGCATAAGCACTCACACAGACACACACAGACACACACAGACACACACAGACACACAGACACACACACACACACACACACACACACACACACACACACACACACACACACACACAGACACGTTGCATTTTAATCTAATTTTATTTACCATTAAGTAGTAGTAACCATGTGAAAACATGAACTTGAGTCACTAGCACGTGACATGTCAATCAAAGGGATCAATGACTTCTATTTGCCTGTTTGTTTATATAGATTAGCATACTGTGTCTAGTTTCCACACACAACCCTTTCACCTATTACACAGTTGAGGGTGGCCTGATTTTATTTGCCTTGGAGTTGTTGCAAGTCACTTACTCATGGTTGGACACTGATAAACTTGGTTGGCTTTTTAGTTAGCCCATTCAGAGATCACGGAAAGCATCAGATAGATGGTGCAGTTATGCTGATAACATCTGAGAGTGACTAAGAGAGTGGTGCATAGAAAAACGTTCAAAATTAGGTCAATGTGCTGCATGTTTTTTTTTTGCATTGTTTTAACTTAACATTATTTACTTATAACACTTAATGTTATGATCATATATGGCAGATAGACTTTTTTTTAAGTTGGTTCTAAGCAGCACGTTTCACAGTGTAAAATATATACATATGTAGTAGTGTCTGTTGCTGTCCAGGGAACCTTTGAACTGATGTGCGTGAAAGATCTCCTTTGCCCTTTTTCTCTGTAGGCCACTTTCCAAATAAGGCCATGCCATCCGCAGGCACCCTGCCCTGGGTGCAGGGCATCATCTGCAATGCCAACAACCCCTGCTTCCGTTACCCCACCCCAGGAGAGACACCAGGAGTGGTGGGCAACTTCAATGACTCCATGTAAGCCATGGCACCGTACACAGTGGGAGATGTTGCATCCAACTCATTTAGCTCTCCATGTAATAACATTGTCCACAGTGGACCTGAATTCTACTTTGTTTCTCTATTTGTAGTATCTCACGACTCTTTATTGATGCCAAGAAGATCCTCCTGTACAGCCAGAATGACAAGAGCTTTGAAGGATACAAGAGACTTGTCCAAGCCCTTAAAAAATTGCAGCGCAACACTGCTGGTAGGAAGTGCTAAAAAAATTACCAATAATGTCCTATAAACCAGAATTTTAGAAAAGTGGACCTTCTCATCTTTTCAAGCCTCGGTATCCATTAAGCAGCGTATGAATAATTCTGTAATAATATGACTTACCTTCTGTAATACAGCTATCTCCTGTAAATAGCCTAGTTCAATAGTAATGAGACAGTGTTGTGTCAGCTATTTTACCTGACCCTTAAAATTGTTTGGACAATCTTTTTTTTGGTGGATTTGTGTTTTAATGGATAATGGACATTTATTAACATATGTCCCTGTAATTGAGAGGTTTGTACAAAATCTAAGAGATATGACACTTTTAAACTCTTAATCCTAAGAAGGCCACAGTCTCTAAGTTATACTGTAATTTTTTGGATTGGCTAGTGAAACCACTACTGTTACTCCTCTGTAAATGATTGATCATGCAAACAGTTGGTTATTTACTCTGAAATGCTGACTGGTATCTTTTGGAAGGATGTATTCAAAATAACAACTGATTTAATACGCAGCCATACACAAAACCGGTTATGTTAAAATATATAGTGTTGCACTAATCAACATTAAACAGCAGTTCTTGATGTCATGGGATTGTAATTGTAAGTAGAGTGAAACGCCTACATGCGGGGATAGATATCGGAACTCTCAGTAGAGTTCTCAGTGTACCTTTGACCCTGTCCTCATTCCCCCCTTGATTACTCTGGGCATTCTGTCTCTTCTTTGGCTTGGACCAGAGATGGCTCACACTTATTTCCCACTATTGTTTTCTGTGTGCTCCAATGCTGGTAGCTGCACCACTTTGATCTTTTGCTGAGGACAGTCTGAGAATCTGAAAACCCATCGACCTATCCTCTCTCAAAATCTGTAGCCAAGATTGCTAAATTAAAATGGAGTGGCCATTTTAGCTGAAGCCAATGCAGGCCTGAAGTTTCATTTACCCACCTCAACCTGTGTCAGGAAACATGACACTCAACACACCACACATTGCATGATGGTGCATCAGTTCAGCTCACTTAAAAAGCTAAATGAGAATACAGAATGTTTTGGAGTCACAGGTTTATTCTACCTAGTCTGTTGTATACCTGACAACACCGTTTTGAGATGTTGTCTCGGTAGAACATGTACCATTTCCCACCTGATAGCGTAATGAGCTGCACTGTGGCTCCCCAACTATAAGAATCATTCTTACATCAGACTGCTCTATTCCCTGTGGGAGCTCATATGAGTTCAAGGCCCTGGTGTGTGTGTTAATTGTTTTCCGCTGAATGTCCTAGTGGGATTTATCTCTGAGGAGGTCTCAGGATATCCTGGACGCATTCCTTTGTTTCTTCAGACATTTGTATTTACTGATTTCAGCCACACCACTTCCCACCAAAAGGTTAAGAAATGCTTTAATTTCTTAGATTTTTTTTTGCAAATCACTTCTTGATAAAAAGAAATTCATCCAAATAAATACTTAGTGGTACTTATTTTCTTTTGACAACGTAGTATACCTTTCAAGTCAAAGCCTCTAAAAAACGCTTTTGAAAGTCTGAAAGTCTGACAGTGAACTTGAGATCTAATTCTGTACAAAGGGGAATAACCTAGAGTAACCCTTAGAAGTAGCAGCTGACTCAAACCGGTTTTCAGCAGTGATGACTTTTCTGGAATGTTCCTCTGACACACTGAACACAATGGGACTCTCTGAGCCGAGAGACGGACCGCACAGCCAGCTGATTACTCTTTATGCAGCCGCATGCAACAGACAGACCGCTAACAGGCCTGTTTTACTCCTCTCTGAATGATCCATTTGTTTAGCTGGGAATCTGTTATATCTAGTTCAGTAGATGTTAATTCAGTTGGCCACCCAGTGATTGCCAGTGCTCAACAGTTTAAAACCATTAGCACTCATCTTTCAGAATTCAGATATCATATTCTGTCACCCCCTTTTTTTTACAGAGGCAGAGCAAAAGACATTTATGTACAAATGATACTGACTAAAATAATAGTAAGAGTAAAACTACATTGTACAACTAAGTGTGCAAAAGAAGTTTACAAACACAAAAATCACATTCTAACAAAAAACAATAAAAAAACCCAGAAAAGATGTAAAGGCCTGCATAAAACATAGAAATACAAACATAGAAAAAGTAAAAACAAATGTAACCATAGAAACCCAGAGAAAGTAAATTATTCTTTAGCCTGTATTTAAAGCAGCATATCTGGCTGACCTAACATGTAGGAGTAGCCTATTTCATAATTAATAACTGAAATCAGTAAGCTCAGTTATTATGTTCTTGTTTGTTTTAAGTCCTTGCACAAAATGACCTGCAAACCCAATGGAAATACATTCATGATAAAACACAGATTAACGTTGTTTTTTAACTGCTTAACTGATTTTTGTGTGAAACACACATATAAATAATGATTGTGTCATTGGTAGAAATGACAAGCAGTAATAATCTATTTTCAGCTTTTTACCAAAGTGAAGCTTCACTGATAGCATTACTGACAGTAATTATTCACCTTTTATTCAGGTTTCAAGCTGAAGGACTTTCTCCGTGATAATGAGACCTTGTCTGTGTTCCTGGAACGGAATGCGACTCTTCCAAGGCACGCCGTCCATCAAATTGTGGAGGCTGACGTTAACCTGGAGAAGGTATGGCTTTCAGTCTGTCCACTAATTCCATCTTTGAGCCAACTTTAGTCACTCTCTGATACTTATTTTTATATGCCTGATAGCTATTCAACAGCTGCATTAAAAGGTCAGATTTACATCCAGACAAATTATGTAGTACTTATATATAAATATATAAAATATAAAATATAATATGCCTTTTTGTGTTACTCTGACATCAATTTTAACAAAGCATATTATGCCAACCCAGCCTTGCAGCCTGGACAGTGGCTACTGTTGCCAACTGGTTCAAGTGTCAGATCATGCCTGCAAAAACATTATCTGGTGTGATAGATATTATGCAAGTGTTTTAACTGTCAGGGGAATCCTCACGCCCCCCAAAGGGCAGACAGGGGAATCCCCACGCCCCCCAAAGGGCAGACAGGGGTTTAGGGATGACCGGTAGAATGTCTTGCTGAAGCTGCATCTGTGTAGGGGAGAGAATAGTGCTCTGATCTGCTCAGCAAGAATCTGTGCTGGCTGCTGTTTTTGAGGCCAGCTGTCACATGACTTTCCACTATCCTACCCCTCCCCCTCCTCTTTTTCTACGAGCTCACGTGCATGGCACTCTTGCCTGGATCCCAGCAGCTTATTGGGTGTTCAGCAGACTGCTCTCCTCTCAGTTTCATTCCCTGTATACTAACACACATGCACACACATGCTCATACACATGCTGAAGGTCAATTGTGGTGTTGTGGTTGTGTGTGTGATTTTTGGTTGAAATGAAGGCCTGTGTTTAAAAAACAAGGTCATGACTTATCACGTAACATGATGTTCTCGTGGCACATTGTTTTGGGGTATTTTAAGATTTTTTAAACATTTTGTCATATTTACACAATTGATCATTTGAACATTGGGTTGGGGAAGAGAAATTGGTTTTGTGTGAAGAATATTACAATCGACTAATTTCTTTGCTGATCACTGAAGTATGCACACCACATGTGTCTGTCAGGCAATGAGGAGAGCATATGGGTTTGTTATGGCAATTGCCATTGGCATCCTATTGTAAAGTCAGACATATGATAAAAGACTGGTTATGGAGCTTGGAGTTCAATGTCACTGTTGTAATGCCATTGATTGTCACAAATAACCTGTCACCCTACCTTGTATTTGTGAAATGTGACCAAAAGTTCAATATTTTAATAACAGGTACTCATCAAAGGCTTTGGTGTGCATCTGAAAGACCTGTGCAACAACACATCCCTGGATGACTTTGTGGCTATTGCAGACAAAAATGTATCACAGCTGACCCAGAAGATCATTTGCCAGTCCTCCCCAGAATGGCTCAATCAGGCAGAGAGACACTTCCTATCGAACCTGGACTTCTTAAAACCCATAAGGGTAAGCTTCACATTAACTTGACTCTGACCTTGTTTTGCACTGACACATATTTAGCACTTCTTTGTCTGTCTGAAATGAAAACCACAAAGAAGACAGCCTTTTATCTTAAAATTAAACTACCAAAACATCTATTTTCATGATGGAGCTTCGAGAATATGCTTGTGAAGCAGTCAAGTGAAACTTCCTTTCAGCCTGATCTGGTCAGATGATTGTGAGGCACAGTGATGAATAGTTTTACATAATGTGGACATGGAGGGCAATGCTAAACTCTGTGCCAAGAGGAACAATTAGAGCACTGGAGATGAATAGATTCCTGTATATTAAAAATAAATAGATGTACACCGTCCAAGCTCTGCAATTTTGGTTTCTCATTTCTAACCACATTATCAGTGAATGGTTTCTTTGTGCTGCCTGAGTAATGAGAGGTTATTAAGATAACTTGAAAGACCGAGTGCTACTAACTGGAA
Organism: Coilia nasus; assembly: GCA_027475355.1. Classification (NCBI taxonomy): domain Eukaryota; kingdom Metazoa; phylum Chordata; class Actinopteri; order Clupeiformes; family Engraulidae; genus Coilia; species Coilia nasus. The sequence continues at coordinate 9,913,179 of CM050221.1, read as the reverse complement.
CTGGACCCATCTTATGATGGGAATAATGTGGAGACTGCTGACATGGGTCACTACACAGCACAGGGCAGTATGTGGATAGGTTTCTTAGAATCTGAGAATTTATTTTAGAAATGATGCCAAGCACAGAAATACATTATAGACATTTTATCAAATTAATTAAAATTTGCAAAATACATGTGAAAAATGGCGTAGGCTACTTGTGAAAAAACACACAATATATGTATCCTTTTCCAAAGATATTTTATGGGCCACTGAAATGTTACCTTTTTAGTAGTTAATAACACAGTAGTGAATAAGACACTGCATTATACTTTGCAGTTCAAAAATATTTTTAATATGTTTTATCTTTGTTGATTTGGAGAAGATAATATGTTGTTCTAATCCTATACCCATTGTTTTTGCAGAAGGATGTAAGATCTGACCCCAAGGTCGTTCAGGATGTGTCCATGGCAACAGACAACCTACTTGAGAGCTTGGGATCTTTAGCTGTTGAGGTAAGTGGTCCCTGAAAATATCTCACAGCTACATTTAGAGACAGATTCCACAGGGAACAGTCAGATAGATAGGCCCAGCAGAGAGATAGATAGGGTTACAGACTACATCTCCATTCAGTCTTCCAGTTCCCTTCCACAAAACATATGAAAATGGACCAGCTAAGATGGCTTTCCTGTGTCATCCCTGTGATTCTTGTATTTGGTAAGGATTCATTGGTCAGCATGTGTCATGGAAATCATTATCATGTGAAGAAGGGAAAAGTAGTAGAGAAGTAATGCTCTTTAATTTCCTATCATGCATCAGTCTTGACAGCCAGGGCTCTTTTCCTCCTTACTTGTAATGTCATGAGAGAGATGGCTACTGCAGATACCTATTTTGGTTTTCTTAGCTGCCATCTCCGGATGGTAGAGAAGTGATACGGATTTGCAACATGACTCCCTGTAAGGTATCAACTCCCCCCTGTCCAGTCAGCAAGCCTTTAAAAAGCACACTAGTGACCACTGTGGTGCGAAATAGAAACAAAATCTTTGCTCCTCACTGTAAATTACTCAGCAGATCTGACTTAAGCTGTCAGGAGACCACCAGTTGGGATTTGGGTTTTGGCGGAAGAGCTGAGTTTGCAAACGTGAGGTAACAGGCAGTCAGCTGCTGGAAGAAACTGGACATTACTACTGGCTCTGCCAGCACATAGCCTGAGTCACTCAACAACTGCCCATTTTAGATGGGGATATAGATACTTCGCATATGTTTATTTTCTAACAAAGACAAGTGTATTTCTTGAAGTCATATCATGTACACCCAGCTACCTGAGGTAACCAGTTATTGCATTTAACAACATCATGTAGTGCACTTTCAAGGAATATCATATAAATTAATCCAGTGTGTATGATTCCTTGTGAAACAAGTTCACCTCACCTTTATGTTAGCCCTGTATACATTTTGTGCCTGATTTGATGATTTGATATCTCTAAAACAGATATTTATCTTGTGATCTATTTAGCTGCTGTAGTTGCAGCTGACCCAGCAGCCAGCCATCCTAGCAACAGTTTCTCAGTGTTGCCTTTGTGCTGTGCCGAGACGCTGTGGCTTTGAGTGCTGCTTCCGCACTGCTGAACTATAGTAACCCCGTGCTGAGCCAGAGGCATGGAGGTTACTTCAGTTCGTTCTTCTCACGTTACTCAGCCCCTGTTTGTACGTTCTACTGTCTGCTCTCTTGGGTTGTGCTACGACACCTCCTCGTGACCTTAACGCCTTGTGTTCATCAAGGCCACAGACACAAAAAAGGAGCAGAGACAATGCATGGAGTCTTCCCCTTGGATGGTTGTTATGGCTGCTAGATAGGAAGAGTGGGAGACATGGAGTGACCTTAGCGTCATCTCTCCCATATTTCTTTGTGCGGTTTAAAGATGCTGGTTGTCTTATTTTTCATGGGGAGCATGTGATGCCCTGACAACACTCCTCACAAACAAAACACCTACCCACGCACAATATTATTCTGCGGCCACTTGATTATTCCTCCCTTTCATGGGAGGAATTATTCCTGTTGTCAAAATGACTCTGTGTCACCTTTGACCCACTGCTCTCAAACGGGGTGAGTGTGGCAGTGACGATGTCTGAAATCTCATCTGAGAAATGTTTATTTCTCTTATGGGAACACTGCACGACGTCAGAGTTTTTGTATTAAATGAGATGCTCTTGTATCCCCTTGTGGAGGTATTTTACCACTTTTTACAAAGGTCAATGACCCTGTGTTTGTAAGACCCTGTGTTTGTCACACATTTGGAAAAAATAATGATGTAACTGCTAAGTGGTTAGTGTGATGTGTACAGAGGATAAACATGTGGCTGCTGTGTTATTAGCTGAATGACCGATAGTTACTTCAGTATTGTTTCTGCTTGCCTGGGCACGTCTCTCCCTCACACGTTTTGCTGGGCAGGAGGCTCAAGTATGGCTGGTTTTCGTAACCATACTTTTACACCTCTGGGTGTAAGCCTTAAGATTAGCTCAAGAACTCTCAGTGAGTCTTTTGTTTTCAAGCCCTTTGCTTTTTACACTTCTTTCCCTCTTCATGTTCAGCATAGACAAGTCCAAGCACAAATATTTTGGGTGTTTTTTTGTTTGCAGAATCTTGTAGTCAAACCCATTTGTGCAGTTCAAACATTTGTGTTTGAAGCCAATGTGAGCGCTTGAAATGTGTAGAAGTGTTGGTAGATGTTGTTGTGCTATTTAAAGTCCATTTATCAGCGCCTGAGAGAACACAGACAATGCTGACACTAATGACACCTTGTGACAGCAGGCACCCGGAACAAACAGTACAATTTCCTCAGTGTGAGCTCTTACAACATGTTTCATCTGTATGACCATGAAAATAAATATTTATTACTTAAGCAAAATAAGTTCTTATCATATCAAGGTCAGGTGTTTAGCTGATAAATCATTCCTTGTGGTTTTGCAGTGAATAGCGGAATGCTTGCTGACCTCTTGGCTCCTCTTTACTGCTTTAAAAACAAAGTAACTCTAACCCATGACCAGTTATCTCCAGAAACCGCCACAGGTGTCTGGAGCTCACCACGAAAGGAGTGGCCTCATATTTCAGCTTGCACATGTACATTCTTGTGGCTGCTTCTGTGGTGACCTAGAATGCTTAGTCCGAGGGTTTGACTAAGTTCATTTAAGGAATTGGCTTTCACAATTTGAGGAAGAGCAAATTTTGGACCTGGAATAAATGGCGTCTTGGATTTTCTTGGACACCATTGCTGAACTTAACATTGCAGTTACTGTAATTATGAGAAACATTGAGTTAACCTTGAACCTGCTGTTGTGTCACAGCTGGCAAGCATGAAGAGCTGGCGAGACTTGCGCACCGAGATCGAGTACCTGACTGCCAATGCCACACGCTCACCCAGTCACATGTACCAAGCCGTGTCTCGTATAGTGTGCGGCCACCCTGAAGGAGGTGGCCTCAAGATAAAGTCCCTCAACTGGTACGAAGACAACAACTACAAGGCCTTGTTTGGAAACTATGGCAACAGTAGTGAGGATGAGCCCGTGTCTGCCTATGACAACTCTTCCAGTAAGTCCAGTTCCTTCACCCCACTCCCATTCATCCACTGGTTCACCTCTCTCAGTATTTTGCATGGATTTCCATTGATCCATCCTCCTAACAATGAACACCAAACAATTGGATATATTCCATCTGCTTTTATTACTGAGTGTAATCAAATGTCAATAAAATATCCCTCTATACCAATACTCTCCATCTTGCCATAGCTCCCTATTGTAACAATATGATGAGGAATTTGGAGTCCAGTCCCATCTCCCGTATGATCTGGAAAGCCCTGAAGCCACTGTTGATGGGGAAGATCCTTTACACCCCAGACACCCCTGCAACACAGAGGATTATTCAGGAGGTAACAAACCCAACATAGTAAATCTTAACTAAAACACTATGTGAATGACAGCCTTGTGCTCTTGAGTGAGTAAAACAAGAACAATATCAGTTAAAGCTATTTCTTTATTTGGTTTACGGTATATTTTTTAGTTTTTTTAATACAATATCCAATCATCTGATTGTTTGTGTGTGTGTGTGTGTGTGTCAGGTGAACAAGACGTTTCAGGAGTTGGGAGTGCTGCGTGACTTGGGTGGCATGTGGGAAGAGTTCAGGCCGAAGCTATGGTACTTTATGGAAAACAGTGCAGAGATGGACCTGGTACGGGTAAGTAAACAAAGGCATGCGTGCTCACGTACACACAAACGCAGGCGGTCTAAATAATTCACCACTGTGCTTCTGCACAGGCGTGTGCTGCACCATACTGTCCCTCTGTGGACAGATGTGGGATTTACCAAAGTGGGTGCACTCACATGTCTCTCAATGTGCTCCCCATCATGCGTCACCATGGATGATTCAGTTTCTGCAGTGGTGTAAAGTAGTGTTTCACGGCCATCCTAGACATTTTTATAGCACATCCTGTACACAAACAGCTGGCACATAATTATTATCTTTATCCTTGAGGTCATCATCCAAATCACATATGACATCCCGTGACTCATTTAAAGGTGACCTTGACAGGCAAACCAGAGATTTGTGATAATGCTTACTATTACATCATCAGCCCTTAATTATGTAAATGAAGAGCATTACCTTTGATTTGTGATGCTTGATAGATATCAATGACCACATTAAAATACAGAATTTAGTTGAAATAAAAAAAAACAGCTGAATGAAACAGAGGCTGAATTATAATGCTGTGTTGGTTGTTGTCTCTCAGACCCTGCTGCAGAACAATGCCAGTGCCAGTTTCTTAAATGCTAAGCTGAAAGGGACGGAGTACAGGGCGGAGGACCTCTCCAGCTTCCTCACCAAAGCCACTGAGGACAAACGGCCCCCTGGGCCGGCCTTTACATGGAGAGATGTGTTCAATGAGACTGACCAGGCTATACAGACCATCTCCCGCTTTATGGAGGCAAGTCACAGACATGAAACAAACACACAGTCACATGGTTAACACACACACACACACACACACACACACACACACACACACACACACACACACACACACACACGCACACACACACATAAACAGAGGCATACATGCTTGGCACGAAATGCAGGGGAAACAGGAAGGATGATGAAAATTGTCTCTAGCACATTTAGCAATAGGGAACTGAGGACTTGAGTGAGTGAAACCATGCTGAGACTTAATACTGTGTTCTCAGTTTTGCTTAGAATAAATTATTAAGTAGAATACACATTACTGTTGGTAGCCTTCTCCAGTCACAGTGCTCAATAATATCATTGTAACACAGAAACACAGGAAATTGCCCTACTACTGCACGAATAGACAACAAAATAGCACACTGACCTTAATCATAATAACTGTGTGTGTGTGTGTGTTTTTTTAAGTGTGTAAACTTAGACAAGCTGGAGCCGGTGGCCAATGAGGAGCGCCTGGTGAACAAGTCCATGCGCCTTCTAGATGACCGGAAGTTCTGGGCAGGAATCGTGTTCCCAGACATGCAAGCCAACAGCTCTGACCTTCCTCCCAATGTCAGCTACAAAATCCGCATGGATATTGACAATGTTGAGCGCACCAACAAGATTAAAGACGGGTATGTCAGAAGGTGTAATAAAACGGGAAAAAAATTAATCCGAATGTTTTATAGAAAAAGAGCAGCAATCCCTACATTCTTTATATTTAGGAGGTGTTGCATGATTTCATTGATTGAAGTATAGGTGATAGCACTTTTTGCTGTTTTTTAGTACATAACATTTATGTATTTTTTCTTCTGTAGGTATTGGGATCCTGGTCCCCGAGCTGACCCTTTCGAGGACCTGCGTTACATCTGGGGTGGGTTCTCCTACCTGCAGGACATCATTGAGAATGGCATCATGCGAGCTCTCACGGGCAACAAGGAGAAAACTGGTGTCTACATTCAGCAAATGCCCTACCCTTGCTACGTGGATGACATGTAAGAACAGGCATGCTGTCACAGAACTATGATAACCCCCAATAAATTTGACCCAGTTGCTGAGATCATATAACATTAAACCATTCTGACAATTGTGATTAAGTTAATGTCTGCAGCCTGGGTCTGGCTGAGCATATTAGATTAGGACACTGATTAAGACGTAGCACACTGTTGCTAAACTTATAACAGCAGAAGTGAGCCCAGACACTCTAGAGTTTGTTCCTGACAACAGTAGCGCTAAAATACGTAGGTTATTATTATTTAAGGTCATTAAAACAGTAAATAGGTTTTTATATTTACCATCAGTGAAACCTAGAGTTGTGATGCAGGGGAAATGTTCTGGGGCAACCATAGCTGAGAGCTGAGATAAGATGGTTGTAGTCATATCTCTAAACATTTACTGCCTGTGTAAAAGTAGATTGTAGATTGTAAAAGTAGATAGACTGTCAGTGTAGTGGCTAGACAGGGTCTATAAATCAACCATTACAAACATAGTTTATTGCCTGGAGGCTCCTACCAATTAGGCCTGCACTGTTAAGAGATAGTGGTTATAAAGACTCAGTCAGTCAGTCAGTAGGTCACTGGTCTCATTCCCATACACAGAAAGGTAAGGATATTGACAGATGAAACTGTGCCAAAGCATCTTGTTTTTTTCCTCCATTAATCTCATTTGTTTCATTGGAACAGTACATTAAGGAAATTAGATTCACACTGTCAAAGGCTCTGTCATCTTTGATCTGAGAGTGCTAATAGCTGTTTGTGTGTCTGTGTGTTTGTGTTTGTGTGTCTGTGTGTTTGTGTTTGCTGTAGCTTCCTGCGTGTGATGAGTCGCTCCATGCCCCTTTTCATGACCCTGGCCTGGATGTACTCTGTGGCCATCATCATCAAGGGTGTGGTCTATGAGAAGGAGGCCAGGCTAAAGGAGACCATGAGGATCATGGGATTGAATAATGGCACCTTGTGGCTCAGCTGGTTCATCAGCAGCCTTATCCCTCTGCTCATCAGTGCTGGTCTGCTGGTACTCATTCTCAAGGTGTGTTTCAGTGCCAGTATTCCCATCTCTCTCTCTATATCTCTCTCTCTCTCTCTCTCTCTCTCTCTCTCTCACTCTCTCTCTCTCTATGTCTCTCTTTCTCTCTTTCTCACTCTCTCTCTAACCATTCCTAACCTAACCTTTCCATCAATATCGTCCTGCAGATGGGGAACCTTCTGCCCTACAGTGACCCAGGGGTTGTCTACCTGTTTCTTGGGTCATTTGCCGTGGTGACAATCATGCAGTGTTTCCTCATCAGCACCCTTTTCTCCCGTGCAAACCTGGCAGCTGCCTGTGGTGGCATCATTTACTTCACACTCTACCTTCCCTACGTGCTCTGTGTGGCCTGGCAGGACTATGTGGGCTTTGGGGCGAAGGTTTTTGTGGTAAGATTTGCCCAGACTTCAACAGCTGAGCATAAACGTTTTTACCACGCATTTACCACAGGCACTATTGTGTTCACTACTGTATAGATAACCATATTGTCCTCTCCCTTTCTACCATGTTCAGAGTCTGTTGTCTCCTGTGGCCTTTGGGTTTGGCTGTGAGTATTTTGCGCTGTTCGAGGAGCAAGGGGTTGGGATCCAGTGGAGTAACCTGTTGGCCAGCCCCATGCAGGAGGATCACTACAGCCTCACCACCTCCATCAGCCTCATGCTGTTTGACGCTCTCCTTTATGCCATCATGACCTGGTACATTGAGTCAGTCTTTCCAGGTGAGACTCCTAGCTTTCTCCAGCCATACACATTCTGGACAACTAGTACACTTCAAGTTCAGCTCTGACTTGTGTATTTATCATTTTGTCTTACTCCCCACAGGTCAGTATGGCATCCCCAGGCCGTGGTATTTCCCATTCACCAAGACCTACTGGTGTGGGGAGAAGTGCGGTGGAACCTCAAGCTGTTCAGATAAAAAGAGTAACGCTGAAGGTAGAATCATGTCGTTAATACGTAATATAGATTGTACTCACACACACACACGCACACACACACACACACACACACACACACACACACACACACACACACACACACACACACACACACGCACACACACACACACGTGCACACACACACACACACACGCACACACGCACACGCACACGCACACACACACGCACATGCACACGCACACACACACACACACACAGTTTTTTAACAGCATAGTAATGGCTTGTATGTATGTCAATCTGCAGCTGTGTGCATTGAGGAAGAGCCAACCCACCTGGTTCGTGGTGTCTACATTGAGAATTTGGTAAAGGTCTATAGCCATGGCAAAAAGCTGGCAGTGGATGGCCTAACACTCGGATTTTATGAGGATCAGATTACATCATTTTTGGGCCACAATGGAGCTGGAAAGACCACCACTATGTAAGTTAAGTTTTGCAAAGTGATATGCAAGAAATGTTTTTGTTTAGTATGTCACATAACATTCATGAAATCTTGTGTTTCTTCAGGTCAATCCTGACAGGCCTGTTCCCCCCAACATCGGGCACTGCCTACATCTTGGGCAAAGACATTCAATCTGAGCTCAGTACCATCCGTCAGAACCTTGGTGTTTGTCCACAGCACAACGTCTTATTCAGCATGTAAGCAACCCTCTGACATTCAAAGCAACATTTAGAGTCATTGTAACCCTATGCCTGTCAGCGAAGACAAGATTATACTGAATGTTTTTGTTTTTTAATTTGCTCTTAAATTTGCTCTTCAGGCTGACAGTAGAGGAGCATATTTGGTTCTATGCTCGCCTGAAGGGTCTGTCTGAGGAGAAGGTCAAGGCAGAGATGGAGCAGATTATCGTGGATGTTGGCCTGCCACACAAGCGCAAGTCCCGCACTAGCCAGCTTTCTGGTGAGTTCACTGTCCTCTGAAGTCCAGTATCAGATGGCCCTAATGGTAGTTATCAGGCACTGACAAGTTGTTTGTGCTCTTCCAGGAGGGATGCAGAGAAAGCTGTCTGTAGCTCTGGCCTTTGTTGGAGGATCGAGAGTGGTTATTTTGGATGAACCCACTGCTGGTGTTGATCCTTACGCACGTAGAGGCATTTGGGACCTTCTACTAAAGTATCGTCAAGGTAACCTTCCTTACCACAATAAAATACATTATGGGGCAGTACCAAAAATTGCAATTCACAAGCAGTCTAACAGGAACTGGTTAATTTCTATCTAACTTTTGTGATCTCCTTAGGCCGCACCATCCTCCTGTCCACACATCACATGGATGAAGCAGACATTCTGGGGGATCGCATTGCAATCATCTCCCATGGCAAGCTGTGCTGTGTGGGTTCCTCCCTGTTCCTGAAGACCCAGCTGGGGACAGGGTACTACCTCACCATGGTGAAGAGAGACTTTGACCCATCACTAAGCTCCTGCAGGAACTCCAGCAGCACGGTCTCCTACTCCAAGAAGGTAAAAGATCTATGGCTGTGTCCTCAGTTTGCATATTTCACTGCGGCCTGTACTTAAGTATGAAACCCCTCAGGTTACTGTAGCCATTTAGCATGACCTTCGATGAAATCACTATTCAATCACAGAGTTGCCCGGGGCCCATACCATAGTATAGATAATTATTTTTTGTAGTGTTTGTATTGTAATAGTTAATTGATTTGTGTTTTTAAAATAGGAGGATAGTGTCTCAGAAAGCAGCTCTGATGCAGGTTTAGGCAGTGACCATGAAAGTGAAACCACAACCATTGGTAAGCATCAGACACCATGTTTTATACCTCGTTTCTCTTGAAGTATATATATATACTTATTAAGCTTAATCTGTCTTTTGTTTCTCTGTAAAATCCCTGACCTCTGTTCTTCCTTGCCTCTATCCAGATGTCTCCCTTATCTCGAATGTGATCTTCAAGCATGTTCCATCTGCTCGGATGGTGGAGGATCTGGGTCATGAGCTAACGTATGTCTTGCCCTACGAGTCTGCTAAGGCGGGGGCATTTGTGGAGCTCTTCCATGAGATTGATGACCGCCTGACTGACCTTGGCATTTCCAGCTACGGCATCTCTGACACCACCCTGGAGGAGGTAAGGTGGCAGAAGAGAGTCCAGCCGCAGAAATCCTACATAGAAACAGTCAAGTCAAGGAATATTATAGCACAGATGTCTGGTTGTGTAGAACATTGACATAATGTTTTAGGCATCAACCATAAATGCGTTCTGTCCAAAGTGAGCTATTTCATTATCCTAATACTCATTTCTAGGATTTGCTTCATGGGTACTTAAAGGATGACTTAAGTGTTTTTAGCATTTTGCACTTGTCGGTTCAAACCACTTGAATTGGCATGACTTTTACATGGTGCTCTTGTGTTGTCATTAGATTTTCCTGAAAGTGGCTGAGGACAGTGGAGTAGATGCTGACCTTTCAGGTAAATAGAATTGCCCCTAGTCAAATTAGCCCCTTCACAAAGCACATGCTTGTTTCTGACCTGCTTGCCCTCTATCAGATGGCACCATTCCAACACGGAGAAACCGAAGGCACGCATTTGGGGACCATCAGAGCTGCCTGAGGCCCTTCACTGAGGACGAATTTGACTTCAATGACTCAGAAGGTGATCCAGGTACTTTTAATGCCCATCACTTCCTCATGATGGATCACCTTCTTCCAATCACTGCCCTTATAGCTTCCCTGGCATCATTCATATTTATGTTCATTTACCAAACAAACAGTAAATCATCTTTTACTGTAGGCACCATTCTTAGTTCTTCAGTTGCTACATTTCATCTGTTAGTCCTGAGTTGTTTTCATTTATACTTAACATAGTGTACAAAATGTGGCTTCCTCCAGAATCCCGTGAGACAGACTGGCTAGGTGGTGCTGACGGTAAAGGCTCATACCAGGTGAAGGGCTGGAGCCTGAAGAGGCAGCAGTTTGTGGCTTTGCTGTGGAAGAGACTTCTGTATGCACGTCGCTCCAGGAAAGGCTTTTTTGCTCAGGTTTGTTTATCCATTCGTTTTACACACAGTCAAGTTTGTTAGAGACCTTCACGTTACTAACCCCAGATGCAGATGTCAATTACTGTTAAGGTTTTTTTTCTTTTCTCTTCTTTGTTCCTTTTTAGATTGTGTTGCCTGCTGTGTTTGTGTGCATTGCCCTGGTCTTCAGCCTCATTGTCCCTCCATTTGGAAAATACCCCAGCCTGCAACTGGAACCAAGCATGTATGAGGAACAGTTCACCTTTGTCAGGTACACATGGAAAAAACAGCATTTCTCCTCATGTCAACAACTTTTGCAGTTTCTTTATTAGGCTTTGTTTAATCTGCTGAAGGCTGATGATTTATTTGCCATTACAGCAATGATGCCCCAGAAGATGCTCACACCAGCAAGCTTCTCAGTGCCTTGACTGATGGCTATGGCATTGGGCGTCATTGCGCTGAAGGAGATCCGAATGATGCCTCATGTGGGATCACTAACGAGGCCTGGGCAGTTCCTGAGGTTCCTGTCTCTGTGAGTGAAATCTTTATGACTGGAAACTGGACAATGGAAAACCCATCACCCCTGTGCGAGTGCAGCTGTGAGGAACGAAAGAAGATGCTTCCGGAATGTCCACCTGGAGCTGGCGGTCTTCCACCCCCACAGGTAACTGACAGCTGCCCCTTGGAGCCAACAGTGTAAAAGAGGCAACAATGCATTTGTTTGAACACTCACAGGGTTCGCTAACGATTTCATCTGTTTTTAGGTTACAGTAAGCGACATGGCCACTCTGCAGAATCTGACAGGCAGAAACATATCAGACTACCTTGTGAAAACCTATGCTCAAATCATTGGGAAAAGCCTAAAGAATAAACTTTGGGTCAACGAATTCAGGTACAGCATCTCACCAGTGATACATATAGTGAACATATAGCAGAGGTACATGCCATTTACTTTGACCTCAGCATCTTTGATATTTTATCATAATCCCAGGTATGGAGGATTCTCCCTTGGTGCCAGGTCTTCTCAGGTCCTACCTCCTCCTGATCAGATACATGATGCCATCTCTCACCTTAAGAATCAATTTAGTTTGAAAAGGGTAAGATGCAAAACTGTCTGGAAATATCTCAGATAACCCCACATGACTTGGCTTTATGTCTGTAGCTAGCGACTTACTCATGTACATACATTTTTTGTTCATTGTTTTGTGTAAGTTCTCCCTTACTGATTGCTGTACTGAAGTTATCGTGTTTCATTGTTTCTGCAGGGGACTGCATCTGACCGCTTCCTTCGTAGTCTCGCTAACTTCATCAAAGGCCTCGACACAAAGAACAATGTCAAGGTAGGTAGACTTCTGCAACCCCCTTACACACACACATTTTTGTCTGTCTCCAGTGCTGTGCACACCAAATAACATGATGGCACAGTATTAGTAGGTCAAGAGCTTATGTTTGTAAGAAGGCGTTATTGGCGCAGTGTGCCTCAGTCCAACTCCAACAAAGCACACTATAAATAAGTAGAATAAGTAACCAGGTATTAATAGGACATTAACACTCTCCTATAGTAAAATGACAGCTCCTAAGATCTGAAAAATGTGTGGGAAATGTTAAAATGTGCCCACTGATTTTAGGGTGTGTTGGACACGTCAATGGAAGTGAGTAGATCTGTAGCTTCCTGATGTTTGCTAGGGACAGTTAGTCATGTAAGGTTTCATGAGCATGTGTTGGCTGAAGTGTTTCCTGTAAATGTGCTGCAGAAGAACACATTGTCCTGACAGTGGGCGGTTTCACCTTCCTGTTCTTGCAGAGCGGATATAGAGTCTCGTGCTTAGCCTGCGTCTAATGGTTTCTGTTCCCCTCATGACAAATCCCAGGACCACAAACCAAACATGTTCATGCTGTTGTCCACATACTTTCATTATAACAGTTTAACCATCCATCCAACAATATGTTAGATCATGTCACAGTTCATGTCATCTAACTAATAATAAAAATCGAACAAATCTAATAAAATAATAAATCTGCATATAGCTCATGAGAAATACTGTCATGTTTGCTCATGATCAGTAATACTAGTTTGTTTCCAAAAAAAGTATAGTGTGTCTATCTTGTATAAAGTAATTGCTAATTTAAATTTTTATTATAATGTTTTATAGATTTGGTTCAACAACAAAGGGTGGCACAGTATTGGATCCTTTTTGAATGTGATGAACAATGCCATCCTGCGTTCCAACATGAAGGAAGAGGATCGTGGGAAGTTTAGCATCAATGCCTTCAACCATCCACTCAATCTGACTAAGGAGCAGCTCTCTCAGGTGGCACTGTAAGTATGCATAACTACTAGTCTTCACTGGCTCTCTCAGACTTTAAAGCATGGCAATTGACTTTTCCTTTTGTTTTTGTACCGGTGAAAATCTTACTTTTATTTCCCCCACAGAATGACCACTTCAGTGGATGTGCTGGTGTCAATCTGCGTGATCTTCGCAATGTCCTTTGTCCCGGCCAGCTTTGTGGTCTTCCTCATTCAGGAACGTGTCAGCAAGGCCAAACACATGCAGTTCATCAGCGGAGTACAGCCTTTCCTCTACTGGCTGGCCAACTTTGTCTGGGATATGGTAAACTATGCTTCATGCACATTCACAGGCTTATAAATGTGTACAGCACAGAAGAAAGTATTAAACAGAAATTAATCTGTGCTCTTTGGTGCAGTTTGGCAAATTGGATAACATTATGTTTTTTTTTTTTTTTAGTGCAACTACATTGTCCCTGCAACTCTAGTCATCATCATCTTTGTCTGCTTCCAACAAGAGGCATACGTCTCCTCCACCAACCTGCCAGTGCTGGCTCTGCTGCTTCTGCTCTATGGGTGAGCCTGCTTTCTCTGGGACATCGAAAATTCATTTAAATATTACAGTATATCCTGTGTTTCTGACTAGATTTTCAACATGCTAACTTGACCATGTTACCAAGATATAGAGTGAGAGTTTGTAAAACAGTAACATGACTTATTTCTGTGCATTGTGACTTATGTCTGTGCAATCTCTGTGGTTATCCAGGTGGTCCATCACACCCTTGATGTACCCTGCCTCATTCTTCTTCAAGATCCCCAGCACAGCCTATGTGGTCCTAACTAGTGTAAATATCCTTATTGGGATCAATGGCAGCGTCTCAACCTTTGTCCTGGAGCTGTTTGGCAGCAATGTAAGTGTAGAGTTCTCAGCTTACACAGAAAAACATAAGAGTATGTGAATGAGCGGTGGTCTGGCTGTGATTATGTTTCACATTCCAACAGAACTCCATAGCTTTTGTGAACTAAGACAAAAAGATTAGGTAAAAGGAATGCAGCCTGAAGTTACATTTTAATGAACTTTATTTTTTGTTGCCTGCACAGGAAATTGGTGGCATTAACGATATACTGAAGAATGTGTTCCTGATCTTCCCTCACTTCTGTCTGGGCCGTGGCCTTATCGACATGGTGAAGAACCAAGCTATGGCAGATGCCCTAGAAAGATTCGGTGAGATCTCATTGTAGGCAAAGGACTAAGGTGCCATTGGTCACCGACAAATCCCCACTAAATTCTTTATTTTGAAACCTTCCCAGCCCGTAGCCCATGGGGATATAAGGATATGGCACTGTGCCATTTTGCTGTTCTTTTCACGTGGTGTTCTATAACAATGCCACTGCTAACCACTGCTATGCTAAGCTCACGCATTTACTCATGTACCATGGATTAAAGGGCATATGGTGAATGATACGAGACTTGCTGGTAGCTGTTGTGCTGGTCACATTGCACTGGGCATAACAAGGTGCTTTGTGTCTGCAGGAGAGAACAGGTTCCGCTCTCCACTGGCCTGGGACATGGTGGGCAAGAACCTGTTTGCCATGGCTGTCGAGGGTGTGGTGTTCTTCTGTATCACCGTGCTCATCCAGTACCACTTCTGCATCAAGGCCAGGTAAACAAACAAATAAACAAATACATACAAAATAGAAAATAGTAATAGACATGTTAAAGCTTGTTATCATTAGAGTGCCATAATGTCACTTCACAACACTCTTATCTGCTGGACCTGTCAAGGCCCATCAAAGCGCACCTAAAGCCCATTGGGGAGGAGGATGAAGATGTGGCTAGAGAGCGGCAGAGGATCCTGACCGGTGCAGGACAAGCGGACATCCTGGAGCTTAAACAGCTCACCAAGGTGAGTGGAGTTGAAATTGAGCTCATTGTCACATGTGTGGAACCTGCAATAACTGCTTAATAGAGGATAATATCCCATAATATTGATGAAACATAATCTATATTGGTTGTGTGCAGGTTTACAAGAGGAAACAGAAGCCAGCAGTTGACCGCCTATGTGTGGGCATCCCCCCAGGAGAGGTAATATACACTCAGCCATCTTTCAACTGTGCAGGTGTGAGGAAAATGCTGCCACACAGTAATGTATAAAGACATTTTGACATTTTGTTTATTTGAAATTTTCCAGTGTTTTGGCCTGTTGGGTGTAAATGGAGCTGGAAAGACAAGCACCTTCAAGATGCTGACAGGAGACTCTGTGGTTACCAGCGGAGAAGCATATCTTGCTGGTAAAAGGTGAGTACATACCAAACTTGCTGTTTGCAATTAGCAATCTACTGTTAGTGTTATTTAATATACAGTGCAGTGCATATGACATACTTCTATGCTATTAGCCTTCTGGTAGCATGGAACCAAATATGTTGTGATAACAGGCGCTTGTGTGTGGTCATTTCAGTGTGCTGTCAGAGATTGATGAGGTGCATCAGAACATGGGCTACTGCCCACAGTTCGATGCCATCAATGACCTACTTACTGGCAGAGAACACTTGGAGTTCTATGCCATTCTGCGAGGAGTACCTGAAAAGGAAGTGTGTGAGGTGAGATTTTTTTAGTCTCCCATCCTTTCAAAAAACAATTAGCATCCAAACACCTTATGAGTGCTATGTTATTAGTTGTTGTGTGCATGCTGTCTCTCTTACCCCCTGCCTCTCCCTCTTTCTGTTGGCTTTCAGGTGGCAGATTGGGGTATCCGTAAGTTGGGTCTGGTGAAGTACATGGATAAAGCGGCAGGGAGTTATAGCGGAGGGAATATGCGCAAACTGTCCACTGCCATGGCTCTGATTGGATGTCCTCCTGTGGTGTTCCTGGTAAGCCCCATTCAAGCCACAGCTTGTAGACCAGAGGATTGTATGTCTATTTCAAGCATTAATTCAAGAAATACTCAGCAGAAGTGCATTTAGATAGAACTGCCCAGCTTGCAAAACATGCTTTGATGCTGACCTGCTTGAGACTGAGCATTGTGTAAACACTTCTCTGCTAATCGCCTCAAATAAGTGGGTCTCCATGAGGAGAATGCTACGACAGCGCTCATTCTTTGTTTTGACCTGCCTTTCCTTGGCTCACTTTTACTCCAAACACAGGGGGCTTTACCAGTTTGCTAACTAGGTCAAACTGAAGCTCATAAAGCTCGGTAGAAGCTGCAAACAAGTGTTTGTGGCTCTGTGGATGCATATGTTGCATGGTGAACCATGGCTCTCGGTGGACTGACTCTGTTTCCCCTCTTTGTTGTGTTCTGCCTGTTTTTCTTGCTGAATCTGTGGGCAACGGTTAACCTGGCTGTGCTCTATGTGACAGGACGAGCCGACGACTGGCATGGACCCCAAGGCCCGGCGGGCCCTCTGGAACTGCATCCTCAGCATCATTAAGGAGGGACGCTCAGTGGTGCTCACCTCGCACAGGTACTGCGACTCCTGCTTGCTCAAATAGAATATGTGATTACTGTAAATGCATAAAAACTGCTCACAAGTACTTAAGGGTTGGAGAAAGAAAGAAAGAAAGAAAGAAAGAAAGAAAGAAAGAAAGAAAGAAAGAAAGAAAGAAACAGACAGACAGACACAGGCTGTGTAGATGGTCAGTTCTCCAGGAGACACCGACGTTTCTCAGGCATGTCAAAAGCATGACTCCTATGTCCTGTGCATTATAATCAGAAGCCAGGAGAGAGCAGAGATACTGTTTGTGGTTCTTACCAGTAAATGCATACTGAAGTCGCTCTCTTTTGTATGTTTGTTTTTCCAGTATGGAAGAGTGTGAAGCCCTGTGCACACGCATGGCCATTATGGTCAATGGAAGATTCCGGTGCTTGGGAAGTGTGCAGCACTTAAAGAACAGGTAAGAGACTGAACTCTGTCTTTAAGAGCAGGAAATAGAATGGGAATGCATATCTTTGTGTAGCTGCCCATGATCACTACTTACAAAGAATAAAAATAGCAACACTATGCATTCTGTCATAGATGATAAACAGTTATAAGTAATCATCTTTCTAAACTGTGGCTGTGCTCTCTCTCTCTCTCTCTCTCCATCTCTTGCTGTAGGTTTGGGGATGGGTACACCATTATCCTGAGAGTGGCAGGCCCTGACCCAGACCTGAGCCGAGTGATGGAGTTTATCGAGCGTGAGCTGCCGGGCAGCACTCTGAAGGAGAAGCACAGAAACATGCTACAGTACCAGCTTCCCTCCTCGCATACCTCCCTTGCACGCATCTTCAGCCTGCTCTCCAACCACAAAGAGCAGTTGCGCATTGAGGACTACTCTGTCTCACAGACAACACTAGACCAAGTAAGAGTCACAGGCTGAACCATACATGGCTTTATTTCATTTTCTCTCTTACAGTAGCACATTTAAAGCAGTGCACATACCATTGTGTTTGGATAGTCTGAAATACCCATTGAGACCACAGGTATTTGTGTCTGTCAAGTATTTAAGTTTAATAAATGCAGCTTTTCAATGTAATCATGTGAGGCTGGTTCCAGTTATAGACAGAATGTTTAGATTCAATTGTGCTGACATTTGCTCTTCAGGTATTCGTGAACTTTGCCAAGGACCAAAGTGATGAGGACCACTCAAAAGACATTTCCAGCAACAAGAGGGATGCAGTGGTGGACTTGTCCCAGCTCAATGCCTTTCTGGAGGACGATAAAGCCAAGGAGAGCTTTGTGTGATGGGCCTGTGGTTCACCCACTGACAGAGAGTCAAGTGTTATTTTTTCTATTTCTACTTTTTTTGCTTTCAGTTTTTGTAGTTTTTTTTAATAATTTTCAGTCACATGTGCAGACTGAACTGACTGAACTGACTCAATGCAAATCAATGCAAAAAGAAAGAAAATTGAAAGAAACCCACTATGTTGTAAAGCAAGGGTGAGCCTGGTGCCCCTTGCTGGACTGAAACAACAAGCTTCTGACTTGAAGTCATTTGGGCCTGCACTTCCTCAGTGAAGTCCTGCTTGTGGAGGAAGACTTTGGCTCAAATGATCAGTGGTTTCGGGGATGTGTTTAAATTTAATCAGCCACTGCCATCAACCAACATGTGATTCAGGGTTAAGTCGCATCTTTATACCGAGTTTCTGAATTTCAAATGATGAAGTTGAAATCCCAGCAACAGTCTATCAACATATTTCCTTTGTAATATTTTTGAGGAAAAATAATGTAACATGAATATCTCAATATTGTTGTTGTCAGTTGATGTCATGTGCAGTACCAGAACAAGTGAGGATGAGGATGTAACACTCCACTGAGAGGCCACTGAAAGAGCAACCTTTCGACTGGATGTTGTAAAGGTGACACACCCTGGGTTGATGGAGTTAGCCAAGCTATTGCTGGAGATATGGTGCTCATGTAGACTTAGCGGCTATTTAAAGCACATGATTTCCACAATCATTTTTAAAGTGATGTTTCTGTCAGTTGTGACAGGTGCATTAGAACATATGTCTACTGATACTTGACTGACTAGCTAGATGGAGTTTTTGGATTATATTGCATGCTTTATGTTGGTCACATATTAGCTCATATATGTGTACCAAAGCATGTACTCTGTTCTGTTGAAAGAGGTGTCATAACAACAATTTTTTTTTTCACGAGTCTCAAATGCCTGTGACCTTTCATGATCTATTTATATGACCATTTCTTGAGGCTCTCAAAAGAATTTCTTGATTTAATTCTCATCTTTTGTAGAATTAAAAAAAAGAAAAAAAAATGGGTAGAGGACAGAGACTTTTTGTAAGGATGTGTCAGTGTTGTTAATCTAGCAGTAACAGTTTAGTGCCAAAATCATCAAAAGTAGATGGTGAGCAGGGAGATTAATGTTGGCATCCTCTTAAGGTGATCAAACATGGTATTGGTGTGGCATCTCCTGTATTCTTGTAATCAGTGTGAAATTGTGCTTTTCTATTGTGCAGTACTGTACAACATGTTTCTGGTGGGCTGGGCAACAAGGGTTTTATTGTTGTTGCTACTGTGACTTATTTTCCAACTGAAACAACGTAACTAGTTAAAGCCTATCGATTTCCTCCTGGCACCCCAGACACCGGTGAATGTGCCCCAAAGTGACCAAAACTAAGCAAAGTGCCATCAACTGTTATGTTCTACAGATCCTTTGAAATGTGTCAAGACAAATACATCCACAGTAGATGAGTTATAAAAACAAAGAAAAAAAATATATTAGTGAATTCATCAGTCACTGTGTGGCAAGAGAATGAGCGTCATTGGTCCAATGTTGAAGCACTTTAATGCAGTCTTTGTTGCCATGGTTTTGCTCTGAACTTTTTGTTTTCCGCAATCTCATGACAGAGAGGATTCTTTTTTTCCTAGCATTTTTATGAAAATCAATCAACTCACTTTGGTCATTATTTCTTGTGTAATATTTGTTTACATTTTAAGTATTAAACATTTTATGTATGTCATTTGTCTTTTCTGTATGTATTCACACAATTAAAAGGTTGAATTTTCATTTCTTCTTTATATTGTTTTCTTTAGATTTATGCACCCGATGAAGCCTTTAATATTTTTTTTCAACACCAGAGGGAGGTATCATACATGAGAAGCAGACAGTTTTTTATTCTATTTGCAAACAGGTGATATTCCAGGGGCCATTGTGGCATCTATTGTCAGCTTTGGATATGTTCCAGTGGCTTAAGTGGAAGGGTAACTGGTAGAGCAAGGTGCAAACAATACTAACATCACAGATTCAATTATTAGAGAATTGTCGTAGGCTAATAAAAAGTATGCTATGACCTATTACTGGCCTGGGATAAATGGCCTATGGATAAATGTCAATGTGAGTGGCAATAGAGTTTGTGTGTGCCACTTGGAGAAGAACATAACAAGACTGCCATCAGCAATAATAGCTATTTTATGTGCACACAGGTTAAATTAGAACCCCCTGAGTCCTTAATCTGAAATCTTAAATCAGTTGCACTAACTGTCCATAGGAGGGGTCCACTGAGCTCTTTTGTGTAATGCTTGTTTACATAAAAGGCAGGGTAAAATATAGCCTTGGATTTGTCCAGCTGTGAGGACAGTTATTAGTTAGCTTAGCTATTGGTATATATTATAAGTAATCAATAATAATAATAATAATAATAATAACCCCTATGCATACTGACCTTGATGTCTTGTCAGACAACTTGTCTCTTGATACATCCTTGTAGTATTACTATTGAGTTTTTGAATGGTTGATCAACTCCAGCTAGGTATTGGTCATTCAATTCAATCAATTCATGATCTCCTCGCTAATAAATCAGACTGTGGCAACTGTAATATAGGCCGATCTCTTAAGCATGACCCATAATGCTGTAAGCTTTATTTAGACCATACTGATGGCTGTGTTGTGAAAGAAGGGAAAACAAGTTAAACCAGCTTTAAAGTAATTTCCAAAGTGAGGAAGCGGAATATTATGATGTAAATAATAATCATCTTAGATGTGAAATGAGTGCTTCATTTTACAAAATGTTGATGAGGTATACAATACCAGAGGTCAGTGCAGAAGAGGATCTAACACTGTTCTAGTTCAGTCGTACAGACACATTTTCTGTGCTGTTGTCCTCTTTTCGACCAGCCCTGTCTTTGGAGTGTGAAAGTAGGTTCATACCTTCAAAGTAGGTTTATACCTTCTGGTCATTCAAGGATGGTTTTGTGTGCAACTATTTATAAGTCATGCTCATGCATAACAAAAAATAACAAAGGGAGAAATGTCCATTGACTTTGAAAGTGCAGTATGCATTAATTGTGGGATATGCTATAATAAATATGTGATAAAAGTAGGTTCATGCTGAAACCCCTGACTGCTTGATGTATGGCTTGACTTCAGTAGTATCCATGCTCCATAATGTTTTCCACAGGGAGTTTTTCAAGGTGACTGATTTTTGCCTCCGAGCAAACACAGACCTTCAGAATAAATTCTGGATTGTTCATTATTGCAATGTATTCTCATGCATTTCAAACTCAATACAAATTCAAAATACAAACAAAAATAAACACACATAGGCTAGTATTACATTACAGAGCAGAGCTATTCTGTGAAATACAGTAGGCTACCTAAGCACTGCATGCATCATAACCTCTTTAAAACTACCACTTGATTTCTCACCTAGCAGACTAGAGGGCTCGAGATGGGGAGGGATAGGACGAACGAAGGCTGCAAGTGCTGGGTTTGAAAACTGTCAGTCTCACATGCACTGGCTCACAAGCAAACTCATGGTTGAACCGAGTCCACGGCAGGCAGCTTAACGGATGAATCTTTGACTACTGAACCGTGAAGATGAGCAGTCGAAGGAAGAAGTGCAAACGCCAGATCCTGAAATTCGGTCAGAACGTCGTCAGGTTCATCACTGGAACTCTCAGTTCAGGTAGATAACTATTTTTCATATGAACATGTGTGACCTTTTTATTCCTTTGTCTTACTTTCATCACTGTACAGTCATATGCGAATTGCAATGTTTTCAGTAGCCTAAGTTTTTGTTGGTAAAAGTTGGGAAGTTTTAATGAATGACAGTAAGCGTCATTGTGAGAGTGGACCATGCAATGTTAGATTGTAAGCGAAGCATTTATTAGCTCGTAGTCTATGTTATTGGAAAACACAACACATAACCATTTACCAACCGTTTTAGGTTACTGTTTTTTTTTTTTTTAACTGTTTTTTTTCTGTCAGCCATCGTTTTGGCACTAGTTTCATCGCAAGTTGGTGTTGACTAATGGGTAAACTTTGAATTAGGAGCATGTCAGAAACGTAAGACATGACTGTTGAATGAATTTAAGATCCAGTGAAAATCTTGCTAATCATAGTCTAGTGAGAGTCAGATTAAACTACACAACTCTAACAATAGAGAACGCTGGACAAATGTCTCCTGCTTGCCTTGTGACGTCCTAGCTATAACAGTTGGGCATGCTGTATACTGTAGCCATACATTAAATACAAATGAGGCTGGGCAGCTCAGGTGACGCCATGGGCAACTACGCTTCAGAGGCACAGGGTCACTGTTGACCGCATGGGTGAGGATGGGAAGAGGAAGCATTACTGAGAGGGTCCTTAAAGTCTCCACAAAAGGACAGGTGTTTTAAACTGATGTATTGAATGTGAAAACTGGTAATGTCTTCCTCAAAGTGGTAACCATTCAGGTGCTTAAACAACAAAAAATTGTCACCTGTCTGACATCCACTTATTAATAAAATGAATGTCAAAATAGATGTATTTGAATTGTCTTTTATTAGGGAGGTTAAATGCTCCGACAATCTTTAGAATAGCTTTATTTCAAAGACGTTTTTTTCCATTAGTTTAGCTATTAGCATACACAAAGAATCTGGATTTTAGAAAAGCTGTGATGCATCTCTTCCTTGACAAATGAGCCCCTGCCTGGCTCCTGTGATGTAAACTATTTTTGATTTATTTGTCTCGTAGGCTCTGCCCTTTCCCAATATACACAACAGCTGCTGGGTGTGCTGCTCAAATGAAAGACATTCACTATGAATAGTTCCACAGTCCAACCCATTGTTTCCATTAGTTTTAGTGTATAGCAAGCTGTGCATAAGCCTTTCTTCTGCACCTGACATTCCAAATTAACCACTGCATTTTTAGTTGGACTACATAATGGTGTATTATGAGGGATGGCATCATTATAACTATTTATAGGCATTCACGACATACATGACAAAGTGTTAGTAAACAGTTGACACTTTGGTGATTGAGTAGGCCTGTCTTAATTAGTTAGCAAAAAGGGGGAAGTAGGAATCTTCTAGATATGGGCTCCAGATCAACCATCATCTCTGTCAGTGTTAGTTAGGATCTGTGAAATACACAACGCACACACACACGCTCACACATACACACAGACAAATACACACACTCATTTACTCAAAACAACATTGAAATGGAATGAAACCCCTTCACTATCAATTATTGTTTTTTTAGCTGATGTAAAAACACATTTGCCTGGCTGTAGATAGACACCCTCAGGCCACTAAACAGTGTGACCTCTGAGACAGCTCTTGGCTATATTTACACAGCTTTGCTTTGTATTCATGTTTTTAAACTCTATGTAAGTTCAGTCAAACCAGGAGAGAGTCCTCTGAATGGCTCACTTCACATAGCTCACTTATGTTACAGAGTTCAACAAAGCAGTTTTCATCAAGGCTACAGAGTTACACTGCCCTACAGGTGATGAGACAGACTCAGCAGGCAGCACACATGCCACCATTTAGTCTATCATTGCACTTCTCTTGTCCGTTTTAAATCAGTTACGTCTGACAAATTGTTGAATGGTGACCCTCTATTTTTATCGGAACCACTTCCGTGTAGTGAACAAAGACTATACCTCATGCCCTCCTTTGGTTCTGTGTGATCAGGTCTCAGACTGGGAAGGGATGGGGGTAATCAGGTGTGCGCCCTACGGTTAGGTAACCAGAGCTGTGAACACCTTAACCACGCTCGGGCTTTGGCCTTTGGAACCGATGCCTGACTGTTTAAAAAATGCGACACTGCCGGACAATGGCTGATCCCCTTTTGGCTGCTACTGATGGGGTATAGGGTGACCAGCAGCTGATGCAATCTGGACCTCTCAGGGTACCTCAACTCATTGTCTGCATCTGAGAAAGCAAATCTGTTTGCTCTGTTCTGACCTGCGTTTAAATAGCATTGGCTGTAAGTGATGTTCACAAGTTGGTCAGTTTGATAGCAGTTGTAAAGATGCAGCTGTACTTTATTTCTCAGGCTGACTTGAGTGAAAATTCATAAGAAACACAGTATTCCCTTTTACAGCCAAATAACCTTATTAAACACTGTAGAGGCATCCAAAACCAATTTAGTCTTAATTGCCTCATAAAATGATGGCGTTTTTAAATATGTAACTTAAGCTAATTCACCTCGCTTGACTTCTTCCATAAATTATTCAGGTAACTGTGCAATGCAAAGCAATGCACTGTACTGTTATCTGGTGGCTTTTTCTTATTCTTATTCTTTTTAATCTTCCAGGATTTTTCTGTGCACAAAAATTAAATCACTGTTTCACCTAGCAACTTTATTCAAAGTTCATTTTGTAGGTCTTTTTTATGCTATGGAATTTTACTTTTCTACTCTTCTATTCCATCTGTATATATTTTTAATATCTGTGATAAATGAGTGAAAAAATCCCATTGAAAATGAATTTAAAACTTTGAGAATTTTTTTTTAAAATTTGCATCATCGGCCATTATCCCTTACATAATTAGTTGTTAAACAAGCTAAATACTGAATAGATAAATAAGTTCAGGAGTATGGAAAATAGTTTTGATTCAATCTGTTGTACAGCCCTTTGGAGAAAAGTGTCTGCCTAATACTTTAACTGCAAATGTAATTGTAGAATAGAAAAACTTAAATATATTGTCAGATGAAGATGGGACTATTTCAGGGATCCTCTTATTTATTAAAGCAGTCCCCTGAGTTAAAATACAGGATAAAAGTAACTTATTATACGTTGTTGTAGAATTTTACGTAGTTGAAAATGTGCCCTTCCAATAATCAACAACTCCATCAGTGCCCAGTAAGGTACATAAAATGTGATGTGTATGACAGCCCATAGAACCAAGTGGTAAAAAGGTTTTTATCTATCAGATTGAATCAAAACTATTTTCCATACTCCTGAACTTATTTATCTATACGGTAGGCTATTTAGCTTGTTTAACAACTAATTATGTAAGGGATAATGGCCAATGAGGCGACCAGTTCCATGGAAATAATGGCGAGGTGGACGCGAAGAACTCCGCGAAGTGAAGCACAATAAGACAAGGAATGCACTGTAGTGTTACTAATGTTTGCTCTACTATCAAACCTTGTAATTATTACATATTCCTACTACCTGAAATGTTTAACTACTTTACCTTATTATCCCTAGCTCTTAATACTTGTATTCATTCCATCTAAAAAAAACTCAACCTCATTAGTTTTCCACTATTACGTATTTATTAGTTTTATTTGTGCTGTTACAACCACTTCAACAATAACGTCCTAGCAAGCAACACTGCAACTAGCATGATTCCCCTAGCAACTAGCGTAGCAACCACCATGACTACCCAAGCACTGGCCCAGCAACTACCTCAAGTTTTCTTTGTGTTTGTGTTTGTATACAGAGTTTTGAAAAAGTGGACATTGTAGATAAGTGTGAAAATGATTGGTAAAAACTGTAACATATTCCAAGCTACTTGTCTAGTATCTGTGAAGGCTTGATTGCTTAACTGTTTGACTGACTTTTTCTATTGTCAATTTGTAAGTGCACTTTTTACATTTTTGCTTTGCATGCACGGGTTCTTTTGTCTATTTAATGAACACAGTATTAGTTTATACAAAAGAAAAATATAGATGAACAGAGTATTTTTTCATTTGATACACAGAACTACATTAGATTGAGTCCAAGCCTAACATTTTGAACACCCACCCCACAAAGTGGAATTCTTTAACTCTGGTGCAGTGCATTATGGGATTGGCTGTCATCACAGAGCCCTGGAAAGTGGGCCAATGGTTTAACATGAGTTGAAGTACTTGGGTGAAACTGATTCAGTTACCTGCTCAAAAGAGGCGTGGTGGTGAATATTTAAACAAGCTCATTAAAATGGAGGAGAGAGAAGGTCTCCCTGTGGCTTGAAGTAAGACCTCTGTCACCCGGAAAAACACCTCTCTCCTGCTTCACCAGCCAGGCTCTAATCCTTCACACTTTCTGTGGATGTGAGGTTTGTGGAAGGTTACTGGAACTATAGAAGTTACTCAGTTGTTATAATTTAGAGGTTGTTTAATCGTAAGCTAGGATCACATTTTATGTACCTTACTGGGCACTGATGGAGTTGTTGATTATTGGAAGGGCACATTTTCAACTACGTAAAATTCTACAACAATGTATAATAAGTTACTTTTATCCTGTGTTTTAACTCAGGGGACTGATTTAATAAATAAGAGGATCCCTGAAATAGTCCCATCTTCATCTGACAATATATTTAAGTTTTTCTATTCTACAATTACATTTGCAGTTAAAGTATTAGGCAGACACTTTTCTCCAAAGGGCTGTACAACACTTTAAGTACCAAATTATAGGAGATATTGAAAACCCTGCCTAAGCCTGTAACACTGTGACACACAGGTCCCTATTCTTTAAGGGGAGTTACTGTTAATGCTGTATACGTTTCCCTCACCTTAAAAGTCTATTTACAGAGAAAGGTAGTTCTGTTGATATATAAACATTGTATGACATCAGTATTCCTCACTGGTGTTACTATCAGTAGTGTCCTGCCCTCCTTGTTTGTTTCTTTTAAATTGAACATCCACAAAATTGGCCCATTCTGTATTATTCATTGAAAAGACACGTGTTTATGCACTAGGAGATATTTGAACCGTGTAAGCTTCAAGGTTCCTTGGCCTGTAATCCACACACACACACACACACACACACAAACACACATCCATACATACACACACGCACACAACCACACACATTCACACCACACACTTCACACATTGACCACAAACCTAGATACTCCAGATGAGTGACAATTACATTAGACCAGGGCACTGACACAGATGGATAGCCTTGGTGTTACTTTCCTATCCGGTGCTGTAATAGCTGTAATAGTAATGAGTTGTTTTGGTCGTCTTCCTTTTGTCTGTCTGATCTCAACAGCTCCCTCTGTTGGACACAGTGTTCAACTTTTCAGGCACCACCTCTTGCAGGGTTGGTAGTGAACTGTGCTGACGCTTTCAAGCACGCTCTCAAGTAGACAGCAGTGTGATATGTGTTGGTTGTGTGCTGGTGGTGTGTTTGCAGACAGTGCTGATGATGAGCAGGAGCAGACAGCCCTGAGACACAGACCTGAGACCATAGATTGCCTGCTGGCCGTAACACACTTCACCAAGAGGGAGCTGCAGATCCTCTATAGAGGCTTCAAAAATGTACTTAATTCCCTCTCTCTCTATATCTTTCTCTCCTTCCTTCTCTCTCTCCCTATCCCCCCACCCCTGCTCTATCTGTCCTTCTTGGTGTTGCTCTATTTACTTTGTTTGCTCTGCTTTGTCTCCAGTATCACAGTCGCAGTGTGTACATGTCATGTGACCTGTCCTGTTTTTGTCTTATAGGAATGTCCAAGTGGCCTCGTTAATGAAGAAACCTTTAAAAACATTTATGCAAACTTTTTTCCTCATGGAGGTTGGCATACTTATTTATTATGCTGTTTATTTGTTAACACCATCGCTATGGACAGCCAAATATTATATTATATTATATTATATTATATTATATTATATTATATTATATTATATTATATTATATTATATTATATTATATTATATTATATTATATTATATTATACTATTTGGATAATCTTATATTATATTATATTATATTATATTATATTATATTATATTACATTACATTATATTATATTATATTATATTATATTATATTATATTATAAACATTTGTATATGTAATATGTGTATCTCTTTCAGATTCATCAAGCTATGCACATTTTCTCTTCCAAGCATTTGACAGGAACCAAACTGGATCTGTCACCTTTGAGGTGAGAATGTTTAAAGCAGCATGTGTACACTTGATGATCCCTGCTGTCATTAAGAAAATACCAAAACCAAGAAATACATTTTTAAAGTTGGATTGGCTTTTTACCTCTAGACTGAAAGAGGCACACAGAGGACCACAGCCTTCCCATTTCAGCTTGAATTCTGATGTTGTTCTGTGCCATAATAATGGCAGGTCTTGAGCACCAGTTTGTCCACTGGTAGGCAGAATAACTCCTCTTTGGTGTGACTGCAGGACTTCAGTTTGGGTCTTTCTGCACTATTACGAGGACCTGTTGAAGAAAAGCTGACGTGGGTGTTCAACTTGTATGACATTAATAAAGATGGATGCATAACAAAAGAGGTTTGATTTTTTTTCTCGAATTGTCTGTAAAGTGACTTTTAATCAGCTTAGCTTCCTAATGAGTAGCAAATCCCTTTTCCAGCTAACCCATACTGAAATTTCTGGGCGGATCAGCTAAGTGAAATGTATGTGATCATACTTTGGCTCCAAGTGCACTGAGAAAAAATGTTAACTATGCATCTTGGAACAATTATGTCTTTCACTACAGTTCTTTAAACGTGTTAATGTAGATTGTTCTTAATCTGGTGCAATTTTAGCTCTTCACCTTAGTGCACTTTTTAGTAACTTTAGCTTTACTTTCATGTGATTTTCACCTTTCCAAATATTTGATAGTCATACTATGTGTTATTTTCAGGAAATGCTGGAAATCATGAAAGCAATATATGACATGATGGGAAAGTCAATACATCCAAGAATCTCAGAGGACATACCAAGACAGCACACTGAGATTTTCTTTCAGGTAATTTTATTATACAGTCTGATGCTGTAGGTAAATGCAGTTTTATATGATGTGATTGTGTGGACCTATTTATAGGTTTTAATTCAGAGGTTGTCATGTATGCCACCTCAAATAGTCACCATGTATTATGTTGAATATTAACCAATGTCTGATTTATAAAGGGTATGTTAGGCTTTTCTCACTTTCTGTTTGTTTTTCTGTCTCTCCAGAAGATGGATAAAAACCAAGATGGTGTGATCACCATAGATGAATTTATTGAATGTTGCCAAAAGGTAAACTGGTATTTGTGCTTTAATTTTATTCTTATTGATTTACCATCTAGCAGGCAGCCTGACTCTTTTTTCTCTCACAGGAAGAAAACATAGTGAAATCTATGTACATCTTTGAAAACGCCATCTGAGACAAACCCATGTGCAAACCTACACAAGTCACTCAGTGCCTGATCATCTGTATCTCACCCAAGCCTTCAGTGTTCCTGTAGGGAGCATTTCCTCATTTAAAAAAGGTTAAACAGCAGGTTAGACCATGATGTGTGAGTTATTTTCTCAGATTATGAGGCTAAACACATGACTACATATGTAATATTACACTAAAACAATGACACATTTCAGACCAACAGAGCACGAAGGTAAAAATATAGTCCTACAAGAGTGCAAGAATATTTTGACTTTGTATTGTCTTAAAGAGGGCATAGAATAGTTAAATAGAGTATTGCACCTCATTATACAATGTTCAAATAAAATGCACTCGACTTTGATTTATCAAAACTAAGATGCAATTTCGCAAGCCCAAAAACATCTTGAATTTAGACTGGGGATTAAAATGGCCCATTTAGGCCAAATGGCACCCTCTTTACTCCAACCACAAATGATCTGTAGTTGATTAAAGTGGTGTATCTAAAGGACTGGAGCTCATATGACGACATATCACAGTGTTGCTCAGAATTAGTAATTTTGTGGCAATTTCTCATTAAAGAATTTCCATAGAAAGTTGGAGATAAAGTTGAGGTTTTGGTATGATTTGTGCCTATATTCAACAACAACAAGGTAAATTTGCTTTTGAATTCTAAATCTCCTTTAAGTGTTCTGCTTTTAAGGGAAAAAATAAATACTGCTAAGGATTATGCAAGAGTTCTACGCACTTTCCCAGCACTAGAGAAAGCATCATGTAGGTTTTAGAATATGTCTTTATGTGGCTTTGATGGATTACTATTGCCATTTACAGAGTTGCTGTGGTATTTATCTTAGCCTCAGGAGGCATGGGGCACGGGTCAAAGTGACCTTCAGGTACATGTGTTGCTTAACTTCACCACAGGAAAGGCATCCCTCTGTAATGTAGTGTAAATATGTGTTACCTTGAAAGGGACAACTTTAAATGTCTAGTTTACAGGTTTGAACATAAGTAAAATAACTTGAACTGACTTACAATAAGAAATTGTAATGATTGATATTAACTGTATTATTTTGCTCAACATAATTCAGGGTAGATCCCAAATCTTTGTATCCTCATTTGCTGAATTACACTGTACTGTTATTCCTGACAGAGCCTGCAGCACCACCCACAGGCAAAATAAACAAACTCAATAGCTCACCAATGAATGGCATATGAGAAACTTGTAACTGGCTGAGATTTTACCAGAATGTAGTGTGTGACTCAGTACCACCATCCACGTGCCACAGTGATCTGATAGCTCTATAAAACGCGTGTGTAGGTGTAGGCATAGGTAGAGGAAGCTGTTTTACAACAAAACAAAAGGTAGCATAGACACTTTATGCCCTATAATGGTTGTGGGCACTTTTAAAATGTACACACTTCTCACTGACTGTGCTGCTGACTGGCCTAGAGGAGTTAAGGTACATCTTACCTTCAAAGACATTTCAAATACGTAAAAGGATTTGTTGAACACTTCTGTTTTAGGCTCTACCTTGCATGTAAGTTGTTGTATATAAAATCCATAATTCAGCTCAAAACTGTGTGTATTTTGGAAGTCTCTAGTCATGTACTCAAGAGTTAGGGATTGTGATCTTTATTAGCACAGCCTTTAGAGATTTGAAGTGGCCTGTTTGCTGTCTGTATCGCTCAAGTCCACAAATGCACAATTACATTGTGGCTGATATGTGACAGCAACCAGGCATTCTTACATGGACATTCTGGTTACTGTTTTTTAGTTCCATTTATGCAATATATTTATTAAATGTTTTATTAGATGAACCCATTGTAATGTATTTAGTCATAATGACATATAAATATCTATAAATTTTAATTTGACCCAAGTTTAAGGAAAAGTGTCTTTCTTGTCTCATATGACATTCCTGAAAAACTGTGTGTGTGTGTGTGTGTGTGTGTGTGTGTGTGTGTGTGTGTGTTTGTAGTCATTTTGAATCATGCAGTGTCTAAAGTGATGTAACATTTATGTTTTATGCTGGATAAAAAACGGCCTCAGGAAAGGGCATCCTTCAGCATTCATCTATCAGATGATATTGCAAGTATAATGCCAGACTGGACACCCTTCCCTCTGGAAGGTCCTTTTACTGAAAGAAATGTTACAGTTTCACAATCAGTGTCACACAAACGCACTGCATTGCCATTATGTAATGATAATTTGTAAAAGAATTGGGCATATCCTCATAGTGTGTCTGTATGCCCTGAAGGACACACAGACAGGACTGATGACAAGCAAGAACTGGAGCACACCAAGCCTTTCCTTTGCAATGGGCTTGTTTCATGAGTTTAGCTAATGAAAGAAATGTAGTGGTTGAGTAAAAATTGTGGTTGAGTATTGCAAGATATGGATAAGATGAGCAATTGCCTAGGGGTAGCCTGTAACGTAGAACTACATGGTTTCCTTATTGGATGTTGACAGTAGGCCACAAGAACTACAAGGCAAATCCAACTTTTATTCATTCCGTTATATTAATGTAAAGGGAAAGGTATGAATATACTTTTCAGTCCTGCAGGAGAACACAACAAACTATTGATGAAATGTTTAATTTGTTGGCATAGACAGTGTTAGAAGATACTGTAATATACATACCAGTATCTAGCCTGGCGGTCCCAACTTCACAAGTTACACATCCAAGTTGGAGAGGCATTGAATAACTAATTATTATTATTCTTCTACATAATAGTTCATAAACACTTTCACATTAGCAACCATGGCTTTTCTTGTTAGTACAGTAACCACATGGCAGCATTTTCCAGTCAATTCAGGGGCACCAGGTTTCAAAGTCATGACCCCAGGATGTCAGAGTTTATGTTCTCTCTCTCTCTCTCTCTCTCTCTCTCTCTCTCTCTCTCTCTCTCTCTCTCTCTCTCTCTCTCTCTCTCTCTCTCTCTCTCTCTCTCTCCATGAAGAGATAACTGCTATAAAATGAAGCTGGTCCTGATTCTTAGGTTGGCTCCATGGCTCCATGTAAGGGCATAATGCTTAGGCTTTAATGTTGTGGTCTGACCCTGAGCAAGACTTGCGAGCTCAAAGAACAACTACTGCTGGAAGAGAAAGAGAAGGTCAGTGCATTTATTAAACCATGATATTACTTGATGATATTTAAGCTGTCTGTGTAATGTTCTTTAACTATGGCTGCAAAATGTATTCTTGAGAAATGTAAGCCATGTGATACAGGACATTTCTAATGTGTTGCTCCTCATCCGTTTTTATCAGGTGAAATGAGTGTCAGTGTTATGGAAGAAGAAAGGTTTAGTAATATAAAATAATCCCTATTCAGTGCTAGGTTGCATGCTTCAGTTAACTGTCTATATATACAGAGGGAATGTAAATGCATCAGGGCATTTTGTACAGGAGAACACATGACAAAGCTGGTTATGAGCTGAGTGTTACATCATAGCCACCATAAAGTTCTTGACGCATCATTGTCCAGAAAAAAAAAAAAAAAAAACGGAATATCTGTGTTGACACCACAGATCCTAAACCACTCCTTCCCCTTCCTCATGTGCTGTATACTATATAGCAGAAAGAGACTGGAAGTCTGCTCTCCAAGTTATCGACAGCAAGCTTTTAAGAAAATGTGTTGGTTCTCTGCTCTCTGATAGCAACTACTGCCATGACTACTGCATTATAGGCCAGGACAAGAGGGGTCTGTCTCTGGAGATACAATACGGATATCTGCAGCAGCACCAACCAGGACTTCTTGTAGTTATTTGAGGTAATGAATTGAAAACTTAAGAGGGTGACCAGGACAGCCTGACCAGTGCTATGCTAAGCAGTTCCAAAAGTTTGTTCTAGTTGTGGTCAAATAACAATCATGTATAGGAGAGAGATATTTTAAGTCATGCATATTATGCTGAAATGTAATAGACACAATGCCTTCCCTCGAAATAGCCTCTGTTTTGAATAAGTGTGTTTGTTTTACAGATTGTCAAAGTAGGCCAGCATTACAGATGCATCATGCTTCTGCATTCAGAGCTGATGTTTACTTTTCTTCAAAAGAGCTTTCACTTTGTTTACAAAAGGAAAGTCCCACCTCTGCCCTTTTAGGACAACCTCTTGTATAGTTTAAAAATAATTACTGGCTGATTTTGCTTGGGTCACTCCTCTTGGGTCAGTTTCAGGATAACTGCTATGAGCTAACAGCAAATAAGTACAAACTAGGCTATAGAGCATTATATGGACCATGTAACGATGGAGCATGTGTTTCTCATCACATCAGGTCTTGTCAAAGTAACAGTGTTTAGTTTCTGGATGAACCAAGAATAAGAGTAGAGTAGAGTACTTTATTTATCCTGAAGGAAATTGAGGTAAAAAGTAAATTAACGTGAAAGAAAATACACAAAAGATGTATAGTTAATCTCAAGTGAAGTAATAATGTAGTACATTATTTTGAGCGACTCTCTACGAATTCAACTACTTCAAAAGTCTTAAGTCTCACACAAGCTATATACTCACAATGTTTTTTCAACGTACCCTTACAGCGCTAAGATAACGGGGCAATTAAGAAAGATGGAAAGTTTTAATCCCTGAACTGAGACTTCAGGGGTCATCCAGCAGAGCATGCACACTAATGACTCCTTAGGAAGAAAAGAAAGGGGCATTTCCTTACTTGGATACAGTCCTAGTGCCACCATCCATGCTACAAAAAGAGAGAAGGATAAAAAAACAATCTTTTAGATCACATGGTTGGATTAAAGAGTGCACAGTTAACGATATACACTTGCATGACTGCTGGATGTCCAACAAGAATTAATAGCATATTTTGGAGAGGGGATTTGAATTCATGACTTGTCATACTAAAATTTCCTTCCTAAGATATTTATGTTTTTTTTAATAATAAACTTATAATATCAGGGACAGACAGTTGAAAGTAAAGGGGAAGAGGACAAATGACATTAATTTGTTGCACCTAAGAGTTTGTTTCAGTAAAGCATTTTTGTTTTAGCAACCAATAGAGGGAGTGGAAGTGCAGAAAGTCAAATGATCATTGCTGTGGTAAGTTTCTTATTTTTCCTAGGTGAAAAATATTCAAATGTCTTGTAGGAAAACACAATAGCAAACATGACTACGATTTGTAGTAGTTATATGTCACAAATGACATTTAAGAAAACAGCATAACTCTGCATTAATTATAATGTTTTCAAAATTAAATAACATAGCTTCCTACTTCTTGTCTTGTCGAACATTATCAATCAAATGTAAGGAATATCGGCATGAATGCTACTATGGTATGCTGTGAATTTGCTGGTCCAGTTGGCTTGTATTGCTAAAGATCACATAACTGATTTGTTACCAGACGTGAGACGATCGGTCTATCGATATGGGAGTGGCATGTCTGATCTGCAGCGGGCAGAGAATTGAATATCAAAGAAGCCATGTAACCCTGTGATGCAGCATCACAGCATGTCAGTGAGCTGTGACAGCTCTGTAATTTCGATGGTCACCCAGAGGTCACACCGAATGAGAGACTGCCCTATGCAGAGTGTCTGTCTGTTACAGTTTTTTAGGAAAAGAATGTATAATATAGGAACAATGCACTCATTCATGAAAAAACCAAGCAAAAGGTGATCGCACTTGCAATTGCAATTGCATTTGAAATGTTGAAATTTTGAAGAAGGCCCCGTTTTCTTAAGAACTCACTGACTGTTTTGCTGTATTACTGATTACTGCACATTTTGTTTACTGTGTGTGAGTGTGTGTGTGTGTGTGTGTGTGTGTGTGTGTGTGTGTGTGTGTGTGTGTGTGTGTGTGTGTGTGTGTGTGTGTGTGTGTGTGTGTGTGTGTGTGCATGCAATAATGTGCATACTTGTTCAGTATGTAGCTTTAAGAGAGAGGAAGAGGCAGTAAGGTTTTGCATTTGTGGTACAGGAATTGTTGGTTGTAAGGGACTAAGTGAGGTTTGGCTTCCCATTTTCAGTTACAACTGAGAGGATTAAAGAAATGGATAACTTTCTAAATTCCTCTCCAATGCTAAAATAAGAGCTTGCATTGTATGTTTTCATGATGAAACTTTTTGTTGTTGTTTTTGTATTCCTCTGTTTTTTAACAGATAACACAGATAAGCAGTGAAATGGTTTAATCATATTCAAATGTATTGTCCTCACAATTGCTCTTTGTGTGCGAGCACTGTACATCTGTGCAAAAAGTACTTAAATGGAGATGTAGGGCTCCTTTGAAAAATGAATCTGCTCCATCAGGGCAAAAGGGGAGGGACAAACACCACAGCATGCTAAAACCCACCCATGGAAAACACCCCCCAAATTGTTTTTATCGGGACTATTGGAAACCAGTGCTTGTTTAGTGGCAAGAGCACACAGTGAATACCATTCCATGTAGAGAGAGCATAGGGCTAGCTGAGTGTCTAGTGTTAGCTGCTGCCCTCCCTGCTGAGGATAAGGAATGAGATGCACTGATTAGTTGATATATTTTGAGCTATTGTCTCCAGGATAGAAATGCTTTAATGTGAAAGAACTAGAAGCCACTGCACCACTGCACAAGTTTTATACAACAAGGAATATGCTTTTGTGTTGTTGACTATTCTGTTTGTACATGTTCGAGACTTCTCATATGACCTGACTGTACCACCAAGCCAATTAATGAGAAAATCATACCACCCTGTGTGGAAAATAATGTTGAAATGCAGCTGTACTTATGTCGGCAATAGCTCACAACTACAAAGCCTATATTTATTAAGACAATGACATCCAGACTAAAATTCTGGGTCTATCATTATGTTAGCATATTGCCTCATGGCCCAATTCTGTTTGAGCATCTTGAAATCATTTGGAAAGCTCTGGCTGGGCTTGCTGACAAATGTGCTGAGAGCCAAAGATTGCTCAGTGACTTGCGATTTCTATATAAGGCTGTCACTGACTGCTCCAGCTTGTTTATTTTATCAGGTTGCTGTCTTGTGTGTGCACCATGTCCACGCATTCAACATTGCTACACTGCACAGTGTCTTCTGTGGGCAATGGGGCTGAAGTATATTAGTGCAAGTTTAGTTTTGGTTTCTTAGTAACTGATTCAGTGCTGTTCTGGTATATTCTGAATTGTAACACCATCGCACACTGATGTTCTGCTATCTTGTTTGATATTCTGAACATGGCCAAGAACAAATATAGCATTGAAACATTAAACCATCATGTTTTTAATTACACACAGTCTTTACGATTAAATTTACTATGCCCATGCAAACCTTTGGTCTTGCTTGTGACATAGAAAAGGGATGAGGATTGAAGCCCATATTCAAGCAAATAATTCAAACATAGTACATCATAAAAATCAATAATGCACTTAACAGCATCAGAAAGGGCAGTGATTCCAGACATGTGATTCTAACTGTCCTCAAACATCTGTCTTTATGTAGAATTGGCAGCACTGGAGCAGCAGGCTATTCTGAATAGATGGAACCAGTGCTTGAAGAACGAGAGAGCCCTGACCCTGATGCTTGGTCAGACTGCAGCACCCCTGCTCAGTTTGATAGTGTCCAGGATGAAGACTATTATGGGGAAACAGAGAGTGAAGTGGGCCTCAGTGAGTTCACCCAATACCAGCAGAATGATCTTGACCAAGACCCAAGTGGTCTCACTCTTTCCTGTCTGCCTCCCGAGGACACACTCTCTGACTACAGTGTTGAGGAGCCAGACCCTGGTACTGGGCAGCATGCCGGCTCAGACCCTGGGTCAGACCTCCTTGCTC
Organism: Coilia nasus; assembly: GCA_027475355.1. Classification (NCBI taxonomy): domain Eukaryota; kingdom Metazoa; phylum Chordata; class Actinopteri; order Clupeiformes; family Engraulidae; genus Coilia; species Coilia nasus. Next base: position 9,876,429 of record CM050221.1, on the reverse strand, counting down.
ATGAGGGGAGCTTTGACACTTCTCTTTCCCCCCAAGGCTCATACACCGAACTGAGCCATAGCAGCCTCTCTCCTGCCCAGGATGCCTTCCCTCACTCTGACTCTCAGGCCGGACCTCAGTGTGGCCTTGCACACTCTGACTCTTCCTTGTCTGGCCAGGAGGTGACCCAGTCTGACCCAAGCCCCAGGGGTGGTGCAAGCTCACCTGAGGAGGAGGGAGAAAAAGAAGGAGGAGGTGGAGGAAGCCCAGGGGACAAGGAAGGAGAGGGAGGAGGGCAATCTCAGGCACCTCCTGCTTGCGTTTCCTTTGGCATTCCTGTGCAGGGTGCTGAGGTGGTAGAGGACTGGGGCTCAGAGGGAGAGAGAGATCTCCACAGAGCCAGCAGGAACGGGGCAAGAGACGCACGTAAGTCCCCTCCTCTCTCTGCGCACATCTCACTGCTCAGCACAGCTATATATAGCCACACCACTAATATTACATTTCTGTGTAGCTCTATGACTGACACTGTATGCATGTACATGTTTCTGAGTTTTTGAAAGCAGGTATTTACCAGATTTGTGCCGGTAGATTTGACTAAAAGCTGGAAAAAGTGAAAAGTGAAGTGAATCAAAATATCCAGTATTAATTTTCAAATAAAAAAGTAGAGATGTTAAAGTGAACTATCCCAAATCCTTACCACATTTGAAGTGAAACTTACTACCAGCTAACAATATACTTTCCCTTAAAAATAGTGAATTTTCACAGGGCTTATCAGACTTCAGCACCTCTATGGCTTATGGAAGTAGCTGCAGCCTTTGTTGACATGCAAAGGCAGCCACTCTACTGCATTATGTAGGCTAGATGAGATAAAATTATGTGAATAGTTTGATTTGTATGCCCCTTGTTTTCATGGTTTACTTACTGTACCTTGTCCTTCTTCTGTGTGCATATCCATTTTTACTGATTGTGTAATGCCCTTATTTTAAACTGCAGTGTCCGTGGGTACAGAATTATTATTATCCAAGGCTGTCTGATATTCAACTTATTTATCATGAAAAGACACATGCTAGGCTGTTTATCTGACAGGTTTAGATGGATGAGGTTGATATAACTGCATGGTTGCAATTCTTGAAGCCAAAAGAGTCTGCATGAGCACAAGTGTTACCCATATTTAAATAGTTGTACAGCTATCCAAACAACAGACACTGCTTTATGTCAGCCCTGATTTGGTTGGTTGGTAAAACACAACTTGCACTAGTCTACCAGTAACATAATTACTGGCTAGCTCTGTACACAGTAAACAGATGAGTAAATTTTAAGTCCTTAAGTTGGTTTGGTTGTCATAAGTTATCTTCTGAGTTGAGCAGTCCCTCAGGTAACTCTTAGCTACATTTTGTTACTTAATAAACAAAATACAAAGTAGGCACAATCATTTCAAATATTGTCATAGGTCCATGGCATAACTTTAATATCAGTAAACTACTAACACATAGATAATTATAGCAAATACCCCTCTGTGATGCCAAGTGTACTCGATTTTCATGCAGTGGCAGCAACGACTGTTTACTTTGTTTATCGCTGTCTTTTCATCTAGACCAAATCAAGACCATGTTGGATTGATATTGTTAGTACATTAAACGTGGGATTCATTAAGTCATAGGCTGTTTTCGAAGTGTGACCTACAGATTTTGCATTTGCCCAGCAAGCAAAAAGTCTCTAAAACTCTGGTGCAGGTATAAGCTATGTTTTTTTGCATTTCAGCATGTTATTATTTCCCTCTTGAGTCCCTATCAGGCATTTTGACCATAGGATAAGTTGCAGAGCTGTTGATTAGTTGTATAACCTGGACCTGCAATGTTAATAATCCATATGTACAGGTAACATGTGACCCATGAATTAACAATGTAACATTGGCTCCCCAACAATAGATGAGAAAATCTACACTACCTAAATATATGGTCAATGGACAAAAAAGGACATAGCAACAAGGAAATAGGTCATGCCGAGTTGGTTATTACCGTGCCTGGCTTGTCATTTGAGTGGGCATGTGTCAACTGTGTGGCTTCCATTAAATGGACACACTGTATACATGTACCAAATCCCATGTTAGTGGAGGCTGACCGAAGTCAGTGGCAGCTCATCATTAGGTGGACTGTTGAGCGAGGGGCTTGACGGACACGGACATGTGTCAGTGCTGGCTGGTCACCCGATCCCCTCGCTAGTCCAAAGCGCAGTGGAAAAGTGAGCCGCACCTCAGTTCCCCCCTCTGCCTGACGGCATTAGATCCCCAGGTTTGTAGAGTCCCTCACCAGGGGAGATTTTTATTGCTAGCCACTTGTAATGTTGTGTAACTAAAATAAGACAGCTGAAGCTGCAGGTGCTTGTGAGTGGCATGAAGCACAGCAAGTGGAGTTCTTTATTCTTTCAAACTTCTAGTTCAGCTGAAGTAAACTTGGTAAATACTCTGGGATAGCACTGTAAGTGTTTGAACGGTGATGATTTTGTGTAGTGTATATTGTATTAATACTCAGTATTTTAATATATGTGTATAGTGCTTGAATGGCATCCCCAGTAAACAATGTATTGGGTCTGCTTTATTTAGTGCTGTGGAACATGCAATAAAATAAGACTGCACCTATCTGCAACTAGTCATAAAGTAAGGTCCTTTCTAAAATAAACTGGTTAAATCTTTTCTATAGTAGAATGATGATGATATTCTGGAAGTCACAATATCCTGTGATTACAAATAGTAAATGTGTAATGTTTATTAGGTAGTAGCATTCATCTTGTTTTTGACTGCAGGAGAAATATTTTATGAGTCTGTAAAATTGTACTATGTGGAATTAGTTGTGAATCTGTGATTGGTTGCATATGTTGTGCTATTATAAAAGTCAATGTAGCAATAATAAGTCTCAATCGAATCGTAAGGCATGTTCTACAATCTTATTAAAATACCATAGGAGATGTGATATAAAATGTTCTACTCCATGATGAAACTTGAATGTTAAACATTAAAATGAGACACACATTTACATCTGAAAGTCATCTAAAAAGAGAACATGTATGACTAAGCCAGTCTGGTTTGAAGCTGTGCAAGTTTTTTTTTAACTTATTAACTCTGTCAGTCTCTCTCTGACCACCTTGTGTCTCTCCTTGAACCCAACCCCTGTCCCCCCTCCTTTCAGGGCTGAGACGGAGCCAGAGCCAATCTGAGAAACAGCAAAAGGAAGCCAAGTCTAAATGTAAACGTATTGCTTTGCTCCTCACCAATGCACCAAACCCCAGGAACAAGGGGGTGTTAATGTTCAAGAAGCATCGCCAAAGGGCTAAGAAGTTTACTCTTGTGAGTTACGGGACAGGGCAGGCTGACTTTGACTACGAAGAAGACAGTGGTGAATACGAAGACAGCAGATACTACGAAAAAGAAAAGCAAAATATCAGGATCACCCTCTCCACGCCAAGCGATTCCGAATTTGAGGAAGACTACAACTCCTACATTAATGCACAGAAGTCAGACACTGATTTGAACTACAGCCACCACTGGGATATCAGGCAAGTCATCACACCACAAACATTCAGTTCAGAAAAGATGGAGAAGCTTCCACAGACAAAGGGAAAGGGAGTATTAATGTTTGCACAGCGCCGTCAGAGGATGGATGAGATTGCTGCAGAGCATGAGGAGATGAGACGCAGGGGAATTCCTGTGGAGGGTGTCAAGGACTCAGAACCTGAAACCACCAAACATTTTACTCCAGAGGAAAGCTATGCCGGTCAGGCCTACATAGATGCCAGTACTTACCAACATCAAGAACAGCTGCAACAGCAGCAACAGTATCAGCATGAGCAGTACCAAAGACCAGAATACTACTCTCCAAGCGACATGAATGGTCTTGACGCTCTCCAGTTTGGGTCTGGACCAAAGGCACTTGTGGCAAACAGAACCGCCAAACCATTCTTACGTGGCCAAAACAGAGCGCAACCAACCTATTCACCAGTGCGTGCAGTCTCCAGCCCAACTCCAAAGAAACCAGAGGTCATTTTTAAAGTACCTGTGCCTATCAATACAACCCCACAGGTCTGGTCTCCAACCGGAGACATTATTGCTTCCAGAGATGAACGCATAGCTGTTCCTGCAATCAAAACGGGGATCTTGCCAGACACAAAAAGAAGAGGAGCGAACAAAGGTGGCTCAAATGCACAAGATTCCCTCAAAGATGGTGTGAATCCTCAGCTTCAGAGTAAAGGTGATCGAAGATCTTTTATTGAGTCTGGTCCTGAAGAGGACTACCTTAGCCTAGGTGCAGAGGCCTGTAACTTCATGCAAGCTCCACGGGTTAAGCACAAGACACCCCCACCTGTAGCCCCAAAGCCCACCATAAATCCAGCTTGTCCACCTTGGTCTGCTGGCCCATCTGCAGAGCTGTCTCTCCCAGCCCCTCATAGCCCACTGCCTGTGTCCTCCCCAGGTCCTGCTGGGGCCCCCTCCATGATGCCTGGTCACATCTACCCCACGGCCCAAACAAGCTGGCCTCCTAAGAAAGAGCTCCAACCAGCAGCCAACGCATGGGGCCTTTCTCCATCTCCAACTCAAGGATATTCCACAAGTCCGCAGCCTCAGCCTCCCTGGATGTCTCAACAGCAGCAAGGCCCAGTGAGTATGCCATCTACACAACCTGGTCTAACCAAGCCAAAGGCCCCATGGACAAAACCCCATGTACCAGGCCCACGCGCGGCCCCCTCTGCATCCAAGGCCCTGCCTGCTTCTTCTAAGGGACATGTCTCTGAAACAAGCACTTGCCCACCATCAGATGGGCCAAACTTGAAGGGCAAAGGTGCAGAACTGTTTGCTCGGAGGCAGTCCCGTATGGAGAAGTTTGTGGTGGATGCAGATAGTGTGCAGGCCAATGTAGCCAACTCCCCCTCCCCATCCCCTTCACTGCCAAGCACCTGGAAATACTCACCAAATGTTCGGGCCCCACCTCCAACCTCTTATAACCCCATTCTTTCTCCTTCTTATCCTCCTGGTGCAGTAAAGCAGCCCCCTTCCACTAGCCCTAAAGTTAAGTCCAAGGCAAAGACAGACAAACCGAAATCTGCCCCGAAGCATCTCAATGCCCTGGATGTGATGAAACATAAGCCCTACCACATTGATTCCTCCCTTTTCATGTATAACACTGCTCCAGATGTAAAAGATCCCAGTCCCAAATCCTCCCCTGTCCCTCCTGTTGAGTCACCCCAGGTCCCTATCTATGCCTCTCCAACTAAAGCCAACCTACCGGTAAGTATTCCCTACCCTTTTGCTCGGCAAAGTGATGAGGCCCTGGGCAAGAAGCTTCTCACCTCACGCGCCATGCATGATGGTCCTGGCCGCCAAGCCCAGTCCCAGTTCAGCCCACCCTTTCCCCTGCCTCACACACCCCCTGCCAATCCAGCTGGCAGTTCCTACTCGCTTCCCTCTTCATCCTCTTCTCTAAGCTCTGATTTAGTCTCAAGGTGTGCCCTGCCAATGGCTCCAAGGCCTAAGTTTTCAGCTAAGAAGCCAGTGGTGCCATCTAAACAATGGAAACCTGTGGCCCTGCAACATTAGGTGAGGTTAGAGAATCGGTAATGTACTAGCAACAAAATTAAGTCCAACTTAATTTTCCATCCTAACATAATTTGTGGATTTGGAGGATGTCTTCAAATAGTTTATTTGATAAATCTAAAACAAAATTCCACAAGACATAACTGTACTGCTGAATCTTTATTTCTCTTTATTTTGATAATATTGAAAATATTGGAAATTTATAGTAATAATAACAATAAAAAAGCTTAAAGGGTTTTGATGAAAGACCATCAAAATCACTTTGTATGGTTGCAAAGGCTTTGTGCTCGGCACAAGCAGCACTGTAAATTACACAGACCACTGGTCCTGTTTCATAGGCATAATGTCTCTGTTACTACTGTATGAGAGAGTTTTGAGAAAGTAAACTGAGAGAGTGGTAGACATGATAAAAGTATCTGCAGGACACTGAGATTGTATAAGACAGCAGTTTGGCTGCCGAAGGTGCACAGATGTGTGTGCTCAAAAGTGTACGTACAGTTTAAACATCTGAAACATCAGAGACACTTTGCAAAGAATCGTCAGGAAATGCATATGTAATCAAAAGTGTATGTCCCTTAAGTGTTTGTAATGTGTTCTTGTGGATGGTCCTTAATGGACATATTTATTGGTATTAATGCCACTGAAATGTGGCTAAAGAAATGTGCCCAGAAGTTTAGTGTAGCACATTTGTCTGTTTTTTTTTTGTGGTTCTTCATGTTCCCTGAGCATGTTTAATGTAGGGTGGTTTAGAGCACCAAAAAGAATGAAGAGTACACAAATCAACATGTCAGTGTTTCTGAACAAACTATAAAGAGACTGGTGGTGTAATGTTTCAAAACAAGACTGAATGTGGTCGCAAATGCACCAGTGTGCTGAATAGCACCAACATTTTCAGTAATGGAATAATATGAAATATATGAAGAGAGGGGTGTTACATCACAATTACTGACATTACCAGTACTAGGTGAAGCCAGGCCAGGATAGATTTCATAATCATTCATTAGAAATAGAAACAGAATGGCGTTTGTATTGATTTCAAAGCATTTTGGATAATAATTTTGAATGTAAAACCTCCTGCTTTGCTAGTCTCATTCCAAACTGTCTGGTGATGTCATATGCAAGCCTTCACTGGTCCTGACACAGTTTACTACCCACCACTGAGTGAATGTAGGTCTTTTGTTGACACTTGCACACCTCCTGTTGACTTCCATTATGTAATGTGAAAGCTTTCCTCATACAATTGAAGTTATCACCACATGTTAAGTATAAGAAGGAATCGATATGAAAAAGAAGACAATTTCATGTCAGTGTACATGGACTGAGATAGAACTATATAACCAGACATGCAGCACTTTACATAATGGAAGTATGCTTTTCTATGCTGCTCAGGCATTTATATGGTTTTCTGTCTGTATGAAACTTGAAAAAAAAAAAAACTTTCCTGTCCTCTTGTGTCTTCTTTTAAATATTGCACTTCCTGAATTCTTCCTTTGCGATTAAACATCTCCTAGAAACTTTATGTGTCCTTCCTCTCATGTTTTTCCCCACCAGTTCTCACACGGCTGCTTGTGTCTCATCATGTATTGTCTGCACTGTATTTATGTTCAGCCTGTTAATGTTGTACTTTTTGTGTCTGGCCAAGTGATAATTTACAATGTCAACATGACTTTAGATACACTGCTAATCAAACACTAGTGTGAGTCAAGCATGCAGCAGAGGCACCAGTATGGATATTTAGATGCTGTCCTTTGTTTGCAGATTGTGACCCAGATGAGGACAGATTCACTTTAATATTCTATTACGATTTCCACTAAAAAAAATAGCTGCTAGTGAGCTGACTAAAATTCTAAATGAATGAAGGGTAATCAGTTTTTATACAACAAATGTTGTTAGTATTTTGCAAATCATTATTATACATAAGCCTTTACCACAGCAGCTAAACAACAGCAGCCAAAAAAAAAAAAACATTTAATGATATTTAATGGTAATAACATGGTTTTTAAATTGCTGGGTATAGTGTAGTCTGCTTACTGTGGTCTATTTATACTTTGCACTGGATGCTAATGACAACTCAGACCCTACGTTATTTAATCATGCAGTCACAACTAAAAAGCTATTTCTGCATAGCAACCGGCAGGTCCCAGCCCTGCTCAGATGTGACATGAATGCCATCATATAGAGGTAAGTTCTGAGATGCCCTCTTCCCATGTGCTCCCCTGAGCTTACAACCACAGGACTATTTCTTATTCGGCGTCCTCTAGTCAAGACAAGTTTAGGATATGAGTGGTTTCTTAGCAATGGTCACCAAGATTGCGTCATGTAGAGACTGAATGGCTGCCCTGTGTATTCTTGGTTCTGTGATGGATGACATCTCAGGGACTGGGAGTTCAGTAAATTACGTCATCTTAGTAAACTGAATCAAACATGATGACTCACACTGTGACAGACATAGATAACGTTTTTTTTTTTATTGCCATTTCATCGGGTTGATGTACGTCTAATGTATTTACATTTACAAAACTATTACAGACCTACTCGTATTGAAACTGTAGCGCAATGTTCTAAAATGGACCACAAGGGGGCAGCAGATCCCAAATAGTAGGCCCTAATGTAAAAATGAAGTAATATTTTCTTGGGCAATTGGTTGTCGAAACGTGCTACTTTTGCACATTTTAATAATTTAATAATTTTCCATGACATATAGATAATTTGTTTTTTAATGCAGTGAAGAGCTCATTATGATGGTTTTCCGGGTCCTTCATAACCTTGTAAACCTTGTTTTCCGGGTCCTTCATAACCTTGTAACCTTTAAATGATTGATTATGCTTAGCTAAAATCACTCAGTAGCCTCAATGTCAATTCTCATTTCATTTCAGGTACTAGGCAGAAGCCGCTCTCTTTGTCTTCCCAGGAGATCCATGTCATCTGTGTCTCTGCAGTCCCCTGCTTCACCATACTTCAGCCCGTGTCTCAGCCCAGCCCGTACCCCACTGGAGAGACACACTTCTTGGGTAGAGAAACCCACCAAGCCGCCCTCTCCATGGGAGGCTGCTGCCAAGAGCCCCCTTGGCCTGGTCGATGATGCTTTTGCCTTCCAGGACCCTCCACAGGTGTGTGCGGCACACCGCAGGTCCCTCCCTGAGCCACCGCTGGAGTGGAAGCAGAGGGTGGCTCGTGAGCCTGTAGGCTACAGCCCTCTCTCACCACACCCCCAGCACCAGCCCGTGACCTGCCCCATCAAAACAGCTCCTTTGTCCCCATCAAAGCCAACTTTCTTCGGCCCTCCCTTTAGGCCAGCTCAGCCTCTCACAACCAACACCAGGTACCAAGGGGCCAGTTTACTACAAAGAAAAAATAGGCATTCAAACTCTCTGCCACCTCTACGAGTAGGTAGGGTAATGTAACTTAGAACGTGATGCACTAAGCATTTCTTCTGGTTTGCAGTGATCTGACAGCCATCTAATACAGGGCTGTCACCACTACCCCTCACATATCAACAGCTATATTAACAGACTGGCTTAGAGTCAAAATGTGGTATCATAGCTGAAATTGAACACAGATGGTGACTAAGATGTTTAAATGCATGCCATTTAAAATGACACTGGTTGAGCTGTAAATGTGCCTTTTCTGTGTGTCAAACACTGGTATAAGCATTTACTCATTTCAGGTACTTGGCAAGGAATAAAAGGTTTAGATACAGATATGTTTAAATACAGAATATATGGTGTAGAAGCTCAGACAAAAAATGAAATTGGAAACTCCCAAACGTCATGGACTAAAACATACTACATTTTTTATTTACTTGTTATTTAAAGAAGGAGTGTAGAAAGAAGAAGTAAAATGGACATTCCTGCAAGTTCTTTGGTAGTTTATAATCAGCCTATTGATTAAATCTATGGTTTAGGAAAGCTTTTGTTTTTGGGTAAGGGTGCATGGCATGTAAAGTAAAAAGGAAGGATAAAGGAAAAGATTGTGTTGAACTTTAATCGAATATCAGCCCAAAATCACTGATGTTAGGAGATTAAATGACTGCTAAACTTCCATTTGGTCAGTTTGGTGTTCCTTATTTATAAGAATTAGAGCAGGTGTTGCACATTATTGCACTTATTTGCTGATTTGTGAATGTGTTTTACATCACAGTGTCTTTAACCATGCCCTGAGCTGCTGTGTTTGACATCGTGAGCTAGTTTTTAATAGTATGTTTCATATCACCAAATTACACATAAACACCAAGTGAGCATAAGCTATTTCTGGTGCAGTTTTAGCAACAAATTCACTACACAAGAGCAGTTTTAGCATTGTACATAAATGTTAAAACAAGAACTTAAATCTAGGAGAAAATTAGTTGGTGTTTTTATGTAGTGTTTACTACATACGTTGTGTGCTGTGGATTTGAGTATGTGAGATTATCATCATTATGCAGTCATTGTATCAGCACTATTAAACCTTTCCAGAAATATGATCATGTGTGGTCTGTTACTGGTGTCAAAGGATTTGAAAATCAAACAGCAATAATCAGGACAATATTTGTCTTGCTGGCTATCTATGTGACAGTGACTCTGTGGTTCCTTTACCAGTCTAACCAAAGCCTGTGAGATGAACCACCGGATGGATGAAAGGGAACTCTTGTGTTTGGAGCTATCTTAGGCGGTGTGGGGTGTCATGTTTCCCTGTGGGCCAAGGCTGTCAGACATGTTCTACTTCTCAGCAGTCTGAGGATACCCCAAATACCATGTGGACACCATATGAGAATCATCCTCTAAACACTTCGGCAGCCATACTGCACAGCTGTGATCTGAACGAACATCATTAGACTAACTCAATGAATTGCTTTGCTTTATTGTAAATTTTCAAACATCATTAATTATGCATCTACATAAATATTCTCAGTTGTCCTCAAGACTCTGGCATTATAAATCCTAAATATACAATATATGTTATTGTACTCCACAACTCCAAACACTTCCACACATCCCTCACACTGAGGACAGGGGAGGGTGGCTCCTCCTTTGCAGAGGCCTCCAGTCTCTTTTGTCACTCTTGCATACGCCCCACAGTAGCTGTTATGAACAACCGCACATGCGCAGTGTCAGCACTCTGTTGGTTTGGATGACAAAATCCTGGCGAGTGTTCAGTGTATCACAGAGGAGGCTAAACACAGCAGCACTGTAGCGCAACATGAGAAAACACAGCACTTCCTCAGTACATTCCTCCATGTCACAAGGAGTTTACTGAAAGTCCCCCACTATACCATGCTGTCACTAAGTATAACGGGCTGAATATCCAGGGACTAATTACCAAGGAAACTGTTACATAATCTGGGAAGTGATGCTGCCACTCGGGGTAGCTGGTAGTGATGCAGAGTTTTGTAACACTAAGGTACAAAATGCTTTGTTGAAGCTCCGAATTGACTCAGTTTAGTTCACGCTAGTGTTAGCACATGTTAGCTGGCTCAGTAGATGTTGTAACTGGTATCGGCAGGGTGCATATCAAAGTAACCCTTTGTATATATGGACACCAACACCATAAATAGATTTGCCTCATGCAGTTGTTTGTACTGTTGCCACAGCAGTGGATTCAGTTGTCCCTGTTCTGTTCAGACAAGAAAACCAAAGACCCCTCAAGGACTTGACAGTTGCAGCATTTAAAATTATGACTAAGACAAATACTTACTTAATACATGGAAAGTTTTACAATCTTACATAAACAGAAAGTACATGCAGAAGCACAAAGAAAGAGTGATGGAAAGAGAGAGAGAGAGAGAGAGAGAGAGAGAGAGAGAGAGAGAGAGAGAGAGAGAGAGAGAGAGAGAGAGAGAGAGAGCATATTTTGTTCAAACATTTGTGGGCTTTCCTTCATCCGTCTAATGCAACTGTATTCCTACACAAGCCCTCCCTTCCAAAATCTCCAGTGTCCAAATAGTGAAAAAGCTAACTGCCATTGGTTGAGGGATTCTGTTGTGATTCCAGTTATACAACAGGAGTTGTCACTTTGAATAGACGTGTCAGCAGGTGACCTTGTGACTATAATAAACCCAGTGAGATTAAATCAAATATTCATTCACAGTGGCCACATGAGTCTCACAGCCCACCTTCCCCACACCCTCCTCAGGCTTTCCTCTCTTGATCCACATCCACACTTCTCACATCTAATGCAGGCTTTGCTCATTCTCAGCACTTCTGGCAGGTTTCCCTTCACCTCTTACTGAAGGGAACCAATAAACTCTCAGTACAAACATGTGTTAGTATATCAGTATTCAGGCATTACTAACTCTGAGTGAAACATATCAACACTTCATGATCACACATCAGTTGACAAAGCAAAACTGATATTTTTCAATATTGGTGTACTTTAAAATCACCCAGCATCAAGCCTTCAAATGTAGCTTAGTCAGACCATACAAATAAAAAAGTTCAGTTTCACATAGACACACAAATATTTTACTCTATGAAACGTAAAGTTGTCTTAATTGCCCTTGGGTTAAAATGACAGCATTTTATTTTTTCAGCATCTCACGTGTTTTTCAGAATCTCTCAAGTGTTTCTTTCTGTAAGGTAAGTAAAGAAAATTAAAATCCAAATACAATGTGGTTAAATTTGTCTGGTTGCAATATGACAGTAGAACAAAGGATTTGACATGTCACTTGGTGTGCGCAAATCATCAACTCCCCCTCCCTGATGCCATTCTCCTCAAACACAAATGCATTCCTGTGCGCACGCGTGCACACACACACACACACACACACACACACACACACACACACATGCGCCCTTTAACACTCCCTCTCCATCCCCGTGCCCACCACCCCCTCCCACCATGCCATTGTGAGTGGTTAGAGTGTTGAACAGGACTAAAATTAGGTTATTGATGTAAGCTTGCATTCCAATGTCAACAGACACACACTGTCACCCACCCCCAACCCCCATACCCACTGCCTGCCAGGCTCTGGAGGCTTCAGGGGGAGCAACCACACAGATAGATCAGGGTGGATCGAAGTACCCAGGGTGACCCCTGAGTTTTCTCCACAAGTCCGCTCACAAGGTACAGGTAGAAGCGGCTACAGATCAGGCCTTGTACAGGTAAGACAGGATCTCTCCCCATTCTGCTGATGGGTTTCTGTGAGTCTGTGTATGAATATATATGTGTGTGCGTCAGTAATCATTTCTGATAACAATGTATTGCTATGCAAACACTAACTCACACCCAACAAATCTGTGGCTGTGACAAAGCCACAAACCATAACAAAGCCTCACAACAGCATCCATCTTCTATCTCCTCTGTTTTCACTCCTGTCATCATTTTTAGCTAACTTTGTGAACTCACCACAACGTACTTATCACACCTACCTCACCATGCAGACATGTACAAATTTAAGATGTGTCCTGGACATACACAACTAAATTCCTGATCAGTGACTTTTTAAACTAACAGTTCAAAAAAACATTAAAAAAGAGGAAGACCTGAGAGGGAAACTCAAAATGGGTTCTTTTTACTAAAATAATTTGACATAACTTAAACTCCTTGTGTAATCAGTACAATCCAGAGACATGCCTGTTTTGTCATGCCTATTCTCCTCTTTTCCTACAACTCAAACAACTCTTGCATCCTGACAGACTATAATAACAATGAAACAATGATAATCAAACACATTAATATTTTCCTTCAAACCAATTTCCCCTCAGTATTAACCTGCAACAACTGATAATGCAACAATTGACAATCAAGTTGTTTTCACTAGGTTTACAGATGTAATGTCAATCCATAATTTCTGTTTTAACAGTGTTTAAAATGGCAAATATGAGATCTTAGATCACTTTACAAAATATCAGATTTTAACAGAGCTGTTGAGAAGTACACCCAATAGTGTGGGTGACATGCAGATAGATAGCATATCAAGCCTAGTGATTTCACTTGCACCTGTCTCCCAGCTTGTTGTCTTACTCTCTTTTCTCTATCTCTCTTTCAAGCTAAATCTAGAACTGAGTAACATACGGCAACATTTGTGTTATGCTATGATAGCATTTAGCAACATCAGTAATCCATCCCATGCACAATTTAAACCTTCAAACGGAACATGACTAAAAATGCTGTTATCACTTTAATCGTAATTTTTTAATCCATTATTATTTATTGTGCTGTTTGTATGGTGATGTAAATGGCAATGTATTATGCAGGTACAAATAATCATATAGGAAGGAAGATTATATGCCCATACATACAGTATATACAGTATTTACATCACACAAGCCAGTCATTTCTAGATAAGATAAAAATTGGATGTTTTCAACTGTAGTATGCATTCTAAGAGAGGACCTGTGTCACTAGGCATCGGCCCAGTTTTCACTACTGTCCAGTGCCACACTCTTGAGCCAGAACACAATGTCCAGTCATGACCTCCAAAACAAAATTAATCATTGCTCCATATGACATGTGACATCTTGCTATGCAAAAGCCTCACTTTGCAGGCAGGTTATTTTAAGGTGACTGTTACCTCTGCCCTTTAAAGCAAACATTCAGCTACACATGTCCTGGTCAGTTGTGAGAGGATGTGCATTGAAATCGGCCAGATCATATTCACAGGTGAACTGTATACATACAGGAAAATGTGCAGAAGCCATAAATGTTTGCTTTATGCATTGCAGTCTGTGGGGCTACTTGTTTGCTGCTTGAACCCTCCTGTCTGAAAGCTACAATGTCACAGTTCAGCACACTGTCTCCCAGAGAAAGGAAGATGCAAGCAGCTGCTATTTGTCGGGAGGTCCATGGTGGCGCCAACGGTATACTCGGTGTATTTCATCCCATATTACGTGACTCTGGTCCCCTGCCCCATTGAGAATGCCCAGCTCTGACAGGAGCTCAGAACACCCCGGGCTCATTCTCTTTTACTAGCTCTCCCTCCCCCACACTACCGAAACGCTAACCATGCCAACTAATCCCTTTGTCTTTCACGTTTGGATATGGCTATTTATGAGCTGAGTAGGATGTGGTTAGACAGAGTGGCCGGGGGGGTTGAGGTTGGACTGATGGTTGGTGGGGTGGGTGAGGGATCGGAGGGTGGACAACTGTGTGTAACTGCTTTGGGGACAGTGAGAGGATCTTGGACAGCTGGGGAGCATTCCGTCTGGCTAAATGTTCAGTGTTTCATGTGGCCTTGGCACCCCTATAGACCAGCCCTTTCCGCCAGAGTCAGAGACAGGCATGAGGTGCATGCGTCTACAGCCTGCTTTACAGGAAAGGAAACCAAGGGGAAGATAAGGCACAACACGGTTCCATGTGGGCACACAGTGACTAACAGCAGAGGCCAAAATATTGGCATTACAGTTAACACAGTCAATTCTAAACAAAACGAGAAATACTCAGACAAATGGAAATAAACTTATCTACAAGTAGTTAACATCTTGGGAACAGGAAGGAATTTAAAATATTTTGAAAAATAGATCTTCCATTCACAGATTTAAAGGAGAACTTCGGTGTAAAATGAAAATTGGCATGTTAAAACATGATACCGAGTTGGTATGTGTACTAAGGAGCAAAATTGATTTACCCTGTTGCATTCAGAGTTTAACTATTTTTTATAGTTTGTCCCAGAAGGCTAACAATGGAAGTGGTAGGTGCCCTTAGACGAAGCATGACTACGCTATTTTTAAACCATTAAAACAGCTCGAAGAAACTCCACACTCCATCGGTAGTACAACAAAGGCCCTGACATTAAAAACGAGGCACTGACAACTTTGTAAGTGTACACAACATTTATTAATAAAACAGTTTTGACAGGCAGTACCTTGCTGTAGTTTCTTGTCGCCGCCATGATGAAAGTCCGCACAAGTCGATTGACGAACACGAACCAGCAGGAAGAATAGGAGGAGAGGTAGTACAATCGACTTGTTTGGACATCCATCATGGCGGTGACGAGAAACTACAGCAAGGTACTGCTTGTCAAAACTGTTTTATTAATAAATGTTGTGTACACTTACAAAGTTCTCAGTGCCTCGTTTTTAATGTCAGGGCCTTTGTTGTACTACCGACGGAGTGTGTAGTTTCTTCGAGCGGTTTTAATGGTTTAAAAATAGCGTAGTCGTCATGCTTCATCTAAGGGCACCTACCACTTCCATTGTTAGCCTCCTGGGACAAACGATAAAAAATAGTGAAACTCTGAATGCAACAGGCTAAATCAATTTTGCTCCTCAGTACACATACCAACTCGGTATGATGTTTTAACATGCCAATTTTCATTTTACACCGAAGTTCTCCTTTAAGTGATGATAACTAAAACATATGCACCCCTTGTATATTTATATCTTGAAATGATATACTATGCATATGATATGGTGAGTTTTCTCTGTTTTGTGTCATTAACCTATGCACAAATACTTTGCTGAAGACCTGTCTTAGGTATATTTCTCTCACACTCTCAAGTTTTTGTACATCAAAGTTACTTCATCATCTGTTTAACTATTTTAAAGGACTTGCAAGATAGTTTTTAGAATCAATGCTCTACCTTCATACCTGCTTTTGTTTTCAAATACATTACACATGGATTAGCATTTTAATGGTAATTACCGTCTACATACTGGACATGTCATCATACTAACCAAAGATGAAGAACTGATATTTGTTTGAAAAGAATAAGATACTTCATAAGAAAAGCTAATATAACGTTTTCAATGTAATACATTCCAAAGTGTTAACTATCTTTCTTATTGTTCTTTTAAAGGTGACACTATGGACCTAGGTAAAAAGCTGTCCACACCAAAAGACATCATGCTGGAGGAGCTCTCTTTGCTGACGAATAGAGGCTCTCGGCTTTTTAAAATGAGACAGAGACGATCTGAGAAATACACATTTGAGAGCATTCAGAATGAGGCTAACACACTGTTAAATGTAAGCAGGACTATATATTTCAACTCTGTCTTAGTGTGAAATTTTTCCTTTTTCACGTCCACATTTACATCCTAACAATGGTCACTAGCCTGATGATCTCATAAATGAATTAGTAGCATATGTGACATATGTGTGGCATATTGGCAATATTTGCTTTTGTAATGGAGTAAGCTGCCACATGGCATCATTGACATGAGCTGCCACATAGACAGACAGGAAGTGGCATGTGTTATTTGTCCTTCCCAGCATTTCCCTGGCGACCACTGCCTCTAGAGAGGTTTCCAGCCCACTTTGCTCTGAGAGCTGCTTTGCTGCTTATCAGTGCTCATGAATGTGTGTGTGTGTGTGTGTGTGTGTGTGTGTGTGTGTGTGTGTGTGTGTGTGTGTGTGTGTGTGTGTGTGTGTGTGTGTGTGTGTGTGTGTGCGTGTGCGTGCGTGTGTGTTGATATCAGTTACTGCTGTCCGTGAGTGTGAATATGAATTCCTGACAAGCTAATCTGTTGGCACATTCTTGATTTGTTTGTGAAGGATTCAGCTATTTATTTAACATCAGCTAATCAGACCTTCCTCGAGCACTGAAACAATATTAGGATCCAAAATCAAACTTTTACACTTAATGCAGTATTTGAGAGACCTCATTTTGTAGGCATTTGAAAACATTTTGTAATGGATGATGTAAGTTACTGATCATGGTGCACATTATATCTCCAGAATGATGTCCCAGTTGAGAGTGTGGAAAATTCAGAGAGCAAAGGAGACACATCAAAAACACCCCCAAACACCCCAGACCCCAGAAATGCACAGAACCCTGAAGGAATAGCACCAGGTATGACCATGACAATAATAACAATGACAATCACATGTAAAAACAGATGATAATACTTGAAGCCTAAAAAAAAAGCATTTAAATCAGATAATATCTCATATATCAGTAGAGTCTGACAAGAGCCAATGATTACATGCTGCTGGTACATAACTGGGTGTCATCACATCATGTTGTTCCTCATTTGGGTACATGACTATCCACTTTATGCCTTCTTATATAACATGATCGCACAGTAAAAATAGCACAGTCTCCCCAGCCAAACTGACCATCTCTGCTGGGTCGTGCTGTCCTGTGGTGCAGTGCAGTGCAGGCCACCTTTGACCTTTGGCAGGACGCAGTTGTGGCCCTTTCTGTCTACCCTGAGATGTTTTCAGTCCTCAGCAGGGGACGCAAGGCCTGCCATCTACCTCCTACAACAGGAGCTACCAAACACAAGCGGCATCCCACACCAACACACAGCACCACGGCGGCACTGTGTATGCTATTTAAAGCCACCCAGGCCTTGCCTTCCCCTCTCCTCACCATGGGATGTGATAATGGCTCCACTTTAAGTCAGGGGGCATTAGGGCCTTTCTCGTTGCACTGTCACATCAGCCGTACCGCTCTTAGCGGAGTCTCTGAGCCTTGGCACACTGCTACTGTATGTGGTTTGCTCATGTTTAACTGAGTGGAAATGAGAGACAGAGCCTGATGGTGACACCTCTTCACTACTACAGCTTCTCCTGCTTTTCCACAATGACTACCACATTTCTAATGCTGCAGTCATTTTGCACATGTGAAACATATTATTATCAATATTCATACGTTAATAACATATAAGTAAAACATGCATTATTATCTAAATATACTAAAACATTTTTAGTTGGTAATAATTAACCATCATTATAAAGGTCAAAGATGGACTACTATCTTTATCTACTTTTTTTTAGATTTTAGGAGATAATTGACTACAAAATATGTGAATGAGTGGGCACTGTTAAACAGGTTTGCTGATGTTGTATTCTGCAACTCAATCATTGTTAGGATCATCAACAGCAATTATAACGCTTAGATGCAGGTTTTTATATATTCTATGTGAAGAGTGCTGCATAGAACCAATAAGAAAATAAGGCAACATGCTGTATGGATCTTTTGATGTTGGTTTAAAGTGTCAAGTGTCATGAATGTTGCATGGATTGTTAAGTTAAACCACATAAAAAGGTACATGCAGCATTTCTTAGAATGTGAAATTTACACAGAAGTCTATGGCAAAATCTATCCTCTCACTGTTGTTTTCCACCTGTCTGGTGTGTTTTCCAGGTTATGGAGGTCCACTGAAGGATGTTCCACCTGAGAAGTTTAACACAACTGCCATGCCCAAATCCTATCACTCTCCCTGGGAGCAGGCCATTATCAATGACCCTGCTCTCGCTGATACACTCAAGCTCAAAATGCCTGTTCCTGGACCCAGACAGGAGGCGCCTGATTTTAGAAGCTTCAACAGGTAAAGCATCATCCATTTGCAGCAAGTTGTTCCATGCTGTGTGTGTAACGTATATTTTAGTAAAATCTTATATGTGCATTATTCCCAAGTTTAAAATACAAAGCCCTGTGACAGCAAGAGCAAATTCACATAGCATCATTAACTGTGTATCCATTAGTTAAGTGAGAAGTGAAGCACAAGAATACCTTCATTAGACAGATTGGACAGCTGCACAACTGCACACTCATGAGGCAGAGGAGGGGTAGTTCAATCCTGTATGCTTCCAAACACAGAGCTTCCAAACACTTTTGTGAACTGCTCTGCCATAAATGAATATGGTGAAACTCTGGAAGTCTATCTTTATGTAACAATATGTAATTTCATGCACACACTGTACTTACCTAACATTTACCCTAATCCTAACCCTTATCCTAAACCCTTATCCTAACACTAATTTAGGTACAGTGTAGGTACGTAATGTTCCATTTTGTTACACACTGTCCACCAGACACACTGTAAGGAACTGATAAAATTAAGTGTATATTAGTATAACATCTGAATATGGACAATAAGTAAGAACAGTTGACATTCAGTTACAAAAATATGAGAAAATATAATGACTGTAGTGTATAATGATATTTATGTTAAGAGCTCACATTTCTCTTTCCTTACCATCATGCAGGGTGGCTACACCATTTGGGGGTTTTGATAAAGCCCCCCGGGGCATCACCTTTAAGGTGCCTGCCCTGGACCTGAACCCACCTGGCTACCCTGAGCTGCAGGACCCTGGTGCAAAGAGACCCAGCTTCAACAGAATGGCCCAGGGATGGATCTCAGATGGCACTGCAATCCTGCTCCCTGCAGTGAGCTTGGACCCCCCTGTGATCCCCGAGTCTGATGACCTCTAAGATGGACACCACGGAGAAAAAACAACAACGCATGGGCTGTAATCAATCAGACTAAACATTGTGCTTGAGCTTGTCCACAATCTGTCAACAGAGTTGAGAGGGTTTTGCCTTGTCAGTGCAGGTGTGGGATCAGTGGGTAATTTTGGGATTCAGATCACTGAAATGATTTCAGATCAGCACTGCAAAGCAAACTCCAAAGTAAACTAGAACCTTTATGCTTTGTACAGAGAAATACATTAACAGAAGTTTGGGAGGAAAGTCTACACAAATAGGACCTACATTTTTGCACTCCCTTAAAAAACATGGCTCCCATTGAAAAAGAAATGTTGCTGTAAATGTCCCCTATTCCTTTGTCCAACATCATGCCAGAAATTAATGTATAAGTAATACATGCTAATGTGCACTGAAGCGAGTGTACAATTAGCAGAGCCTTTTTGCTGAATGGAATTTTTTATTACCCAATTTGGGCTGCATTTCATTCCCTTGTATTCTCACTGAAGTTCAAACCATTCACAGGCGAATGTATTGTTCAATAATATCAATACCAACAGCACTCCAAAAAGTTTTTAATTTTTGACTACAATTCAGTGTATATTTATTCTTGTGTATAGTTATCACAATTTGGAAATAAAGAGGTCAGGATGCAAACCATTGTGCATGCTGATGTCGGTGAAGCATTATTTCTTTGTTTTAATTTCTGAAACCCATGAACGGTTGATTGGTTGAGTACTGGCAGTAAATACTAAACAGGCAGGTCCATCCAAATTGCTGTGACCTGCAGAAGTGTGATTTGTACTCTGAAAGCAACAGTACATCTTTATTCAGAATGGCACAAGGGCCATGTTACTCCCCGGCAGGCTTACATGGGTGTAACGTGAGGTAGTGCATGGTCAGCACCGTGCCCAGCTCTGGCTGCCTGTACATCAATACGTCCCATTTAGCCCCATGAAGTGTGCCTCTCTTCTGCAGTTTAACTATGCCCCAGCCTGCCATAAACCAACGACTGCATCTCACCTGCTCCTGTTACACACTGGGCTATGTGATCCACCCCCGTCTGTCCATGCCTATTGACACTGACTATATTTAAAAGTTGCTTTCTGAATTTGATACCTGCTGCGTAACCCCTACAGCAGACAGGATTCAGGGATTAACGCCGGCCTGTTTGGAGCTTTTGAAAACACTTTCATGCCATGGAAGAGTTACGTCTGGTTGGTTGCCATGTATGCCATACTTAAATCAATGTATGGTTTAGATTAAGTGCATGCACGTGCGCGCACACACACACACACACACACACATATATGCACACACACATTATGCACACTCACAGACATTATGCACACACACACACACACACACACACACACACACACACACACACACACACACACACACACACACACACACACACACACACACACACTTTTCCTCTGGGATATGCTAACCTTATTTAACTCATTTCATTTCTATATACATAGAAAAGCAATCAGAGGGTGCAGGCCTGTGCCTGCACTTATTTCATCAATGACATTTCCCATGTTAATTTTTCCAAAATTTTTGTGACGTAACCAATGAACCGATTTTCACCAAAAAATCATGTCGAGACAATACCGACATACTGTCAACATTTTAGAATTATATATTCATGACTTTTTGAGTTGTTTTGCTAACAAACAGACAAACAGACAGACAAACGGCAGCAAAAATATAACCTCCTTGGTGGAGGTAACACGTACAAAGTAATCATTCACCAAGGTAGATGTAATAACATCAGAGAATAAGTGGTACAAATGAAAATAAAAGCATAAAGGAAAAGAAAAGTGTGCGTATAATGAATCAAAGGAATAAAACAGCCAGACTAAAAAGTAAAACAAATGTAATAATTACATTCAGAAAATACTCAGGGAATAGAATAGAAATAGAAAAATAGAAAATTATATAAAAACTAAATAAAAGCTAGCCTATAAAGTTAAAAACATTACAAAAAAGTTGTGTCAAAATTATGAGTGGTACTGAGAAAAAAAACATGCATGGTCAACATTATGATGAACTAAAAGCTAGAGGAAAAAGATGATCGTTTAAATATTATCTCTAATCACTAGAAGTGGAGCAAGACTATTAAGATGGGAAGTTGTTCTAGAGTTTGGGGGCAACAGTAAGAGCCTGATGACCTCTGGTTTTGAGGCATAAGAGGGGACTTCAAAATGGTAGCTACACTCTTTCGCCCTGTGGCAGTCTGATTAGCCACAGTGCAGAGACCAGCACATGCTAATTATAGCAAACAAAATATGGATTGGGCCATTTTTTAAAGGGGCAGGCAGTAGGGGGAAATTATGCCACACTGTCCTTCAAATGGCAAAGAGGACACAACCTTCCTAAAATAGGCATTGTGCTCCCGCTGCCTGTATTCTCTGAGTCAGGAATGACTGTCTCGACTGACACATCATTCTTTCAAAAATCCTCAAAACAGGCAAACAGGCTTTTAATAAACTTAAGCCTACTTATTATTATAAACATACTATTTTTATGTACAATTTACAAATGCATACCTATGTAGGTATATCTGTCACATTTATTTTCAGTCTCACAAAGCAATAGCTGTAATAAATGAATGAAAACATTTAGTTTTCCTACATTTTACGTTAGTCTTCCCAGAACATGACAAGATGGCACAATAAAATGTATGAAGTATCTCATCTTCACCCAGATACTTTCTCTTTGATCAGGAAAAGCTGATCAAGTACAGCAGTGTCTGTAGAAAGTTATAAAGTTATACAGTGTTGTAATGCATTCATAAAGCTTTATAATAACTGACAAAACTATGCACAACTATTTGTACATACTCATTACTGCACTCGTGAAACATTATAATGCTATGTTGTAAGCCTTTACAACTTTAAGTGACACAGTGCATTATAAAGCTGTTTTGACCTTTTGATACTTTACTAAATTTCTTATTTCATATATGATCTGAGATGCAAACCTTTTGCAATTTAACAAAAGAATACCCTATTTCAAATTTTACACCAACCCAGTTTATTCACTCTTCAAAAGCACAACTGAAATCAAAATAACAAGTGATCCTTTTCATTTAATTTCTCATCGGCTGAATTCAAATAAAAAAAATGTATATGTATATTAGTACTCTAGCACATCCTTCATAACCTACATAGCTACTGAATAACAATTAAAAGAGTTCTTGTACCTACATTATTCTGTTAATGTCATGAACCTTTGTACAGGGTCATACCTGAAAATAGAGCCAGCATACATGGCCTGTAGCCTGTAGCCTATTCTACAGTGCTGCATGTGGTAAACAAGTCACCTTTTTGCAATAATAATAATAATAATAACAACAACAACAACATAAAAAACAAATAAAACAAACAAACAAACAAACCAAACACTAACAAAAGACAACGACGACAAAGAAGAAGAAGAAGAAGAAGAAGAAGAAGAAGAAGAAGAAGAATGCCTATCCTTGAAACTACACAGCTTAATAAAACTAGTAGCTTTCAGTTTGTTGACAACTGCCACTGCTCATACTCAGAGGTTACCCTTCGGTCAAAATATTGACACGCTCTGCTGTACTCATAAGGCTGGGCCATGTGATGACATCAGTGCAGATGAAAACGAGGTTGTTGATCTCAATTTAAACATCCAAATAGCGCTGGACATGGGCTTCTACTGCACAGTGTATGCGTTTGATATGTCACCCATCCCGACAGGGTTTTTCCCTTTTTTGCCTCACAATAGATGACAAAGCATTGTGCGGTTACGGTGCATATCAACACGCACACTGCGGAACGACTCCTTTTCACTGTGTGGATCATACGAAGACCGAAATACCGTGCGCGCTGCAACAGCAGTAGAGTGCATCAAATCAAACGCACGTGCTCAGCTTTATTATGGCGCATGATTATGAAACACCAAAGCTGTGTGCTCTTTTGGTCCACGTCGGTGTCGTACGACTGGGATTTAATTTAAAGAGTTGATATTTCCGCTCTCGACATCAACATCCTGAGTGGTCCACAGGATTGGCATTAGGCTACGAAGTAAATAACCGACACGCATGACACCGCGGTACCAAGACATTTTAACAGCCTGTACACTGGGGGCGGAGTTTGACCCCTAAACTCTCAAACCATCACTAATCCCCAGCCGACTCGCGAGCAGCGCAAATCATTCATTGGTATTGCTTCCCGGAGGAAATGCCTACGACTGCACTGGCGAGACTACGGCAATGCTACCCCGTCAAAGTGTGGGATAGCTGAAGAAGGATACCATTT
>CM050221.1:9212500-9247500 GCA_027475355.1 Coilia nasus | reverse complement strand
TTGAGAGGGAGCAGGAACTGAAGGGTTTAGAGTGGGAGATAGAGGAGACCCTCCTGTCTGCTATGAGGTCAATGATCATCAGCAGAAAGAAACTCAGGAACACCTCAGCCAACTACACACACTGGTGGTGAGACATGTCCTTTTGTTTTTCTAGGTTTCTAATAACATTTCTCTATAGTGTCCACAAATTGAAAATTACTGCCGGGTGCCAGGTGAATGCCCAACACCTGCATGAAACTGTAGTGAGTCGGAAGCAAAATCCCACAAAAGGTGGTGCTTCAGGAAATACCAGGCCACTTCTAATGTTGCTGCTCAGGTACTTGTCTATGTTAGGGACTGATTGTCCTAAAATCTGACTAATTTTGGAAAAGATCATTAAAAAAACACTTAATGATGAAGTTGTTGTTGTTTTTTTCAGGATGTCAGTGGCAGCAGTGTTGCTAAAAGCTCCAAAGACATCAACCTGCAGCTCAGAGGAGCTGGAGAGGAAGATCAGGAAGGTCGAGAGAAAGAAGCAACTAAAAGCCCTGGCCAAGAAGAAGAGGGCAGAGAAGGACGGCAGGAGCAGTAGGAAAATAGAGGGAAAGGAAAATGAGAAGATGGAATCCAAATTAAAAGAAAACCAGCATGAAGTAATGCTGGTATCACTATGTAACCATGGGCTGTGTCACCCACTGAACTCCAGCTTAGCGAGGCAACTCAGCTATGCCCTAGACCCAATGGTGGGGGAGGCTCATATTGTAGTTATTAGTTTAATATTTAAAAAAAAACAATATATATATATTGAGTAATGTGCATTGTGTCATAAAGCAAAAATAATTCTTGTATTAACTTGTATGTAACTTCTTTCTTGTGTTCTTGTTGATTTTATTTAAAAAAAAAAAAATACTACAGTAATCTGGGGATGCACCATAGATGTACTGTGCTATGTGTTACCTTGAGCCCTTTGCTGGGATTTGCTACATATATTACATTGTGTTCCACTGTAGAAAGGTTAACACCTACTACATGCACCACTTAGAAGTCCCTACCTTACAGTATGTCCCCTTCCAAAAAATGTAATAAAATATTGTAAACATATGTAAGTATTCGTGTTGTCTGTGGAAGTTTGTTGTGGCCCTACATACTGTAATGTTGATCTATGGTGCTTGTGTATTTTGGTTAGGCCATGACTTACAGTACATCCAATACAGTGGTAATGGAATATGCAGCAACTCCAACATCAACCTTCTATATGAAAGGAGACCTCTTTATAGACTTGTATTTTGTTTCCTGCCATGTTTCATGTTCTGTCTGTAAATTGCATCTGTTGTCAGATGGAAAACCTGTGTTGAAAGTGAATGCTTTAACTGTTGGACCACCTGCACTTTGTTAATGGGATAATTGGCTAGCCTACTTAGGGGCTGGTGATTTTGCACCTGGAGGACAGCAGAGGAACATAAGGCCAATGGAGGAAGAACTAGGAGCAGCTTCAGCTAAGGAATCAGGGTTTTGTGCTGAAAACTGTACACCATAGTGAGTTGTCAATGAAGTTAGTTAACCTTGCCTGCTGTGAGGCAAGACGTTATGGTCAGAAGGGCAGGGATAGCCCAGGACCTGTTGCCTAGCTGCTGTGAGCACAGTTTCAGAGTAAAGAACTGATTGACGCTGTCTGTAAAGAGTCCTGGTATCCTCATTTGGTCTGTCTGGATAATAAACATCTGTCTCTGGCTGCCTTCTTCCCTCGCACAACAAATCCAGTGGCACACATCCCTAAACATGGGGTGACTGTCCGGCCATGCAAATATAGCCTGTTTGTATAGATGGTGGCAAGCTATAAATTATCCAAATACTGTAAAAGCCTGGCAATTTTTAAGAGTGCTAATTATGAACGGGATCTGTAATTCCTGGGAATTACACAGTGCATGCAAAGCAAAGTGGACTTACAAACTGACAATAGAAAAAAAAGCAAAAATCAGAGTCTTCTCTAACCTATAGCCACACAAAGCCTTCACAACCCACACAAAATAATGTTTTAATAGACCTAAATTAACAGATAAAAAAGTGTAAATAGTGAAGAAGTAATTATAAAATAAATGAAAGCAAATATATATATATATATATATTTTATTGAAGAGATAATAAAGACAATTGATGAACAAGAAGCAAAGAAAGAGGCTTGTTGTCATAACAAGCAAAGACACTTGTTGTCATAATCTTAACAGTTGCTTAAGAAGTTGTTTATTGTATTGAAATGTTATTAAAGCACTATTAATTAATATGTTTCAGTAGTTGATCTGTTTACAGACAACAATGAAGAAATAGATCTTTTTTTTTAGAATTCTGTGAGGAAATAGAATTCTCAAAGTTTCATATTCATTTTCAGTATGATTTTTTTCATTTGCTTCTCACAGATATTAAAAAAACACAAAGTAGAAAAGTAAAAATCCACAGCATAAGTGTAAGAATAAGAAAAATTTTGTACAGTGCAGTACAGTGTCTTGCTTTGTATTGCACTGTAAGAATTATTTGGCTAAAAGATGTTTATGTCTTAAGCAGGCCCTTAAATTACCTCTTTTGATAAGAGTATCAAAATGTCTGCAAATGTAGTACGAATATTAACTGACAGAACTAATTACTCATTTTGGTTGAAGTTGTTTTTTGAGTGCAATTTTCTTAAAGCAACATGAATTACAACACTGTTTGGCTCACATAGTCTATGATTGATGTGAAAGTATTAAGTGTTTTTAAAAAAGTTGACATGTTATTGAATCACGTGTAAACATGATTGGCAAAACTGTAAATTTACACCAGGATGACATACTGCTTTCATTCAGAACAGAGTAAACAAACTGACCAAAATACATAAAGGTTTTAGAGAAAGGTTGAATAGAATAATTATGTTCACTGCAAATCAGTACCCAAAGTTACAATAATGATTTACCTACTAAAAAAACTACCGTGTTGTGTGATATACAGTGGCCCTACAATAACACCTTTGCAGCAACCAGAAAACTACCCTTTATGTTCACATTTTTGATTATCTGTATTTATACTTGGCCAACAGACTTTCTGCTTAAAGGAAAACAAATCACTGAACCTAAGTGGATTATGCTTACAAGAAACTGAAGGCTGGACTATGAGCAGGCTGGTGTATAATTATAATACTTCTTTATTACTAGTAAATGTTTCTTAATTAACTTCTCATCGGAAAAGTCACTCAAGTTTTTCAGTGGCATTTTATCATCAAAGCCAGGATAGATTAGAAGGAGAAAGCAGGGAAAATAAGAAATGGGCTGAAGTTCTTGGTATTAATGATGTCCATCATCATGTCATGTTTGATATATAAAAGACAGGTACCTTTCAGAGAACTATGCAGTTGTATGAGATGACAGCTCATTGCTAATAATAGATAGTCTCGCTCCCTCATTCTCTTCCTCTCCCTCTCCCTCTCTCTTTCTCTTTCTGTGTGTGTGTGGGGGTTTGTGTGTGATTGTGATGGGATGGAATGACACTGGACATGAAAGCTTTTTTACCCTGTTATGGTCCAATGATAGGATAACTGTGCCGACACTTGTGTTAGGTGTTATGAATAACCAGTACCTCCTTTTACTCTACATTACAGTTAATTACATTCACGGGGGCAGGGTGTGTGTGTGTAAGAGAGAGAGATAAAAAGAAAGATCAGAGAGAGAGAGAGACAGAGAGAGAGATAGATAGATAGAGAGAGAGAGAGAGAGAGAGAGAGAGAGAGAGAGAGAGAGAGAGAGAGAGAGTTCACAGTACTGATGAGTATTCGGCAGAACAGTTGTCATGGGAGCACTTGAGAGTCATGTCTCCTCTGGCACACGTTTCCAGATGTTCCTATATTGTCTTCCCTCTCTCTGGCCTCAATTCCTCCGGTCGTCCGATGCCTCCTCCTCGCATTGCCTTGGGCCAGACACAATCTGAGTGGAGCCTCAGCCACAGAACACGTCTGTGAGGTGTGGAGATGTTTTCCCTTAAGCAGCAGCTGGTCTGGGGTCAGAAGGACTGTTTGGCACACAGTGGCTGAGGTGAGTGTAGTAGAGGAGTGGAGGAAATTGGTTGCTTAAAGGGCATGGATGTGTGAATGTACCAGAGCAATAGCACCTGGTCCAGCAACAGCTCAAACACAGGAAACAGCTGCTTCATACACAGGGTTATTTTTTATAAATAGCTATGGAGAGATTTTATTTTTGTAGCATGATGCCAGGCTATCTGCTTTCTTGTGCATGAAGTAGCTCAGGGACTTTTCTGTAGAATTTTGTTTATTTCCTCTTTAAACAATGACATGAATGGCCTCAGTCCAAAGAGAAATACCAATTGTTTAAGCAAAAGGCATACACTACATGGTGTGGTTTAAAGGTGTACTTCCACGAGAAACCGTTTAGTACTTGCTCTTTTGAAATATGATAGGTCACCCCGAGTTGCATATGCATGCTGCATATCAAAATGTTTTTCTACCCCCATTTTCTATATCAGTCAAAAGAAGACAATAGACGAGAAAAATGCGGAAAGGGCCTGCAGCGTGACGTAGACGTGTGCAAATGCATATAAGATAAACTGACCGAATGTTTAAATAATGTTAGCCTGTGACTGACTCGCATAAGATTAGCAGGCTAGTTAAATGACTGAACTGCATTTAGCCGGGCACTTGCACCGTTTTGTCATGCAAATATTACCATTCTGAAACGTTCATTGACAAACGGTCAGGAAGCGACTGTGCTTCTGCCATCTCTCCTTCCTCTTCGGATTCAGGATCAAACACATAAGGCTGTATCTCTGAAGGCATTCTGTGTGCAGTTTTAGCGCTGTCAAGTTGACTTTTCCCCTTTACCTTACTCTGCTATCAAGTTGACTGTGGGGCAAAGGAAGCTGCAGGGAGCGTGTCACGCCTCTGGTGAAATCGTGTCGTTCTTCCGGCCCCACCCCCTCCACCAAACTAAAACAGCCTGAAACAGAAGCACTAGAACATTTTTTTCATCAAAACCAGCGCATAGGCCAATTATTAATACTAGAGAACACCGCAAAATTAATGAAAACACGATGGAAGTACACCTTTAAACTGTGTTTAGTACGTAAGTGTTTGGATGAGGCTGAAACTTTTCTGTAAGTCCTTCTTGGAGTTTTCTGTCAACTTCTTAAAGTATTTTTACTTAAAGCTCATCAGAACCTCTTTTGATTGATTATTGAGCCTTATGGGCTTTATAACTGAACAGCAGGCTGTGAGCCAAACACTAGATTACAAATAAGCAAGCATACACTATGGGATGGACAGACTGACACACACACACACACACACACACACACACACACACACACACACACACACACACACACACACACACACACACACACATTGTTCTCTGGGTATGACTTCATTAAGTATCCCTGGCAGCTGGTTTGGGTCAGTCCTCCAGATGTCCCATAATCCTCAGCTTCCCTAACCACAGTTATTATTAATGCTTCAACACAGTGGTGCTAGCAATGAATCTTAAGGATTTCAGTCCTCAGCAATGCCGACAACACTCAGCATTTCTCTGGGTCAGACCTGCTCTGGGGTGAGCGGCGGCCTGAGTGCATAATTACACCCAGAGTACAGTATGGTCATGCATGCGCTTGGCTAAAATAGAAATGTGAGGATTTCAAGGCAACAAATGATTTGAGGGGTTATGGTCTTGTATTTTAGGGTCAGGGCGAACTATACTTTCGTGAGTAACACATTTACACAATCCACTCCATTACTAGCAGGGCAACAGCACACAATGGAGTATCATTTGACAGAATGTGTTCATTCATGACTTCTCATTAATGTTTCTTTCTGACTTCAGATTTTATTGTATTTTACAAAGACTGCTGGTCTCTCTCTCTCTCTCTCTCTCTCTCTCTCTCTCTCTCTCTCTCTCTCTGTCTCTCTCTCTCTCTTTCTCTCTGTGTTTGTGTGTGAGTGTGTTTATGAAAGTGTATTGAATTAAAGGCCCATATATGTCAGATAAAAAAAGTGAGTGTTTGTCACATGAACACTCAAAGTTCAAGCCCTCAATATCCCTTCTGCCCCCAATTATGGAGTGACAAAGGCTTCACCCACAAATGAAAATGAGATGATATCAGAATGGGCAGCATTTGAGCAAAAAGCCAAACCACATTTGGCTATAAAAAATGAATAGATAACAGATGTAGACTTAGCGAGATGAAGAGGAGGGGTATAAGAAGGCAAAGAGTGAGAGAGTGAGAAAGAGAGAAATGAGAGAGCTTGAGAGAAGTGAGGGGCTATACTGAGAAATGAAGAGAACAAACTAAAAACTCAATCCAATCGTCTTTTCTCTTTGATCTTTGTGAATGTGAAACACAATCAATCTTGCTACTTTGTTTACTCTGATTGAGTAGTTGAATAAGTGTGTGTGTGTGTGTGTGAGAGAGAGAGAGAGAGAGAGTACTTGTACTTTCTGACACTGTTAGTTTTATATAGGCACCTCATTTTCTCAGATCCTATATTTTAGTATTCTGTCTACGTTCCTTTTGCTTTCTCTGAGCTCAGCAAAAATGGTGTGTGTGTGTGTGTGTGTGTGTGTGTGTGTGTGTGTGTGTGTGTGTGTGTGTGTGTGTGTGTGTGTGTGTGTGTGTGTTTACAGTGTTGAGTAGGGTTGTGCTGGAGTATTATGTGCTGCTGATGTCTGCCACAGAGTGTATGAATGCTTCTCTCTGAAATTATCTCAGCTGGCCTGTTGTTCCTCCGGCCACTTTTGCATATCACTTTCGGTGGATTTGTGAATAGAACTGTGAGCATTGATTTTTCTGCATGGCTCCCAAATGGGTGACATCATCCACTTCTGCTCCCTTCACCTTGGCGTGCATACTGCTGGCAGGGCTATCTGCATGTCATGAGGGGTGTGATGCATATCATAGACTTTGGGTTGCTCTTTAAAATCCCCCATATTAAACCATGCGTAAGACTTATGTTCATCTAATTTAAAGCGCAGCTGGCATTTAGCAGTGTAGGTATGTAACACAAAATCGATAGGAGGACTCTTGCACAAACAGACTAATTTTGTTCTGCAGGTCAGTCTGATCAGACATTTTAATCTTCAAATGCCATCAGCGTCCAGGGCCCAAAGGATTCATCTGCTTTTATCAGCAGCCATGAGATGTGCAGGAGGAGCACAGATCATCTGACAGGAGATCTAAGCCATGCTCTCCTTGTGGTGTTGTTGCACTGAACATATTTAGTTTACTTTTTTCTTGATCAAAATGGACAGACACTGACAGAGAAAAAACACTGCATTTACAAGCTCAGATTTAGCTTTAGATGTAACAGAGCCATCTCTGATTGATTACAGCTCATTTAAGAATGACATTGTGATTAGTAAAAACAGTTTACCTAAACTGTGGCAAGATGTGAGTTAATGTGACAATTAAAGCAGATTACGTAAACATATGTTTGCAAATGACAATGTTTATTATCACACGGGCCTATGTAGCTCAGCGCTGTAAAAATGTCCCATTTTTTTGAATGTTGAATGGGGTTAGAAAGCCTTTGTTGGGCTCAGTAGTTTATATGATAAGAGTGGCCATCTGTACCATTCAAGAGCTGATAGAGAGTGGTCGTCTGTGCTTGATGGCCCCACTGCAGTCACATGATGTCGGTTTTAAAGAGGTGTCCTCCTCTTCATTACTCTGTAGAGACACATTAGCATTCTCACTACTTATGTATCCTTCCCTCTTGTTTTGATGTTTTTCTTGTCTGTTTTTCTTATCACTGCTCCTCCTAGCTGATCCCTCCCCCTGTGCCTAGCTAACACATCCCTCTTTTCCTTTGCTCTCTTCTTTTCCCTCTCTTCTCTTCATCTGCTCTGCTCATCCTCACACATCATCCTGAAGTGGGGATAGTGGTTGCTAGGTTGAGTCCCCAGGGTAACTAAGGAAGAGTTCCCTGGGGTGCCCTGCCAAATCTCAGGCCATGCCAAATCTGTCTTCCCCACCCTGGCAGTGCAGCATACAGCCCTAGGGTATACACACACACACACACACACACGCACGCACGCACGCACGCACGCACGCACGCACGCACGCACGCACGCACGCACGCACGCACGCACGCACGCACGCACGCACGCACGCACGCACACACACACACACACACACACAGAGAGAGAGAGAGAGAGAGAGAGAGAGAGAGAGAGAGAGAGAGAGAGAGAGAGAGAGAGAGAGAGAGAGAGAGAGAGAGAGAGAGAGAGAGAGAGAGAGAGAGAGAGAGAGACTGTAAACAAAACCCTAACCCCCAGACTCAACCCAACATGATCTTTGGGGACAATATTTTTCCAATATAAACAAACTGTTATTTTTTTGTTTTTCATTAGTGCCAGATAGAAATTCAGCACCCATGTGAAACTATTTTTTGCATATATTTTTAGAGAACCTGGTCTTAATGGAGCTAGACCACTTTTTGCAAACGTCCTCTACCCCTTTCCCATTCCGCCTCTACCCTCTTCTTCTCTCCCTCCCACTTTTCCCATACTCTGTTAATATGCTTATAGAGCAGAAAATGTTATTTATTTGATTATTTCTTAAGACTGAATGAAAAGCCATTAATCAGCAGGCCGCCCGTAGCCTTTCTCCTCTCTGTGTCCATATGTTAAGCAGCATGTCTGAACTCACTGCTGGTGCAAAGCCGCTCAAAACACACACATGGCTACACTCAAATATCTAAGCACTGAAACGCACAAACCCCCAGCACCTCATAAATGCATGTACACACATGCACACACATGTTTCTCTCGGTTGTATATTCTCATATCTCTCACATATTGTATGTGCACACATACAAACAGAATTATGAATGTCTCTCACACACACACAAACACACACACACACACACACACACACACACACACACACACACACACACACACACACACACACACACACACACACACACACGCACACACACTCACACACACACGCACACACACACACACACACACACACACACACACACACACACACACACACACACACACACACACACACACACACACACACACAGCAGGGGTTCTGTATAAGCCTGATATCCCTCAATAATATTGTGGCTGCTCAGCTAAAATAGAGGCTTTCTTGACAATTTCTCTCTCTCTCTCTCTCTCTCTCTCTCTCTCTCTCTCTCTCTCTCTCTCTCTCTCTCTCTCTCTCCCTCTCTCTCTCTCTCTCTCTCTGTCTGTCTCTTTCTCTCTCTTCCTCTCGCTTGCTCGGATTTTCTCTTACCCCACACCCTAGCTAATAAAGGAATCCCAGAGTGCCCTTCGGGGCTTGGAGGAGGTCAGGCAGCCTGTCTCAAGGCTAAATTGGGAGAGGCAGGTTCACCTGTGTAAATATTATCAGTCCCTACCCTCAGATTAAACATTATTTCAATGCCATCAAATAACACTGAGAATGCAGTTTCTAATGACTTCAGCAACATGGGAGTGCAGCCATTTGTTTACTAAATGCAAGGGGTTCTGTCCTCTGGACAAGATCTTCATAGTATTCAAATGACCTTTCCCTTCTTAATGGATTATGTTAGTATCCTGTTTTTCATGTACAAGTCGATTTCTCAGCTCTATAGGCCTTTTAGAAAGAGTCAAGGTGACTGAAAAAAGACATAATGTTTCAGGGTTGAAAAGTAAGAAATTACTGTTTTTGTGTGTGTGTGTTTGTCTGCGTTAGGGTTGTGTTTTACACTTAGCAGCAAAATGTAAATGTACCAAAATAAAGTTGCTACTCCCTTTGTGTCTACATATCATGCAATTATGTACACATTTTGGATAATGTCAACCTGTTGTTGTATTCATATATTACTGTGTGCGTTTAGCATCGGTTTCTGAATGTTTTGAGTACATACTCATCATACAAAGACTATGATTGCAGGTATGATGGAGCATGTTACACAGGATGGGATGGGCATTATAAGAAATAGTGGACTGGTCTCCCACTCTTTCCATGTGTGTGTGTGTGTGTGTGTGTGTGTGTGTGTGTGTGTGTGTGTGTGTGTGTGTGTGAGTGTGACAGAGAGAGAGAGAGAGCAAGAGTAAGAGAGAGAGAGAGAGAGAGAGAGAGAGACTGTGTGTGCGTGCGTGCGTGCGTGCGTGCGTGCGTGCGTGCGTGCGTGCGTGCGTGCGTGCGTGCGTGCGTGCGTGCGTGCGTGCGTGCGTGCGTGCGTGCGTGCATGTGTGTGTGTGAGTGTTTTGTGTGAAACAGTTGCTGTGGGTTCTTTAAGGTGAGAAGACAAGTCTCCTGAATACCACCACTGTTACAAAAACAGCCCTGCCATAGAAACTACTGTGATCATGCTAAGAATGTGGTGGTAATTTTCAGGCTGTATTCCAACAGTCTTTGCAACAACTTCTGGATACAAACAGTCCTCTTTCCTTGTGTGGCATAACTGTTATTAGTATGTATCTCATTTCAAGCATCAGCACTCTCATTGGACCTCATTAGGACAGACCCCTGCCATGATGGAGAGTATCTCAACAGCAGCTTGCCTTCTGTGCCATCATCACATCTTCTCTTCTTGCTCATCACTGGTCCTGTCATGGATGTCCCTTGCCTTTGTTTGAAAGCCCTTTAGGGCACACTGCCCCTTCCGCCTTTGGGGTGTGCTCAGCTCTGAGCTTGAGCTCCCTGTAGAAGAAGGTCATGCAGTGGTGGCACTCCATCATCTCCAGAAGCTGCTCTCTGCTTTAGCGTCATGATTTGCTGACCAGGAAGGACCTCAGTGGGGAGTGAGAAGTTGCCCACAAACCTCCCTCCTCAGCATCGCAGCAGTGCCACTAGATTCCGGGATCCACCACATTTTTGAGGGACTCCACATTGTCAGCACAATGAGGGACTCCACATTGTCAGCACCTGACAGGCGCATTGTTGGTTCCTGTGACTGATCAGAAGAGGCCCCCTAGAGGTTACACATGCATATACATTTGTGTGGCATACATGCACTTTGCACTGCCTGATAAAATGCTGATGTATCACAAACTTAAACTGTATTTCTTATACAAGGTGTATTTACCCTCTGTCTCTGTCTCTCTCTCTCTGTTTGTGTGTGACTGTATTTAAGAAAGTGTATTGAATTAAAGGCCCATGATGTTTGTGTGTGTTTGGAATTCACTGTGCGCATGGGTGTGCATGTGTGCGTATGTGTGCGTATGTGTGCGTATGTACTGACAGTTACTTGGTGCTTAGGTACTGCGGCAGCTGCGGCTTCACAGGGTTTTGAAAGTGCCTGATTCTCTGTGTGTGATGGATGACAGTGGAGGCTAAATTTGTATTGAGGGCTCGTCCAGCACCAGCCCAGTAGAGAAATTCAAGCTGGCATCACCCACTGGTGATGCTAAAGGTAGGAAACAAAGAAGAAAAAATGGAAGACTCTGGAGGAACAATTAAAATATCTGTAATTGATCTTATAGTACAGTGAGGCAATGTTATCCTAAAACCCACTATCTGTGTAGCAGGATGTGTGTGTGTGTGTGTGTGTGTGTGTGTGTGTGTGTGTGTGTGTGTGTGTGTGTGTGTGTGTGTGTGTGTGTGTGGGTGTGTGTGTGTGTGTGTGTGTGTGTATGTGTGTGTGTGTTACAGTTGTATGTGTTTCCTGTCATGTTTTTGTATTTCCCTGTGCTGTTTGTTACTCTATTTCTGCTATACCCTCTACATGCTCAGCAATCATGTGATGGGATAGGCCTAATTAGGAGCAGCTGGACACGTCATCAAGCTTCCTTATAAAAACCAGCTGGTTTTTGGCTTCTGAGTGTTGGCTGTTGCTGCCTCTCACCTTTGGGACTTTGTGTTGTGTCCTGCCTTTTGTCTTAATGTTAGTAATTTTAAAGGTGTTATTGGTTTTACTTGGGTCAGTGGTGGGTTTGTTGTTCACTCCTGTAGGGCCATCTAACGGTGAGGCTAACACTGTGTAAGCATTGGTGTGTGGGAGGTGCCAACTGACAGATGTCTAGTATAAAACCAAAATTGTAATGTTCAACATGAACACTGACTGTAGTGCTGAACTGACATTGTTATAATAAATGGGATGTGAATAAAAGGGCCAAAAATCAATAAATGTTCATCACAGCTGACCTGCATCTCTTGCTGTTTACCCATGGTCTTCACACAGACAATTAAAGTGGTGAGGATTTATTTCTGCATGTCAGTGTGGGCTTATAATGCTATCAAAGGCTCATTCCTCAACTCCACAGATACAGAGGCACTTAACTATTTGGGGTTTAGAAGAACTGAGCCAGAGCAAGGCAGGAGTGTTGGAAGGTTAGTGCATTGCTGATGGAGGTGCACACTTTGTCTGAGGAGGCTGTCCACTAAATGAGTACTGTGGAACACTATCACATTGAGTGCATGACATACTCTATCAGTGTGAGATGCTAGTGAATAGCCAAACTTGAACATAGAGACTACAGTAGTGACTAAGTGTGTAGAATGATGTTATAATATACATAAATCACCTACCCACACACACAGACACAAAGATACACACACACACACACACACACACACACACACACACACACACACACACACACACACACACACACACACACACGTGGTACTAAAAGATTCAAGTGTCAAGTGTCAGGCTTCCATGTGAAGTGTATCGGCAAGTGTGCTTCAGGCAGCAGTGTGTTCTTTTTCTTTGATGTGAAAAACAGGATGAAAAGGATGCTTTGTGTTTTTTAAAAAGCTTATTGCCTGTGTTGTGGATATGTTTTGTGCTGTGTGTGTGTGTGTGTGTGTGTGTGTGTGTGTGTGACTGTGTGTATGTGCGTGTGCATGTGTGAGACAGGGAGTGAGAGAGAAAGAGTGCTTCTGGTGTGTGGGAGGTGGTAGATTTAGAACAGGTGTATTGAGAACATAGGAGTCCTGTTGATTAGTGAGTCAACTTTTAGCACTGTGTGTGTGTGTGTGTGTGTGTGGCTTCAACAAGGTTTTTGCATTCTTTTGTCTACACTTATCTGTTCAGAATAAGCACAAGCTATTCA
The DNA here is from genome assembly GCA_027475355.1 of Coilia nasus. Lineage (NCBI taxonomy): Eukaryota > Metazoa > Chordata > Actinopteri > Clupeiformes > Engraulidae > Coilia > Coilia nasus. The sequence continues at coordinate 9,234,490 of CM050221.1, read as the reverse complement.
CATCACATCGGGTGCATGTGCATGTCACTCAAACACCGTGCCATTTCTTTTATTCGTTATGCGCCCTATCCAGCTCTTCTAAACTCTCCGAATCAGGTGTGCCTCTGGCTCCAGCATCACACATTCTCTCTCTCTCTCTGTTCACTTGAAATGAAAGAACACAGGGACAGCACTAAGAATGTGAATTGCATCTGTGGCACAGACTGGAGTCAGATCTATCCATAAAGGCTGCGCACTGCCTGCATGCATCAGGAATCCCACCCTGAGAGGGGCGTTAAAAAAGAGAGAATGATGTTTTCTCCCTGTGTTGGTGTGTGAGAAAGATTCCTGTGGGTCTCATGATTCAGCTGATGTTCTCTGCTGAGCTCCCCATGTGTTCCCACTAATGCACTTTGATGCTGGAGCAGTTAGGTGTTCATTTGTAATGCGTAGTCTTGTTTCTTGATACAACTGTCAAAAGAAATTTGTTGGGGAAACAAAAATGAATCTGATTTAATTTCCCCACGACTGGCTCCATGTTACATATCTGTGCAAAATCAGGCACCACACAATCAGCCATCCCCCACACCCCAATCTCTCCCCAGCCCACCAGTTATGCTAATTCCCATCTTCTGTTCTGCTACTCAGCCATGCAAATGGAGACTCTGATTGCTGCAAAATCTGATGCGAAAGGGGCCGCAGATGACAGAGGAGCCATTGAGAATCAAGCGTGTCTGAAAAAAAAACATAGACTGAACAAGCACTTGCAGCTGCGACATGAAGTCCTTCCTTTCACCTTCATCAGGCAGCCGTGGTGATCTGCCTCTGAGCCGCCTGGTCCAGGTACGCCAGAAAGCATGCACTCACAGCCCTCATGACAGGACAGGATGGGAATGTGTGTGCGACACTGCAATATTATGATAAATACCTAATGAAATAAGGTTAGTCAAATGATGGCTATAGATGGTTGGACGTTTGAAAAAGGCCAAATAAGCAGTTCTTGAAAAGAATGTCTTTTTAAGACGTCCACATGGAACACCCATAAAGTGCATTAGCACTACTGCATGGTACTATTAAATGCAAAATAAAATGTCACTGGATTTTAAAGGCACTGTCAGATGTGACAGCTGAACAAAATGGCTTTCTCTCAAACCTGCCGACTTCAATCCTCAGACGAAGCCTTTCTTAGGCAGAGATGCTACTGCCTGTGGGCACATAAATATTTCAAAAGGCAATTTTCATTTAAACATACTGAAGTCTGTTGAATAGGTTTTTTTCCTGTCCTTTCTGCTCAGCTCAAACTCATACTCTTGTCCTTGACGGAACTTTAATGAGGTATGTGTATGCGTGTGTGTGTGTCTGGAGTGTGTGTGTGTGTGTCTGTGTGTGGGTGCGTGTGAGTGTGCGTGCATGTGTGTATACCTGCAATTGCATACACACGTGTTTGTGTGTGTAGGAGGCTAAATTGCATGTGGGTGGGATTTTTTCCCTTTCACTTCTCTAGACACACTAATCCTCAAGGTCTAAATCACGTCTTTGATTTCTCAGTAACATTAACATTAAGAATACACTTAAATGATAACAATATTTGACACAAATACTTTCCAGATCAGTTAGTCATTTTCTATGTAGACAATAGGAACAAAAGATGGTTGTTTATGTAAATAGTTTAAGATACTGTTTATGTAGCAATTAACAATTGTTGATTAACTATGTAAAGCTTAGACATTAACTACCCCGAGTTCAGTGCTTGACAGCCTTTAAGAATATTCTAAAGGATATTTGCAAATGAACCCCAGTTTAATGACATATTTCTATTTGATTGAATGCAATTAGTCTGTCTTCATTCTATAAACAAATTTGTTGATACAATGTGTTTTCTCCATTGTGGTATCATGCAGGGGGTGTGAGTGTGATATACATTAGTCTCCTGAGTTCTGTGTAAACGTTAATGAAACTGGGCAATTTGCATGTAGAAGGTATCTCATGCTCTTGTTCTTGAGTTACTGTATTCTGTGTCTTTGTGCAGCTCCCTGTGTAGTAAACATTTGCCCACCCTGACCAATGGTATTTGAAAGATTAGACCCTTATGTGTCAGAAAAGGGCACATCATACACCACTGCACAGTCAGGAAAAGTGTCTCCTCTAGCTTGCACATCAGTGCAAACGCTTCCAGCAGTTCAGGTTCAGCTGGCTAGGTGGAGTGCAGGGCTCTGGGAATGCACAGCATAGGTCAGCTGAGAACATAAGACTGGATAGCAACCACACTCAGACAGGGGAGAGTGACACGGATGCAAGGGAAGAAGTGTCTTGAAGTGACATTTGCTGGTAAAGAAGTCCAGCACCAATTCTGGCCAGCATCCTGGACCTCTGTGCCATCCAGACTGAACCTGTTCTCTATCTGGTGTCCACAAAGGATGAGTGCTGCCCCAGGCTAATTCTAGGCTCTGGAAATAGAGGCAGTCCTCACTACTGGCAGCAACAGACCATCAGTCCCCGAGATGCTCCACACCATCGCAACCTCCCACAGAAAGTCCCCTGGGTCCCCGTCTCTGTCAGGGCTATTACAAACTCAAGGCAGAAGATACTGCTATGCCACCAAAAGCTGCATGGTCCACACCTCAGGAAAACCATCCTCATCACCACAGCCACTACAACCATCATCCTGATGGCCAAGTGATGGGAACAGGTCCCAACTGCATGAAGAATGGGATTTTCGCCTTGCAAACGCTGGGAAATCTTCCTAATTTTAAGTCAGTTAACGTCAATTTACAGCCTTTGAATGTTGTATTCGTCTGTGCCACATATTGATGTATACAAACCATATGTAGAGAGCTTGCGGGAGGGTCCTAATGACCCTAATTAGCATGTGAATAGGAGCCAAAACACTCTGCCTGAGTTTCCTCGCTCAGTATTGGATGAAACCTCTACTTTTAAACAAGAAAATCCTTTGTGATTGGTCGGCAGACCTGGTCATCTATTGGTCACCCTGGGTGACTATAAATGTGAATCACAAAAATTAAAGGAATAATAATATTAATTCAAAGTAAGAGCTTTATTAGTACAAATGTAAACAAAGCGTAGGAGATCTGTCCATGCAACAAATATGAAGTTTACGAGAAGTCTAAAACAAATAACTACTGCTCCGTAAAGTGTCCGTTTGCTGCCTTGGAGCTGTTGGTAACTGGGGGCATTCTGTCTTACTGCTGTCCATTTCTCAGACATCTGTGGTGCATTGCCCTGTACTTCGGATTCGCCTCCAATCTCAACTACACACACAGTGGCACAGAGCTCGGTTAGCTCCTGTAATATGTCTTGCAGGCAGCTGGAAAACAATTAAATGAGAAAGAGTAGTGTCAATAAAACCACAAGTTAAAATTAAACAAGGAAGGAGGAAACAGTAAAATTTACTGGTACTTACACACAATAGATTCATTGTTTTCATGGTGTAAATCTGGACTTGCAGACATGGCTCCAAGCAAATAGGAGGTCATCACCTCATTATTAGACGTGGATAGTCTACTCTGCGAAAACAAAATGTACGGTTAAGGTCACAATCCATTAACATCAGCCTATATCCTTTTACAGCAGAATAACAGCATATTCTTTAAAATCGTACCCTTGCACCGGTTCGTAGGGCCTACAGTTTGTGAAGAACTGCTTCCTAAATTGCATAACCAAAAACATACACTTTTATAAAGCAACTTACTTGTTCACTTGCTCACTTGTTCTTTTACAAAGCTCTAAGCTACTTGTAGCTTGGGCTTAACTACTTAAAAAAATTGTTGTTAGGCTACTTTTAGCTTAGCTAGCTGTCACTAAACGTATTAGCGCAATCTTGGGACTGTGCACCCGTCTTCTCTTCTGTGGGGTCATGTCTCACATTTTCGACTCCAGAGCGGATGGGTCATGGCTGGACAGCAGAAGGCTCTGTATGTTATTTGGCCTATGCCTTTTGGATTTTTTCTCCCAACTCCATTTTTGAAATAGCACCTTTTGTGGGCAAAGTACTGTGTATGACAGAGTTCAGTATTGCAGCGTTTACAGTGGCACCGAGGTCTTTTATTCAGTCTTGGGACTTTATTTTTCAACTGACTGCACACTGTGTTTATCACAGAGTTTCATAGGCAAACTGTGCACTTATTTATATCACAGAAGCAAGCTCCTCTGGTGAGTCCATATAACAATGACCTTGCATGTGATTGGAGGAGCCCTTTAGCCCTCTCCCAATCATATTCGAGATCATGGTACTTGAGGTTGTGAGAGAACAAACATCAGCTATGTATGTAGTTCTGTATTAAAGGAGAACTTCGGTGTAAAATGAAAATTGGCATGTTAAAACATCATACCGAGTTGGTATGTGTACGGAGGAGCAAAATTGATTTAGCCTGTTGCATTCAGAGATTAACTATTTTTTATCGTTTGTCCCAGAAGGCTAACAATGGAAGTGGTAGGTGCCCTTAGACGAAGCATGACGGCTACGCTATTTTTAAACCATTAAAACAGCTCGAAGAAACTCCACACTCCATCGGTAGTACAACAAAGGCCCTGACATTAAAAACGAGGCACTGAGAACTTTGTAAGTGTACATTGTTAGCCTTCTGGGTCAAACTATAAAAAATAGTTAAACTCTGAATGCAACAGGGTAAATCAATTTTGCTCCTCAGTACACATACCAACTTGGTATGATGTTTTAACATGCCAATTTTCATTTTACACCGAAGTTCTCCTTTAAGACTTTTTCTTGCGTGTTTGCTGTTTCGTGTGCTGTTTAGTGTGCACGACGTGTCCTGGCATGTATATGACAGGCTCATGTCACCCTGATGTGGCCACCTTCAAATTAAGTGTTATCTCTTTTTCACATAACACATACGCACATACCACATTAATCTAGCATGCTTTCATTAAAGGAAACAATTCAAGCTAAAATTAGGCTTTACAGAGCTTGATACATTTATACCATACATTTTCTTAAAATTAAGTTAATCAGTGGTAAACCTCCCTCTGCTCACTGATTTGCATTTGTATAGCTCACAGCATTTTCATTTACATGTTAAGCCTTTCCTAGAATTAGGTTAAGGTGGGTCAAGGGGTGACAACCATAGACTGTAGACAACTACCAAGCAAGTCCCATGTCAATTTTTGATAATTCACAGCAGTCTATTTTGTTGCCTGAAAGTTGCTGTGTGCAGTCGTAAACCTGAACTCCCACGACAATCTACAGTACAGCATACTGACGAAAATCCCAGTTTTCATGCATGCTCTAACTCCCCTTGTGGAAGCTCTGACTGCTGATATTTCTCACCTTAAAAATCTCTCAGAACATATTGGGGTCAGTACCTGAAAGAAATAAAGCAAAATAAAGCAAATAAACTATGAATGTACTACACAAAGGTACAGTAGAGTAAGTTAAGTTTTTATTACTAAAGCACAACTATTCTGAAACACGTGCAACTGTTGGTAACATGAAAGCTGAGCTTGATTATTTCACTGTTCATATACTGGCTGACTGCTTTTCCATTTATTATGTTGTGCCTGAAATAGGAACAAGACTAGTTTGTGTAATCAGAATGTGATATGTTCAGAAAAATATGGTATTGTGGTGTTGGCTTCCTTTCAGGAAATGTTAACGCTTTAAGCCTCTAAGCAAACTCATCAGAGCCTAAATTAAGATGGACAAAGGTTTCAGTTAAGTTCATGTGATGTGAAGAACAATACTGAAAGTGGCTCAAAAAATGTTCCACAAATTATGTGTTGTCATGGTGCATGCAGCTTTTCCTTCCTCTTCTCTACATGTCAGATGTTCAAAAAAAAAAACACTGATCAAGGCTGAAAATCTAATGTGCTGGGTTAACTAAAATTATTCAATATGTACCAAGCCAAAATTAATTTATACATTTTATTTCTTCATTGTTCTTTATTCTTCTGTGATAATTACTATAATCGGTAGACCTATTGTTGATCTGACTCTGTGATCACATTTCCTCTCATTCCCATAGGCTGCATGCAATAGCCATGGTAACTGTATTAGTATCAAAGTCTACATTTGACATTTTGGCAAAATAGAAGCATTAGTGCTTGTTAGTGCTGGTCTTTGATTAGTGTGTGTTTATGTGAATGTGTGTTTAAATTATTGGCAGTCACCACAGGACGAGTACAGGACGAAGGTCACAAGGACTTCAATGTTTCCTGGACAGACACTTAGCCAGTCTGCTTGCTCGACCTTGACATTTGGATTTAAGTGTCTGTGCCAGTACAAAAAGGCAAGCCTAGAAGAAGCCCTGAAAGAGCTCTCCCAAAGATATCATCCGTGAATAAAGCCGCCATGGCTTTGTCAGAGGCAAAGCTGTGGAACCTTCTTACAACTTTTTTCAAGGCTATGATAGAGAAATGAGAGGCATTAACTATTTACATGTTACTTTCGCTCTAGCTCCTGTGATATTATGTTTTGGTGTTTTGTGATATTTGTAATTGTGGAAATGCAGCTTGTGATGAATATCCTTGTATAAACATCTGACTTCATGCAGACACAGATAGACAGACAGTCAGACAGACAGACAGACAGACAGTCAGACAGACACACACACACACACACACACACACACACACACACACACACACACACACACACACACACACACACACACACACACACACACACACGCACACACACACACATATGCATGCACACACATATGCACGCACACACAAGTGCAGATTTTTCTAGCTACTGGAGAACATTTCTTGACCTGTATGTCTCATAAAAACAGACCCTCAACATTCAAATGATGGTGTTCATTTTGGACTTTGTGTCAGGAGGTTGCTAGGCAACAGGCAGGTTCATGGGTGCCTGGTGGCAGATAAGATGTGTCAGGATGTCAGTAATGTTGCCTGTGTTTGCTGCTGGTTCTAGCATATCTCTCAGCTGTCAGTCAGTCAGGAGTGCTCAGTGGGAGATGCTCTCTTGAAAGGTGTTGTGTGAGTGTATGTTTTCAAGGTGGGAATGTCACACTTTAAAGGTGCTTGGTGTGATGTGTAGGTTAAGTGAACAGTGGGTGGAAAGGGGGCAGGGGGTGTTGATGAGATTAGATTCCTCAAACAGGAGATTTTCAGGGTGAAGTGGATATGTGCAGGGCCATTTTTGCTGATTAGACCCGATGGTGACCTTAGTTTAACCTCATGCAAAGTGACAGAGTGAGAAAAGTTACGTCTTAACTGCAAATGCTACAATGTTGTTCTAATCACACTGTGTAAGCTGCATAATTGTTTTGCAAATTAGCACTTCAGGTGCAGATTTAGTTAATGTATCTGTATACTGTATCTGTACTGTATTATAGCATGCCTTTAATTACTTTTCTGTTGCTTTTTTGCAATTTGTATGGCTGTTTGCTATTTTTTAATTGCCTTGTTATTGCTGTTAAATTTACTTTTACTATTTGATAACTGTAGACTATTATTTAAAGCAACACAACATAACCTTTCACCACTCTTTGAGGTATCCTTATTTATTAGGCAGTTTGTTTTGGCACCCGGTCCAAATGAATTTGGATAGCTTATACTAATATAAAGGGTGGATAAACACAAGTGAACACCCACCAGCCATCAAGGATATGCTCTGTGCACTTCTGGGTGCAATATGTATTGCCATCAAAGACCAATGAGCATTTTCTAGAAGTGCCAATTAAGGTTTTTGGAAAATGTTCGTACAATTTTATGCCTTTTAGGTTGCTGGTCCACTAGTTTTACAGCAGAAACGCCATAGTGTCGCTATTTTATTTCATGCACCAGATAAAACACAGAGTAGTTTTAATGATGTTGCTTCGACCTTACCGTGAGGTTTTCTGTGGAGGTGCTGATAGACAGCTGTCAGTCATTCAGGTGCAAAGTCCTTGGCAAGCTGGGGTGAAGCTGTCAATGGCCTGGCTTGTCAGATAAATTGATAATGTGAATTGGAAATGTTATGATTGTGTCTTAATATTTCAACACTGTTAGTGTGTTTGCTCAGTGAGTGTTTATATGAGGTTGACATTTCATTCATGTTTTATATTCATCTTGCACACTGCCACAGGTGGTGGTAATTATCCAGCCCTCTCAGGGGAATAAAGATGCAGCCTTGTGCTTATTGAATGTCTTTCAAAAAGCTTTTACATAAACAGAAGAGACCTTGCCCCCTTCATTGGTAATCCAAGAGATGATTTTTAAAAACATACTGACCCAGGTACAAGGACACAATGGCTTTCTTGCCTTGCAACATTTCACTTTGTCTTCATTGTTATTCATATTAGTGTAAATCTAGTGGAATGAGAGGAACCTTTCCTTTTAGAACTTTCAGTCATACTTCTGTATCTCATGTAGCAATGGGTGAAACATAACCAGAAAAAAATAAAGAGGTCAAAAATAAAAACAGTAAATTGTTATGATTAAAATGTGTTTTTCATTGGAAGCCATCTTAACATAATGTCTAAGATTTTACAGTAATGCATATTCCAGAAGGCACTTGTTCAGTTTTTCTTGGGCTGCCGTCATGGGGGAATTAAGAACAATTAGTGCTAATTATGGCCTTAGCAGACCACCAATTAAAACTACAGTACATTTGCAAATACAGTATTTACATATATGATGCATTGCACATGTTAAACAGGATTCATTATCCTTGTTTGCTGGCCACCAATTCCTAAACATTAATTTTGTCACTCTGGAGGAGACAATTACATTTAATAGCTTTTGCAAAACCCTCCCTCAATGTCTTCTTATAAAGAGGGAAAGAAGGTAAACCTTCTTTAAGAGCAGATTTTATAACCAACCATTTTATGCTGTTTCCATAGAAACCTTTGTTTGAGCACCTCCAGGAACATATGTGGGATTTTCAGGGAAGAAAACTAAAGAAAATGCTGTAGGTTTGCTGTTTGTGTGTGTCTGTGCAGGTAATGCATGTGTGTGGAAAAAGGCAGATATATTCATGTGCCTCCTTATAACATGACCTTGAGAAACTCACAATCTGGTTGTGACATATTCTGTGCCCTATCTCTATCCCTCTCTCTCTCTGTGGGTGGGCTCTATCTCTAGCATGAAGACAGTGGCGGGTGGATCTTGCATTAATATGATGCATTAGCCGAGCTGAGGGACTCAGAGGGAGGGAGAAAAGCTTCGATCTGTGTGTTTCATAGGGGCGGCTTTTGGGATGCCTCCATCTCTTCCTCTCTCCCTCCCTCCATTTCTTTCTCTTTCCCTTTCTCTGTATCCTCCCTCTTCCGCCCACCATGTTAGCCGGGCCTTGGTAAATTCTTAATGAGTCATGATACAGCTTATACATTTCAATGGACCTTAAATTACATTTTAAATTCAGATAAGGCCTTTTCAAAAAAAGAAAAAAAAACTGACAAATGTGTCTGGTGGGTATTTACTAACTGAGCATGTGTATGCATGCATGATTTGCTGCACTTTCTTGACTCTGCAAAGGATTTGGAGCCAAGGGCTAAACTAAACCTAAAGGTTGCATTTCCAGAGTAGACCTTCCTCTTGTTTACAGGCTGGTTATCTTGCATAGCTATTGCGTGATGCTTCTATCCAGACTCCCACCACAAACATGCACAGGCTCTGTTGACATCACTATAGTTTGCCTCAGCCATTAGTGTTTCTGTGTAGGTTGTGTGATTGTTTCCTTGGATGCACAACTTGCCACTGACCCCAAATAACCCTGAACATTTGTGAGTTCATAAGTTTACTGGAGCCTTATGTGACGCTTTCTCCATTCTCTGTACTGAGGCAGCTTCTGGGCTTAATCCTCTGCAGCTCTGCGACCTGTTGTGATTTTGCCCGTAATGTGATACCCTGCCGACACTCTGGGTTGTCATGGTAACTCTGGCTGTGTTTAATAAATCCAAAAAGAGAATGAAAAATGGGAAGGGGTGGGGGCTGGGGGTAATAAAACTTAATAAATCAAAGTCTGTGCCCTCTCTGAGTTTCTGGTTTGCAGAGAGAGTGAATAATAGGAGAGACAGAAACAGACAGACAGACGCAGAGAAAAAGAGAGAGAGAGAGAGAGAGAGAGAGAGAGAGAGAGAGAGAGAGAGAGAGAAAGAGAGAGAGAGAGAGAGAGACCAAAGGCATCAGCACAACTCAATATACATTAATGCCTTGTGGTCCAGAAGAGAATTTCTAGCATGAAGAAGTGTCCTGCCTCAGAAGTGTAAAGTGACAGCCTCTGTTGTCCTTGCCATCCCCCGTTTCTCACCTGCTGTGCTATGGAAGCCAGCCGAAACCTCTGTAGCCTCTGCCTCAAGCTGACAGTCCATGCAATAAGAAAAACATTCGTTTCACAGACAAATTAAACATGCAGCTGTGAAACCTGACCTTGAAGGGCACCTCGTGCCTGGTTGTGCTGCCCTATTCCCAACCGTCCTCCCCACGGCCAATTAGAGTGAATACATCACTTTACTTTGTGTAGCTGGTAAGTGTTTTCCCTCCAACCTCCAATGAGTGGCCTGATTGAAAATTGTGATAGGGCAATGATAAGCCCAGTGCACAGTGGGGCTGGTTCCCGAACCTGGGCTTTGGATTACACCTTCAGGTCAGGTGTGGCTCAGTCCATCCCATGCCCTGTCTGGCAGAAATATGTAATTACCACATTCAAACACAGGTGCATGGGCCTCTTCCCCATTAATGAACAGGCACGGCCAATATCTGGTCTGGAATTAATGTCAAGTGAGGGTTTTTTTCTCCTATTACTTCAGTTATAAGTGCTACAAATGGCAGTTGTCTGGGGGCCACTGGTGACATTTTATATCAGGCGATTTTAGCAGCCGATGAATCTGAAAAGGGCTCTCATTCGGCTGTGTACTGATATAGTCCACTCTTTACTTCATGATTTTCCTTAAGAGTCTGCTGGAGTATTGCTGTGCAGTTCTGTTGTTTTTTTATTGAAAAAAAAAAACCCAGATGCCTATCTTCATTTCAAGCAAATCCACTAGGGAGGAAACAGAAAGAATGGAAGGCATAGCTAAACGATCACCACTCTCCAGCAGTGTTCTGACCCACATAGCCCGATGCTGTTTAATTAACCTGTTAGCGACGCAGTGCAGAAGCAAGATTGGAGCTCACAGGAAGCTCCGCTGCTGCTTATCCCTCCAAAATTGGGACACTGGATTCACTCTGCAAATGTGGAAATCAGGTCACAGGCTTGCATGATGACATAGGAAGAGCATCAGACACGTTCAGAGTGTGCTTATAACCACTTAAAACTTTTTCTGCGCACTGTGACAGTTACAGATTTTCTCACAACTTATGAAGGGCTGTGATGTTAGACATCGCCTTTGGTCTTCAAAAGATGGGACCTTTTTTAACCTTTCCACAGTAAGATGTCTGCACACGAATCATCACAACTTCTACTGGGTATTCAAACGGCATGAGATGCAGGCTGATGAAGATGACAGACAGTTGGGCTGGGTGACATTTCGTGCTGTTTGCAGAGTGCAGTGTGTATGTTTGCATTTCAGCAGGACATGAAATCGATGCGCTGTGATTATGCTTTGTTTGTCCCGGATGACTGGCCAAATGGCACATAATTAATTAGCTCAACTATCACACATTTCTTTAACAAAATCTCATAGATGTCATAGACAGGGGAGGCAGGCAGCATTTAATTTACAGTAACCTCCTCTGGGTTATATTAAAACAAAAACATGTATTTATATGTATTACTTTTTTGTTGTTTTTTTTTCTTTAAAAGTAAGCCAGACATACTCTAGGTCATTTTACACTGAAATGACTCCAACCCATATAGTACTCCAACACGCTATAAAAGTCAAGAAGAAAATGTTTCCAAAAGGCATGAGGGACACACAGCTTAGGTGCATGGAATGTTGTAAATTTTACTCAGTAATTTATTTGTTGGCAAACAACTTTTCACTGTTACAACAAATATTAGTTATGAGATCATTCAACTCCCAAACCCATACAAAATAACAGAATAAATAATAATCAATAATTACTGTTATAATGAGGATAATTTAAAACGCACCAGTGCTGCACCCTTCACTCATATCTGGACCTCTACTCTTGTCGTTTAAATTGTAAACGTTCTTTGCATGAAAACCATCCAACAAATAAATATAGTTTTTTACTCCTTTGGGAAAGGGGCTCATAAGGGTGTGGGGATGCAGGTGGGGGTAGAGGGGTATGTGCAAGCTACAGTTTACTCTCTTCTCTCCAATAAGTAAACCATATCATGAGAAACATCCTGGTATTTTTGTTTACGTAATGATGTTTTTCTGTAAGTGTGCCCTTTGAGAGACCACATCTCTTCAGACATAAATTCACATTGAGTTTGCTAAAAATGCAGAGTGCCACTTTTAGTAGTGGTCTATGATCTTGAGATCAAGTTGTTGAGGAACAGCAGTTGTTGCTCTACACTATGCTAATGTAGGGAACATGTTCACACGCGGCTACCCACCCCTTGTCAGGGTACATTGGTATGTCACTCGTTAGCATATCTGGATGCCCGTCTGGTTTGGCATTGCCCCTTGGCTATTGATCCATGTGTCGCCTAGCGATCACTTCTACTCAGTGGAGAACCAAATTATAAGTAGAGAAATAAAAAATTGGTTATATAATGCTAGAAAAATGTGGTGTTGGTTCAGTGGTGCTTCTTCTACTTTGTAAGAGAGAGAGAGAGAGAGAGAGAGAGAGAGAGAGAGAGAGAGAGAGAGAGAGAGAGAGAGAGAGAGAGAGAGAGAGAGAGAGAGAAAAGAACAGAGGGCAGAAGGAGAGAGAGAGAGCAAGAGAGAGAGAGGAGGGATTACTCCTAGTGGCACTGTAGGGTAACATAATGGAGGCCCCAGAGATTAGGGAAAAAATGCTCTAGTAAACACACACACAGACAAAAGTACAAAATAAAAAAGTCATGAAATGCATATCATATGCAATGCTTGTATCTGTACATTTTACACAGAAATACATTATATTTCTCTGTATTTAGGTCTTGTTTAATGTTTTTCCTCAGTAACCCAGAGTCTTAGCAGAAAGGAAAAAAGAGGGATATATAGAAATATGCTTGCAGTCTGTGATCACAAGATGCTTTCTTCAGGGTGTGAACTAATGCATCAGGGAAAGTACTGACGACAAACAAAAGAGTGCTGAAAGACTTGTGGGAATGTGAGAGGATGTATGCAGTGGTCCAAACGGTAAACTACAAGAGAGGGGTGAGGGTAAAGTAGTATGATACTGTCTTGTATCACTGGGGTTACATACTCTATGTGGCAGCTAGGCTGAGTTTCTCTCAAGTTTTGTTTGTCTTTAGATTGTGTCCCCACAGTATGTAGAAATCTGGACAGATGCAAAGAGAGACCCGGCCACTGACACTGTCTGTTGGATTGGGTCTTCTAATGTAGACTTTGTAGACGCACTGCAGTGGACATGGGCTGTTCAAACAGTTGGCAGACTGTCAAAAGTCAAGTCTAAGATTAACGGATAACATCAAACAAGTATCCACAAGTCAGGTGTAGCCAGTGTAAGGTCAGTATGTCCACCCCCTTTCCTTATTACAGAGGTTTTTCTGACCAAATATTCACTATTCACACACAGTCAGTGTTTTCATTCAGACGCAAGTGTTCACTTTTCACTGTTTCAGTCATATGGTATCTTGGTGTCCACATAACTGAGCTCTGGACAGCATCTCCTGCCCTGTGTGGTATACGCCAGGAGTACACCTCTATACTCCTCACACACTCACACACTCACCCACATACATAAACACACAAACACATCCACACACACACACACATACACACACACGCACGCACACACCATTTCACACAGACAAATACACATACACACAAATACACATACAGTCACGCACACACAAGCGTGCATGAATACATACACATACACATACACATACACACGCAGACACACTCACATGCCCGCACACATTCACACACACACACGCATGTTCAAGCTCATGCCCTGAGCCACCCAGGATTGCAGCTTCCTGTCTATAGGCTGGTAACCAGGTGAGAGGGGTCCTGTGGTGGCTCCTCCGGGGACGAGTCTTCCTTCTCAGGCGCTACGATGAAGCCATCACTGCCTCCTCGGCCCATCTGGTAGTAGCTCTGCAGCTCGTGGATGTGATTCCGGGAGTTGCCCAGGTTGGGCATACTCTTGTAGTAGACGTCCTCGGCATCCATGCTGCCGCTGCCACTCTTCCCATTGGGCAGCTGCAGATCACTGCCATCCTCGTCCTCCTCATCCTCATCTTCATCCTCGTGGTCATCATGGATGCCATTGATCATTTCACCATGGGGCAGGTCGGCGAGGGCCGGCATGCTGGTGTACAGTGAGTCCCTGTGTGGCGATGGTGAACGTGTGTGTGAGGGTCGTCCGTGTTGGTGCCCGTGCGTCTGCGAGGACCCGGGCTCACTGGCTGGCACCCGGTCACCGGGCAGCAGAGGAAAGAAGCTCTCATTGGTCTCTTGTGCAGGGAGACGGCGGCGGGTGGAGAAGGTCTGCAGCGGTTGGTGGTTCTCCGGTGGAGGGGGTCGCGGCGGCAGAAGGGGGGCCTGCGACTCCTCACGGATGATTTCCAAGCTCAGCCCACCGGCTTCATCGTGGGGGAAAGCAGCAGGATTGTCCAGCACCATAGCGTCCTCCTGGCCCACCCCTCCACTGCCACCCCCACCACTGCCTCCTCCACTCACACCCAGCCCAGCATTGGTGCCCATGCTGCTACCCATGCCGCTGCCATTGCCCATGCTGTTGAGAGTCTTGTTGGTCAGGTTGCGGCTGTGCTCATTGGGGCGCTGCTCATGGTTGTTCAGGTAGGAGGGGATGTAGTTGGATGTGAGCTCCTTCAGAATCTTCTTCTCCAGAGTGGTCTCTTTATGCATAGTGCTGTAGCCACGGTCGATGATCTGCACGCAGTCACTCAGGTACTCGCCACCTGGCATGGTGTAGCTGTTTACGTGGTTCCCGTTGAGCGGCAGGGTGTCCATCACACTGGAGTCACGTGCGTTGTTGAGGATTCCTTCTGGAGACAGCACACAAACACACACGCACCGGGGGGAGTTAAGTGAAAGGCTTTTGTGTTTTGTGCTTGTGACTTAGCTGGCAACTGTAAGTGTGAGTCCACAGCAGGGGAGTGAACACTCAATGTCATCCCCACCCTCCAATCCCCCAACCCCCTGAGACACAACCTCCCACTCAACAGTCTTACAGCCTACGCTGAACATATCTAACATATTACAATTCAGCTAATTAAAGAATCCCATTTTCACTTTCATGTGTCAGAGACTGTTTTTGTATTTGAACTTCACTCCCTCTGCTAGGTGACAACATGAAGTGCTTTGTCATATCAGGATGAGCATTAGCTTTGAATTATCATATCATTACATGTTTATAAATAGCACTTCACTGAACAGCTAAAATAGTAGGGCTTTCAGGCACTGATGAAAGACAAACCGAGAAGATATACAAAATAAATGAAGACTCTTAAAAGAAGCTTTCTCTTCCCTAGGAGGCAGAATATAAATGGCAGCTTATGGGAAAGGAACTAGACCATGCCTGTGTCTATTTTTTTCAACTGCTGGAATTTTATTACAGATAAAGCATCACTGTAGTCAATTACTGGTTTTATGGGCAATCATGCATGATTCCAAATAACCAAATGTTGCATTAAAGAATTCTGTGTTATAAGTCACTGTAAGGTTGGGGTTAATTCAATGGTAGGTGACTCAGTGTTTTCATTAACAAAGAACTTTGGCAGTGGCAAGTGTTCTTGGATTCCTGATTGATATTTTTGCAGTGTGACTTTGTTAGTCTGCCAACACTGAGGAAAGAGAAAGCAAAGCCAGAGTCTTTGACATTTGATGGTCAACTGTGATAGTGAGAGCTACTCGCGTACTTGAGTCTCTGTAGGGAGCTATGGAACAGCATGGAAAAGAGGAGAAGAGAGAAAGAGAAAAAGACAACATGTGTGATTACATATATAACATGCACCAGAACAGTGAGTTCACATAGACTGAAATAGTCACACACACACACACACACACACACACACACACACACACACACACACACACACACACACACACACACACACACACACACACACACACACACACACACACACACACACACACACACACACACACACACACACACACACACACACAGGAGCCATGAGCCCAAAATAATCCAAGGCACATAATTTGTCACCATTTGGAGATGCTGGGACACAAGAATCGCATCAGCCATTTTCAACTGAATGGCTTCACAGACCTTTAGAACTGATATGAAGAAAAATAACCAGACACACTTCAGATACATTTAAAGACCATGACAGGGCAGTGGTGCTTTAAAGGAGCCTACATGAGCTACACATGCATTGTAGTAAAGCTCAGCTTCACACTACACCAAGCACACTTTCTAAGCACAAATAAACTCTATTAGTTTTATCAGAGGAATACTAGAAACAGTGAAATATTTGTTGAAGGCTTACTGGTGATGTTTAAAAATATTTGTGCTTTGCTATTGCTATTGAATTTGTTATATCTGAACAGTGTCCACAAGTTAATGGCTTCTCAGCTGGTAATCATGAACTCTCTCAAGTGGATGCCATTTGTCTTGCTGTGGAGTACACATGTTTAACGGTTGCCTATGAAGTACACAAGATGAAAGACAGACAGGAAGGGAGAGTGACAGTTAGGGACAGAAAGAGAGGGCAGCTACAGTAGTAGAGAGAAGGAAAAAAACAAAGGGAAACAGGGAGAGACTTTGGCACACCTTGCGTGTTGTACATGCTCACTGTGGGGTTGTTATAGACAGCCGAATCCCCAAGCAAAGTGTTATAGGGATTGTTAGTGGCATGGGGCCTCAGCAGAGCATTAGTGATTAGATGATTAGCCATAGCACCTGCAGCAGCCACAAAGACACAAAGAGATTGAGAGACAGAGACACAGAGAGAGAGACAGAGATAGATAGACAGACAGACAGAAAGAAAGACAGACAGAAAGGGAGAACAATAAGATATTTATCAGGCAAACGAACAACACTTGAGCATTCAATCTTTGCCAACAGCCAATTTGCCATCACAGTAGAATCTCAGCACAGGCATATCAACAGCACACAAAAAACACACATGCATAGCACATAACAGCTGTATGAAGCTCTTATGAAGCATTGAATATGATATAGAGGACAGTGCATTAGCCAAGCCTGTTATGCACATATCTTCTAAAAATAAGATCAGTGAGCTGTTTGCATTGCATTTCAATTCTTAATGTATGCTTCATGCAGCTTTCATGCATTGTTTATGCTTGCTTTGTGCATGGTTGATGTAGCTGCGCTGAGAAAACAGGACGCAGCCAGTAGCAGTCAGTTTCACAACGTTCGGCTGCAGCCCACAATCATAAAACCATATATGCAAAAACATACACAGGGCCCCATGTTGCTTTAAATTGCCTAATACATAACACTCACAACATTTTGTGACAACATCTATGCTATTCTACAGGAAGCACATTGAACAAGTCAATTAATTATATTAAATATGAAAACAGTGCATTTCTTCTTTCTTTTACAGGACACCATCAGAAGCAGCTGGGTATGAACATGGCAGTACGAAGGCAAGGTCAGATATAACCACTCTGGCAAAGAGTTCCTTTATGCTCACACTCTCAGATGGGTGATCTGTTTTTCATTTGAGTCTTTTTTGTCATTGGGCCACGGTAGTCAGGGTTCTGGGCTCTAGGAAGGAACTTTGTGGTCAGGAGTAACCTTCACAGTAAAGAGGCTGGTTGGCGGGCTTGGGTTTTTTTTTCTAGGTCAGGCATCTCCACTCCGACACTGCAGGGCTGAGGGTGCGAAGGTGGGTGGCTTTTACTGGCCTGAATGACTAAAGCTACCGAGCTGAGTTGGAAGACTAAAACTAATTACTCTTTAGGAAAATATATGCGCTTTCTGGACACTGAAAGCAATTCAAGGAGAGATAATTTCACATTTTAAAATAGCAAATTATGCTTGGCAGTCACAAGTATGCCTTTTTTCTTTCTCACTCGCTGCTAGTGTAATCCTGCCAAATCTACCTGCCATAAGAGAAGGAAATACAGATATAAAGTAACACAAAAATAGAGAGGGCTGTATCCGCTTGTATGAGAGAGCAAGAGACTGAAGTCCTAGGACTGCCGCACTAAGTGCATAATTATTCAGATCCTGACACTCACACTCTCACTCCAACATCAATCTGTCACACTAACAGCTTATTAGTGTCGTAGAGAACCAGCACATCTCCCAGATTTAGAGCATATGGAGGCCAGGGCAGACCCTTCCATCAGTGGACATGGAGCTTTCCTCCATATCCCTCAACACCAACCCACCCACACTTCTGTCATTTGCACGTGAAAGCTCACTCGCAGCTAGCCATGGTAACATATGCATGTTTACATCATACACATTTCCTGCCAACACTCCGAACGCAGTGAGAGCGGACGCTACACATTTAGCTCATTAGAACTATAAAATAACCCTCTATCAGCACAAATGACATTACATTTGGTAGCTGGGGATGATTATAGAGAAAGAAGGGCCCTGTGGACTGTTTATCTTCTGTCAGTCAGCACATCAACCTCTGGCTGCATATGTGGGCTCTGTCCCTCATATTTGCTAGCTCCCTTGGAATGAAACAGCTGCAAGGGCTGATCTATGAGACACTGTTTGACACTTGTCACACTGAAAGTTGGACAGAGCAATGAGGGACTGAGAAGAAAAGTAAATCAGGGCTCAACTAAGGCCTCTCAGAGGGATTTTTTGGAGATGCTGTGATGATATTGGCCACATTCCCTTCAGTCTATGCCTTTCAATGTTTGGCTTAACAAGCACTCCAGGAGAGCCTTAGTGGAAGCAATCATGATTTGTGATTGTTTTACAAAGGATGTATAGACCTAATGCAAAATAATGAGTAGACAAATCATTACTCTGGGGGAAAAGCTGAAGACAGACAGTAAGAAAGAAAGAAATTTGGTTCACCTCTGTTGAGAGTTGCTGAGCTGTTCATTTCACCCGAGATGAAGGAGGACTCTGTCTGCTTTCTCACTGTGTCATTCCACATCCGGCGGATTCGGCTCTAAGACGACAGGGGAAAAAAGGAAGAAGGGGGGAATAAAAGCGGACAAGGTCAGGGCAGATATTGGGAGCATGCTGGGCCTTCCGAAGGACAAAAATGCCCTGCTCATCCCTCAGCTGGATGGACACAGCCGGCCTCTGTGCCAGGGCTGCAGCACAGAAAGAACTAATGGTCTAAAGCCTGGGCTGGGCTTTGGAGACCCGTGGCTCACGGAGCCAGACCATACATCACGCTGGCAGGCAGGAAGGGCGCTGAGAGATGCCTGAACAGCACAGTGATTAGAGACACTCCACTACAAAAACTCCAACCGGCCCCCGGAGGACTGGGGTAAAAATAGAGGACGAGTGACTCTTTAATGGACAGCCTTGTTGGGGATTTGCCATAAATGCTCTATTAGGCCATATGATATACCTTGTCTAGAAACAGGTACCTGGGAGCAATGTAACATTTTCAATGAACTCACTTGATTTGCTTTATTCAGAGTCAGATTCAAGTGTTGATTGCCAAGGATTGCCTCATGCAATATTAAATATTATACAGCTTCTGAAGCTGTTTGTCTGAAGCACAGATAATCTGTCTACAGTTTGCACAGCAATGGCATGGTGAAACTGTATGCCTGTGTGCATATGTGTGTCTTATATGAGAAATGGACAATGGTGTGTGATGGGTCTGTAAGTGCATATTTGTGGTTTGGAAGTTTTGGGACATATGTTAGCATTGTTGGTGTGGTTTGTGTGGTGTGTACATGAGTTGAGAGGTTAACTGTTAAGGAGCAGTAAAAACATTATATTGTGTGTGTGTGTGTGTGTGTGTGTGTGTGTGTGTGTGCATGCGTGCATGTGTGTGTGTGTCTGTGGTAGTGTCTGTGCGAGTCTGTGACTCACTTGTGAAGCAGTGGAGTAGCGTGGTGTGCGGGAGGTGTTATTCTTGCTTGAGGTGGAGATAGTCGATTCCACACTCTTCCCACTGCAGCAATGTGTGCGTAGGCATCTCCCATACTCCTTACGCACCTGTGTGTAAATGTCCATGTGACAGAGATATGGAGTTACCAAGTGAAAACACACACACACACACACACACACACACACATACACACACAAACACACACACAGTCACAAACCTTCAGAACACCCTTATCCCATCCATGTAATCACATCTTTTCATAAGCCTTATTATGCCCTTACTAAAGTGCTGTAATTCTACCAACAAGAGGCATTATTTATCCAAAAATCTATTATTATTGCACAATGTAAAACAGTTTGACTTATCAGAACAAAGATCCCAATCAGTTCAATACAAATAAGGGAGTAATTGCTTTTTAACAACATTAAGTTGGCTGAGACCGCCTTCGTCATGCTCTGTTTGCACAGCTGCAATGCTGTGGAGTGCTGTCTTACGGATCCAGGGCCTGCCGTCTCCAAACAGCATCTCAGCCGCATCCCAGCAGATGCATGAACTCATGAGCCTCCCCGAAAGACCGAAAACAAAGGCTTTTTTCCCCTAGACAGAAAGGCTTGATCCGAAACAGTATTTATGTATGTTTGGCTTAGCATCCCATTTGCCCCCTCTTTGGTGCTAGCCTCCTACCCAGAACTGCCACGGAGTGCAGGAGATGACGCATTGTCCACAGTTAACACCGATTTTCTCTGCCATGAAGCCCATCCATTTGTTGAAAATGAGCGCTAGTTACTGAACCAAAAGCTAAATGGAGTGCTGTAACCCAATGCCTTACATAAAGGAGTGTTAACAGGATATGATTGTGTTTACTGTACTGTTTATTGGGCCACTGAAGAGCTGCTAATTCGTGGTTAATGGACTGATGAGCAAGGCTGGCAGAACTGTTGCATGCTGTCTGTTCTGTAAACCTGATACTTGGTGTTTACACATCCCATGTGAGAAAACCTTAAGTGCATGAGTACATTTAGCACTCAAGCTATCAATCGCATAAAATAGGCTCCATGTGGATTGGCAGTCAAAGGCAAATGTAACCAACATATGCTTCCATACCTTCTTCTGCAGGATGCAGTGGAATATGAAGATGAACATCCCTTGCAGCGAGTTGAAGATGGTGAAGAGATAGGCCATGATGACGGTGCTCTCATTGATGTACATCAGGCCAAAGGCCCAGGTCAAGCCCAGCAGGCAGAGCAGAGCAATCGCTCCAATCACCCAGGACCTATAAAACACCAGGATGACCGTGTGGTTAGGGTCAGGATAAATCTCACAGAACCCACTCTCTTTCTAATGCCATCAATGCACTGGCAAAGACTTGCATTACGCCAAAGTCTACTTTATTAAGGACATTAAATTGTTGACACTTTTGTAGCTGCGATTCAGTTCAACAATGACACTGTTAAATGTGAACGTTGCTGAGCTCACACCATTATTCTCCAAAAGTCAAATGTCGCTGCAGCAGTGGCTGTAATGTTTTGACGTTCATAATTTGTGAAGCGCATTACCTCAATTTAAAAATGTCATTTTCTCTCAAAGGTCGCTCTTGCCAGCCTGTCTCATTTACTTTGATGGCAGTTAATTTGATTGGCTAACTTTGGCTATGATCAGGGGTCACTACATGGAGAGGGATGGAGAGAGGGATGAAATGAAAGGGTAAAGAAGAGGAATGAAGAAACAGGGAGTGCACAGTAAAGGCACAGATGCAGAGGACAGGAAATGTCTCTAAAAGGATGGAATGGAAGGAATGAATGCAGGAGTGAAGTGTGGGAAAGAGACGGAGGGAGAGTGAGTGAGTGAGAGAGAGACAGAGGAAAAGGTGATTGATTCGCTCCTCTATGGCACCACTGAGGCGAGACATAACTTTCCAATAAAACCTAAAGGAAGACTTAGATTAATCCCAGTTGCCCAGCCCTCTTCATAAATCTGGATTAGTCTCAGTCCAC